>JAIWND010000060.1:0-93972 GCA_025330725.1 Chlamydoabsidia padenii | reverse complement strand
AAAAAATACTCGGTCCACCCTTGAAAAACCGAGAATTCTCAATCAGACTTACCAAAAGTCGTATGTTAAAATCGCATGGCTGGGATTGAAAACTATGCTTCCCAGAAATGGTATGTTCAAAACTCGCAAAGCTGGGGTTGAAAACTATACACTCCAAATTCAGTATGTTTGCGCGAGAGAGTGGGATGTGTAAAAAATAAAACGGCGTTTGAAATGATACAAACATGTTAGTCTTCCATTTTTGGTACTCTTTGAAAAAGCTGATGTTAAAAAAAAAAAAAAAAGGTTACCGCTCGTTGCAGTTGCCTTTGCTCGCTTTCCTCTCCAGTGATATCTCACTTTACTCAAATTGATCAATGGATGTATCCTACATGCAAAATTTTCTTTGGACGCGAGATTTCAAAATGCGGATTTCAAAATGCATGAATTTTTTCCCTTTATAATTGTTAACTATAGAATCAAGGAAGTGTGTAATCTTTGTAAATAATTGACTGTTTCCCATCCCCTACAGGGTGATTCAGAATTCCAATTGGGCATATGATTTCGTGGGCAGGAAAGACCATCACATCTGGATGAAATTGATCAAGGAAGTTGCAACGTGGGTACACGAGTGACTTTTCAATATCCTTTAGTGCTTTGACTGCAACATATACATCATTCTTTCCCATCGGATTTTCTGTCACGAGGATGTTTTGAATTGAACCATATACAGGCTCTGGGTGGAGCCTAATCAATAATTGAAGTTTAAAAAATTAATAAATGATGTCTTTTTTTTTTTTTTTTTTTTTTTTTTTTTTTTTGTTATGCCTTTATACTTACTCTGTACCGGGGATAATTTTTACCAAGTGTGCTTGTCTTCTATTATTTGTCAAACTTGGTGTGTATGCGCCGAAAAATCCATATGGGGTCTTCATACCAACAGCAGTGGATATATTGGGCGAGGTGTCGGATGTAATGCCAGTGATTCTTGTTTTGCAAATCTTTACTTTTTCAATCAAGTCTTCACTGAACATATCAAGTCTTTTCAACTTGCCACGTAGGATACAGCTGCCATCATCAGAGGTTCTTGTGTTTTGCAGGTCTTCCAAACTTTGAACATGATTTGACATTGCCATTTTTTCTACTACGTTTGACAGGTTTTTCCCGGGATGACATCTGGATTTCGTTTCTTTCGCGTAAATACCAATAACACGTTCCATAGACCTGCATGAAACCGCTGGCAACGGTCCCATTTCAGTAATCATATAGCAAACGTGTTTAAGATAATGTTGAGTGATTGTGAAGATGCGAGGAGACAACGATTGATTATTGATTTGATTTCGGAGGAAGTGATGCCAAGCGTCAAAAGATTTGGAAATGAGAGTAAGGTCATCTTTTTTGATGCTCCACTTTGATGCGAGTAAGAGACCAGTGGCAAGATGTTTGCATGCTTCCCTGGCTTCGTTGTTGATAATGTTGGGGATGACTAATGTTGGGAAAACATATAACAAAAAGTCGAGCCAGTCGACAGCGCGGAAGTAACTATGATGCTTCTTGATATCAGTCCAGTTACCGGAAAACGAGGATGGGATATTGCTTCTGGAGTCCACCATTGCCTGACCAACCTTCGCCATTGTCACTCCATTGCCCAATTTAAAGATCGACTGCTGATCGTCAAAATCACCATTCATCATGTTGTACACCAGCTTCCCGTGACCATGACCAAACAGATGCATTTCGTCCAGCCCCCAGAATGAAGGACCAGTGAATGTGGTTAGATTGGTGAATGGGCTGATGGCCTTTAAGCAGAACTCTCTTCGTATGAAAGGATCTTCATGGGTATACGATTCTACTGTGCGCATAATCGAATCATCACATTTTGCAGGGAAGTACATACCCCCATGGTATTCACCCTTGACTTCACATATTCTGCAGCCATAGTACGATGTATGCCCTCGGTGATTGGAAATGTCCGCAACTGCAGGAAGATCACCTGTGGCCACAAGCAAATGCACCTTTGCCTCAATTTTTTCTTCACCCACATTTACAATGATACCATTTGTTGCTAGTTGTTCAAGTTCTACCATGATGGGATCCAGGAAAGACCAAAGATCGAACGGTTTATGGTTGCCCGGAATGACACACAATTGGATCAGGTTATCGGTATGGTACCTTTCCCGAGGATGGATGTTGAAATTTACCAATTGCACGAGAGTACCAGTCAATGTCCCCCTTTTAAATGGTTTAAAACCATCAATGTACAACCCAAGAGCAACACACCTAAAGATTTTTTTTTAGGTTTGACCGAATGGGGACTTCTGATTGGTCAGACGACTTCCTGTAGTTTGAATTTACTAGAGGCAAGCCTACAATCGTTGTTTAACCGGCGATTCAAAAAAAAAGTAGACATTCCATTGGCCAAAAGGTCAAAACAAAAACGGTAGTTGAATTAGAGCTTGAAATGATGTAATGATATTCTTGTTTTGGAAGTTGTGTTGTACGAGGGATAGGCGGTCGCATGGACTTGCCAGAAAAAAAAAAAAGATTGCATGAAAGAGTAATATCGTTTAAAAAGATAATAAAAATATGTGCTTTATTAAGGATAAAAATGTATATATATTCTAAACTACTACTGTATCGATAATCTATAACATGGTGTTCAAAAGCCAGTAGGATCCAAACTTGTATTGGTTTACAACACAATAATGATGATCTTCTTCTTCCTTAGTATCGACATCGAGGACCCCTACAACAATCAAATCATTATGTGAGTGAAATGTACCCTCTGTTTTTACCAAAGGATTTCCATCTTCATCCTTTCCAGTTTGTCGATATTCGATGATGGTAAAGCTCGAGCCGTCCATTATGGTCTTGCCAATAAAGTGCGTATTAGTACCCTTTCTTGCAAAGATTCCCCATCTTTTGTCCACCATTGACACATTGACTTCATTATTGTCTTGATAATCGCGAGCAGCACCAAACATGATCTTGAAGAAATCGTCACCTTCTTCGCTGATAAAGTCGATGACGTCTTTACTGCATCGTGTGATCCCGTTGATTCCATTCCATGAGCCTCCTTCCAGGACATGCCGTAATGTCGCTTGTTTACCAAACAGTCTGGCGATATCCCTAGACACATTGTGGCGGTTGGTGTTGACAATGTGTTCCCGAATGAATTTATTAAACTGTTCGCCTTTCTCTGTTTCGTAATGTAAAGGTGGACCAAAGCGAGCAATGTTGGCAGGAAGATGGTGTAGCATATGCACCTTGGGTTTCAAAGAGAATGGTGTGTGGTCGTCGGAAAATACGATGTCGAAGTTGTCTAATTCAATGGTTAGTTCCTTCACAGCCAAATCCACACGCGCAATGTAATCTTCAATGTTTCCAGGTACATTCCTTACGAATACCAATGATGACAGGATCCCAAGCTTGATAAAAGACCTATTAAGAATTCGCATATCAGTATCGTCGTCCTTAATGAATTCCTTTTTTATGATCAAAGGGAGCACTTGAATTAGTTGCTTGAAGTCCCTTCCCAAGAAGGACCCACAGTGCCTAAGGTTTCGACGGAAGCTTCTTGAGAATCCAGGGCCACCACCATATCGTTCCAAGCTTTCAGTTAATCGTTCCAACTTTGTGCCTTGGTTCTTGAGGATCACCTTTACCATATGGGTAACAAGATACTTGGCAACACCGAGGAGCACAGTGTGTAGAATTTCCACAGGCGTATCATTGGATGGATCAAACGACTGGAGTTGCAAGAGATCATCGGCACCTTTGTTTTTGTAACTAAAGTCTTTTGCCATCAACGGAGTTTCCAGCACACCAGAAATCGGAGTCTTCCTATCCAAAGTCGTTGCAGCCAAACAGTAATGGTCTCTTGTTCGCCGAGGATACAACTTGTTGAGGAGTTCCACATAATCACCAGGTTTCTTGCCAACAATCTTCCGGTAGTAACAGAATCGACAAGGGAATGTTGTTGTAAGGCCCAGCAATCCGACAAGTTCCGAATGTCTAGGGTTGTCCGCTGTTATAAAAAGGACAGGAGCAACCACCAGGACATCTTCACCATGTTCCGCCGAGTACATTACCACCCCCTGTTCCAGAGCCTTCAAATCGTCCACAAGTTCCGGTACCACGTCCATCGCCGACAATCCATTTGACCCAGCCACAGCACCAAGGAAAAAAGTGTTTTCACGTTGATTCCTTTTTTCAAATGGTAAAGCGGCACACACCATAGACCAACTATCAAACTTGTTGAATTGCTTTGATATGTTGCCAGAAGTGTCGTCGGTAAATAGAATCACAGGAGTAATCTTGACCTTGTAGTAGCCACCAGCACCATTGGGTTTATCAATCTTGAATTTGTTTCGACCGAAGAGAAGTTCCTTGTGATGATTAGTAAGTGTGATGATTTCAGGAGCAAGAGAATGACAGTTGTCGATTAACAAGAGCGACTTCGAGATCACCTGATTAAAGGAAGATGGAGCGAGATCACAGGTTGCAGCATTCACCAGACATTTCAAACATTTACCAACATTTAAGAAGAGCACCTCGTAACATCGTGCCAAAGTTTCGCCAGCTTTTGAGAAGAAGGAGTCCAGTAGGTAATACTTGAGAGAATTGCCGTTTCCAACCGATATGATATCACCGACCCAGTAATCGATCCCACTTACTGTCAAGACTGGCTGTTGGAATAATGGATCAGTCCGCCATTTGTGTCCTTGTTGTAGAGATACCATTTCATTCGAAGTGTAATCCGGAAGCGCAGATATACTTTCACAACGAAGAGGATTCCTAACCAGCAATTCCAGGTACATAGAGGGCAGATTCAGATGATAAGATCGAGAAGTTGGTTCGAGGACTTGTACTTCTTTTGGTTCCATCACCGGGATAACATTCTTCTTTCGTTCTTGATACTTGAAGAGAGCATCAAGAGCCGGTAACTTGAAGTCCACACCTGTTTCCCGAGACTTTTCGTAGATCTTGACCATCAACACAATAAGATACATCACCTTTTGCATCATTCGTCGTGATACCGGATCATCGTCACCACAAATAAAGGCAAGAAGAAGCATAAACTGAAGGGAAGGGAAAGGAGATGCATCAATCAGGCCTGTTTCCATGTTGTTGAAATCCTGTTGCGCAGATTGGTTGATTGTTTCCATGTCCACATCCCGTTCGACAATATGACGGAAGCGATGAATAAAAGGTGCATTCAAATCCGCCATGTCATCTTCGTCTTCGCTACAGCTGTCGAAAGATTCTTCATCGCCAGATAGTAAGTCATCACCGTCTTGAGCAGGTTGTCCATTACCACTATCACCACCACCAGAAACATCGCCACCAGCCAAAGAGCCACCAGAAACATCGCCACCAGCCAAGGAGTCACCAGCCAAGGAGTCACCAGCCAAAGAGCGACCATTACCACCAACAGGAGAATCACCACCAGCCAAAGAACCGCCGCCCCAAGAATGAGATTCGTTTGCTTCAGCCATGACAATATCATTTTGAGCTCGTTGAAGGACTTGCTCTTGATGAGTTTTAGTTTCATAGTGTTCCAGGAGGGACTGATGTCGAGAGAATGTTTTCTGACAGGTTTCGCAAAAAACACTTTTCTTTTTTCTTGTCAGTTTCGCCACCCTGGGAATATCACGTACTCTTTGGATGGATTGAATCGTTTGAGTTGATTGAGTTGAAGATTCAGAAGATCGTTGTTGTTGATTTTCCATTTGAGTGTAATAAAAGTGAAGAAGGAAGGAAAAATGTAAAAGTCCACTTAAAGGGCCTAAATATTAAATAACCAAAGTTAAAATTCCGCTGTCTGCGCCAAGCCGTCAAAATGAAAAGTTTTTTTTTTTCTAGCTCTTTCTTCCTTCTTTCACTTTCTCCATCTCTCTTGATTTTTTTATCCTACTAATGTTGGCTCTTACAACACATTCCAAACTGTTGCTTGTTTATAATAAGCTGAAGATGCCTGCTGGTAGTGATAAAGATGTCAGTTGAAGGGGTTTTAGACTTGGGATAAGTATTTTTAGTAACCTGGTGCGCCATAAACGTATCGTAACGCTTATCAAAGTCTTTTCTATCATAAATTTGATTTTATTGAAACTACTTCGGAACAATGGAAAGCAATTTAACTATGGTATTGGTTGGCACTTGTTTGTAGACACCTTCTTTTGCTACTTGCTATTGGATCTCTTGGTCATCTATGTATGGGTCTAATACTTTGGCTTGTGGCTTGTAACTCTTGGCTCTCCTAAATCAACTCTTGGCTTTCTGGAAATAAGTCTTGGCGCTATGGTATCAAGTTGCATGTGGTGCTTACTGAACGTAAAGGTGCTTAAAAATGAATTTGCTAGATTGTAGTAGTGTAGATTACAATAGTGTAGTTTTTAGTGTAGTTTTTTATTACTTTGTTTGACCAATAATAAACCGATTTTATATTATAATAATGTGTATATTTTGCCGTGATAATGGACCAATAGCATCCATCCGTTACCACGCTTCCACCGTAACTTGAAGGAGTCTTCCTATTGGCCAGATGCTACAGTCAGTTCCTGAAATAGTATTCCTTATTTACAGGTATGACAACATTCCAAAATGGTAACTTTTTGGACGCTGTTTGAAAAAAAATCTTTGGGTGTGAACATCATATCGGCCTTTGAAGTGTTTATCCTTCAATGACTTATACACTTGCCCGTCGAAAATGTCGTTATATTCAGAAGATTGGCTGTTGTAGTTGTGGCGATATAAGAGTATTTCCCGTGTCTTGGTGTCCCGAAGCTTCACTGCAATAATGTCAGCAACCGACATTATCTTCATTTGCATTACAGGGGTTTGAATTCCATCGCTTGTTTCTACGTACCGCGGGGCTTGACATGCATTGTTAGGGCACACAGTTTCACCTTCCTTGAAACGTACACACCCTTCTTTGCAAATGTCGTACTTTGTTGCGGTGGTCGGCCAAAATCGAGTGAAGAGTTCTTGGCATTTGTTACTGGAAAGAAGACTGCCCCTGAAATCTAATTTAAAAAATTTAAGCTCGCATCGTTGCCAGGGGCCTTTCAAACTCCGCCTTTTTCCCACTTACTCTCGGGTGCACTTTCCCTAAGGAATGCATTGAACATCTTGATGGTAGAGTCAAAGTTTTTCACTGAAAGTCCTTTCGAACTTAAATGAGTGTACATCTGAAGGCTCCTTTTTTGCCATTTCCCCAACCTTTCCAATTCTTCATCAAAGTGGTATTCCTTAGCCGTAACAGACTGGATGGAGTCATCGCTCAGGTCACTTCCACTCTGTACACTTCGATATACTTCTTCTTCTTCATCTTCATCATCATCATCATCATCATCATCATCATCATCATCATCATCATCATCATCATTTTCTTCTTCTTCTTCTTCTTCTTCTTCTTCTTCTTCTTCTTCGCCCTGTTCGGTATAATTCACCTCTCCTTGATCTATGACAAAGATATCGTCTTCTTCCGTTTCAGTAATCTCGTCAGTACTAACAACAGATATGGCACTTTCAGCTGCTAGTTCTCGCTGTTGGGTATAAAAGTGCATTAGCATTATAAAGACGATCTTTAGTCCATTCCTAACATTCAGTGACTTACCAACTGTACTGCTTGTTGCAATGTGTTTGCGATGCATACTTTTTTGTGTGTCCTTCTATTACTGGTTAGGTATGCGGTACTGCAGTCAAAGCAAAAAGTTCGCTTGTTTGGTTGCATAGTTAGTGTGGCCTGAAGTTATAGAGTTCTAATATGGTCCCTGTCAAACTACCGCCCCTGTTCAAAAAATTACACTACTAATTTGAATTCAGTGACCGCCGCGCGCAATGTTTTTTAAAAAAACGAGATGAAATTTTTTTTTTCTTCTCCTTTTCTTCTTTACTTTTTTACAATGAATACTGATTTAGGCTTTGAAGAATTTGTTAGAACCACTCTGGCGAAACTGTTGGAAAAGGTGGATGTGATTCACGATCGGGTAATGACACTCGAACAATTACAACCTCAACCCCAACAACAACAACAACAACAACAACAACAACAACAACCACCACCTATCAATTCGACAATCGAACCAAGATCGATTTCCTTCACGAAGGGGTTGAAGTATCCCAAGATGACAGAGGAAATGGAGTTGTCACTCGCTCAGGTGTTTCCCGGTCGTACTGTCTCTGGTATATTCGAAACGCTCAACTTCGCCATCGAAGCTGCTCTCGCTCTCCTGAAGGCAAAAGAAGGCAACAATGGTCAAGCTCGGATATACTGGAAGGACCTTGGCAAAAACTTGGTGGATCGTGGTGTCAAGGTTTTTGAACAAAGCGCTGCAGATGTTGGCTACCCGCTGGACGCATTTGAAGACAGATGGCTTGCGAAGGAAATGTTGCGGCGGCGGTACACGAGTGCTATGGGTACCTTAAAAAAACAAACGGAAAGGGTAATAAAAAGAATGACTTGAAATGTAATATCAATACTAATCTAACATATATACAGTCTTCCACACACACACCATCGGCGACATCCTCTGTTCAAACTGAACCCGTCAACAGGTAAAAGAAAGCACAAATCTACTCTAACTGCCTTTTTTATTTTTTATTATTAGGCCGGTACCTTCGCAATTGTATCCCTGCGATTGGTAAGTATACCCGTAGGCTTATTCTAACTTATTCCTTTTTTTTTTCTTTCCAGAACACCGTCTGCCACTGTTGCTGTTACTGCTTTGTAAGTACGAATGACGACAGAATATAAACAAGTATCATCACATCAGCTAACATATTATTGTTTCTTAGGTCTTGCCCTCCTTCCTTGTCTTCTGCTGTTCCTTCCGTTGATATCATGTAAGTACGAATAATGACAGAGTGTAAACGAGTACCATCACATCAGCTAACATATTGTTGTTTCTTAGGTCTTGCCCTCCTTCCTTGTCTTCTGCTGCTCCTTCCAGTGATATCATGTAAGTACATCCAATTAAAGTACATTTATCATGCAGGTTTAACATGGTTTATTAATCCAAAATGTTACATCTAGACCACGAAGGCAATACAAAGTGAAATTCAAAACGGTTACAGCTTCTGATATGTCGCGTAGATCAAAACGGCCTCGAACACCGGCGCCAGCACCAGCACCAGAATAGTAATAGATTGACGGTAGATTACTGATGAGTTATTAGTGGATCAATAGTAGATTAGTGACTACAATAAAGCTATGCAGTAATGCATTTTTATCAAATCATTTTATTGTTTATATGTATGTAATACTAATATTATTATTGAAGCGGCGAATCCAAGTATAGCAGTTTTGAGTGAAAACTCGGTCCGCTCAGTCAAATTCGGTTTTTTTGCAAAAAACCGAGTAGCCTGACTGAGTATTTTTTTCACAGTGAGTAGCAAAGCTGCGATTTCAGGCCTCAACTACTCTTTTCAACATCCTGAGTTACATTTCAGATGTACAAATCCGTTGCCATGTACACCAAAAACACTTTATTACGCACTTGGTGCAATAAACATATTAAAGAAGTTAATATGACTTGGGAAATGCATTTTGTTTATTGAATTCACCAAGTTTTATTCATCTCATTATTGCCATCATCTTCAGCACATTCAAAGCTAAATTTTTCTTGAATTTGATTGGCTGAGCCCCCAAAAAAATGGTAGCTTAACTACTATTCTCAGCACACTACTATTATTTCCGCCATAGTGCACGTATTCACCAAAATCTTCATAACCACAGTTTCCACTTTCAGAGAGACGTATAATGGACCAAAAAATGAACCATTTGCAAGTTTTGGACATGGTTTTTTGTATAACTTGGTCTTTTTCGTAACTGCTACTAAAAGCTGGGTTGTCAGTCAAGAGGTGCAGAATGTCATGGCAATCCCCCATAAGACCTTCTACAAATTGGCCACTTTTCCAAACATACGCTCTTGTAACTTCCACAGCTTGGGCAAATTGACATTTTTTTAAGTATTCATTGAGATGTTTAGCAAGTTGATTGATGCCATAGAGAAGATGATTGTCGCCAGGTGGCATGATTGTTGGCATAATCACCCGGTCTATCAGCTCCACCACACAATCAATGAAACAAAAATTGTTTTGATTGGGAAGGGCTTTGCCCATTTCATCACAAATCTTTGCCAAAGAGGAAGGAATAATTGGTTTGTTTGGTCGAATCACATCGTAACTATTACAACAAAATATGATGAATTATGAAGCTAGTTTTTTTTCCAGGGCTCTTACATTTTATTATCATCATTTTTCAAAGCTTCATAGTCAAGGTCATCGGTTTCAGTATCACTTAAAACAATAATTTTGTTTTGGCCTACTTTTGCAAATAAGAGTTTTTCAGTTATTATGTTCAGTATCTTTGATGGTAATAATAATGATAATGATAATGATAGTAGTAATAATAAAAAGATTCCATTTAAATCGTACATACCTCGAATGTCAGACTTTGCTTTTTTATCGTCAACCTTTTCTTTATCCTCAACTTCACCATATTCTTCGATTCCACCAAACATATCAAAAAGGTCTTTGCTTTTTTCGTATTTTTCTATTCCACCAAACATGCCAAACAAGTCTTCGTCCTTTTCTATTTCTTCAGCATCATTAGTAGGCTTGCTTAGTGAAAATTTACGGCAGGGAGGACCTTTTTTACTGTTTACTTGGTCGTCAACTAAAATAGATGAATGTTTTTCATAAATTTCAGGCTCGAGTTGTCACCATCGTTAGATATATATTACATATCTGGTGATGGGAAGGGGGTCAAAGTTTTTGCTTTACCTTTTTTTCTGGAATTTTTTGTTTTTTCAGTAGGAAATGATTTGATTGTGGGAGGTGCCTCGCCATCGTCCACATAATTCGGCTTAACAGTTTTTTTTGGTACCTTCTTCACCGTTCGTTGTTAGTTTTCTTTTCTTCGTATTTGTTTTATTTGGTTTTTTGACACCATAATAAAGTGAGTGGCCTTCCAAGTAGATTAGAACTGCATTTTTGTCGTTATCTGAGGTATGTAGGGTAGGGAAGAACACAAAAATAAACGAAAACTGTTATTACCCTTGATTTTTATGTTGTTAAAGAATGAATAATAAAAAGTGATGAACATAATAGAGGAGACAAACTACTGCTGCTTATATAGGCGTTGATAAATTTCTAACTGGCTAACACGGCACCAATGGAAAGATGCATAGATCCCATAGATCTGACTGCTGTTCCTCTTCGTTGAAGGAAAACTTTTTAATTGGTAAAAGATTGTACCAAAGATCTTAATTGTGAAGAAGAAAAGAAGAAGTAGTATTTAATAGGTTTGGTTTCATATCATCGATTACTAAACGCGATCGTACCTTGAAAGGTCTCCTGACTCCTTTTTTTCTGGGAGCGGAAGCTAAATCATCATTACTCATGCTACCTTAAGTATGTGAGACTTTATTTGAGGGTCAGATTCTTTATTCCTAGTCGTCAAGTTTCATAGAAGCTAATTTCACAGTTGGGTAGTAATGCCTGATACGACATTATCAAAGTAGTTTAAAAGACCCTATAAAAGAAAATTGTTAAAACTAATAACCAAATCGCGGTGGTATGACTCGATGGCATTCGATGTATTGGTTGGATGATGAAGAAGGGGTTTCTTCATTTTCGTCATTGCGGGAAAGATCATCGAGCGCACAGTTTTACTCGACCAGAATTTGATCCATGATTCCGTTTTTGGGAATTATTTCTTCAGTAATTTTTTGCTAGCTTTAAAATCAGTCTTAGTAGTAGCCAGTCGCAATTCGTAAACCAGTTTTTTGAGATACACTCTTCGTTTCTTGATTGCTGCTTCTGTTTGCTCCTTAGTTTCTGCTTTTTGTTGAAGCTCCTTGGGTAAAGGAAGTACAATATCATTGGGCTTCGCCAGTTTGTTAACACCTGTTTGAAAGTGTCGTATTCTAACAGGCATTTAGTAACAATTGTGCTACATGCTGGAATACTCAGCTCGGATAAAATTATTCTAGAGCAGTCCCTCTGCCTGCAGTCCTGTTGTTATATCCAGGGAGTAGTTTTTGTATTACTGTTTTCTTCTCTCTCTCATTTTTATCTAATAAACTTGACCCACACCTTTGACTCAGTATTCATACAGTCTTTATTTACATAAACCACCGCTACAACACCCATCAATATCATCAATCTCCTACCCCTACCCCGAACCCCACCTCTATGCCCACACCATCAATCCGCCCCTTCCAACCCCCACCTCCTACCCGCAACCAATTATTTGACCATTAATTAATAAAATGTTTCGCACCGCATTTTATTTTACAAAGACTGGTTTATTTATGGATTAAAAAATAAAAAACATCTAAAACTATATATATATATATATACATATATAAATTCTACCCCTACAAACTACTCCAAACCATCTACATCTACTACCTCTAATTCACCTTGGGTAACCACACTTCTGATATAATCCTCCAATGTCGGTGGTTGAAGGCGGAAGTGTCTTGACGTAGGGGATCCATACAAACACGTGTGTACATTTTTAAAAAAATGTGGCAATGATGTATGCCAGATCGGGAGAGGTCTGATATGTCCGCATTGAGTACTTGTGTTTGACATGGCTGAAATAGATTGCCGTCTCCCCAAATTCCCACTCCACCGACACCCGTTCCCTTGACATAGACCGGTTGGTCTGGCGCCGTATTTCTAAAATAAAAGATTACTGATAGTACGGACTTCATATTCCTGGTAGCTCCAATTACTTACCATCTTCAGGATCCAGTTCACCATGATCGTTTCTCAGTCCCCGTGGAAGAGGGCGAAGAAGTTCCATGGACTGCGTATACGCAGGGTCCCCGTAAATAAAAAATGGAGCAATATACCGCTCCAAGGTTTGTCGTGTCCATGATTCATTCAGAATCCGTAAATCATGGTGCCTTCCTGGTACAGGTCCCATGAGACTGGCAGTCATACCATCTGGAGTAGTGATGGCTTGATACTTCAAACAGTGTATATGCTATTTAAATGTATTGGAGAAAGACGTTAGTGGTCAAGTAATCATACGTCATTCAAAGTATATAATACCTTACCTTCCAGCCATTGTAGATCAACCGTTGTTGTTCTTCTCTGT
This sequence comes from Chlamydoabsidia padenii, assembly GCA_025330725.1. Lineage (NCBI taxonomy): Eukaryota > Fungi > Mucoromycota > Mucoromycetes > Mucorales > Cunninghamellaceae > Chlamydoabsidia > Chlamydoabsidia padenii. The sequence continues at coordinate 80,876 of JAIWND010000060.1, read as the reverse complement.
TGTAGGGCCGGCATACTGCTTGCATCGTCCCATCGATGATACCAATAACGTCCCGGACTTCACCACCTATACAATAAAATGTTCGTTAGTTCATCTTTTTTTAGGAATGTGTTTATGCAATTACCTCGAGCCCTGATAGCGGCGGCAAACATTAAGAGGTTTTCGCGACGAAGCTGGTGAGTGTTGAAGCGCATTCCATGCTTTATTTTACCAAAAACCAAGGAATACATCCCAGTACAGATCAGTGACGCCTTTGAACCATACCCAAGATTGAAGAATTCAGCTATGTCCTCCAACCGAGAGGGGAAACATAAACGTCGCAAGAGGACGGTTACCCCAAATTCACACCGAATTTGCAGCGGATGAGACCGAGTACCGACGTTAATGGTTTCAGGCAACCCCGGCGCCAAACAGATTCGACAGATCTACCAAAGAATCATGTTATTAGTAATTGTTGAACATCCCAATATCGTGGAACTTACGTCGCCGTAGGTAAATCTAAAAAATTGTCGGCTTTGTTGATCCGTTAACTCTTGAATGTTACGGGGTGGACGCCGAATTCGAGTTCGTGGCCATCGCACTTGTTCTTGTTGTTCTTGTTCACCAAAAGCGACTACAAGCGAGGTGAGTTCGCGGGAAAAAGAGAGATATCGGTAAGTCAAATCGGCCACGATGTTAATGTGAGAAGAGAAAGAGATGTAGGGTGCGCTCATCAGCGTCTCAACATTCCCGTCTCGCTATTCAAGAAAGGAAACTCCGATTTTAACCTAAGCAGATAGGAAGATGATACATTTATTCGCCGGAGTTGGCTGAGGACAAGTAAGAGAAGGTCGGCCCTTCTCTTTTCCCCTCGTCTCTCATTTCGAGTGTCCTATCCTGCCCTGGATTTCGTATGCCGCTTTTTTTTTTGCCTTCCTCCCCTCCTTTTTCCCTTCCTTTTTTTTTATATTTTAACCGATTAAGCTTTTACAAAATGAACAACCAACAACAACAACAACAACAACCATTTCAATCTCTTCAACCTCTTCCATCTTTTCAACAGTATCAACTCGTCCATCTCTTCTACCTCTCCAACAGCCAGTACCTTGGCAAATTCAGAATGTGATTACTGCTCCTCCTGCTACTGCTACTGCTACTGCTACTGCTACTGCTCCCAGTGATGTCACGCCTTCTCGTGCTTATACGACGTGGAATGCCACTGATGAAGGACATCTTATCAATGTGATGTCAACCAATTGGACTGAAATTGACACCTGCACCAACAACCTCGAAAAGAAAAATTTGTGGGAGAAGGTGACGAATGAATTGAACGCTTTGTGCAGTGGAAGAAAGTCGGTGGGCGCAGTCAAACGAAAATGGCAGACTCTTAAGACTACGTTCATGGACATCAACGATCAAGTCGAAAACCAAACAGGAATTGGTGGTGGGCCTGGCAGTGAACGATGGGAACATTTCGAAACGATGGCGCTCATCATTGGTCGTGATTCGACTGTCATTCCTCGGGTCATAGTTGACAGCATGGCTCCAGAATTCATCAGAAGACGTCGACGAAGCAACGATGATAATGGCGATGACGACGAAGGCGATGACGACGAAGGCGAAATAGATGATGGAAATGATGATAATAGTGATGCGGAAGGGCCGGAACAACAGCAGCAACAGAATCGGCGACAACGGCAACGTAATCACCAACAAGGGCAAGTGGGGCGACGACAGCGACGACGAACGGTGCACGAAGATGTTGGAAGGCACCACGAAGCCATGATGGAAGTTGTTGGGAACTTGGTAAACATCATGGATGGGATGAAGAACACCTTGGAGAGATCCATCGAGGCGGATCAGGCGGCTCTGGAACGATGGCAGCAAGAAGAATCTCGACGACATGACGACTTCATGGCAGCACTCATGGCCATCCGCACTGAATTGAGAGGCGATACCAACACCAACGACGACAGCAACACCAACAACTAGAATGTATACGTTTATTAGAATAGACTATGTTTATTAGAGTAGATCAAAAACAAAAAATAAAAAATAAAAAATAATCATTCTCTTGATTGGCCATCGACCCACAATCTCAGCTCTTCTCTTCGGCTTACTCCTTCTTGTCGCACTCTGTTGTTGTTTTGGTTAGAGCCGTCTAGCGTACTGTATAGTGTAGTGTCTGTGGTTGGAACCAGAGGAGCAGTCAAAAGGTTATACCCATCAATTTCTATGTCACTGTTATCTATACACATGTTGTGTAAGATACAGCACGCAGTGATAATATTTGCCATTCGAAAAGGACCTTCCACGTACAGTTTTTCACGAAGAAATCGCCATCTACAAGTCAGAAGCCCGAAGGCTCGTTCAATCGACATACGCGACGAGGAGAGGACTTTGTTAAATCTTTTTTGAGAAGGAGTCGCGTTGTTACGAAAATAACGGACCATGATGTTTTTCCGGAGAGGGTATGCTTGATCTATTTTTTTTTTTGGGGGGGGAATAAGGGTGTCAGTAAAAAGTATCATCACAACAGGGTTCAGTTACCAGCCAGAATGTATGAGCCATCTGGACACAACGAATCAAGACGTGTGCTTAGCGAGGATCTGTTGAAGGTCCGGGCGTCATGGCAACGACCTGTCAAAAAAAAATCAGGGGTAATTTTGAAAAACTTCTACCGATATTATTTGACTCATACCTGTTCCACCAGTGTGCACGTAAGTGAATTTACATTTGTGATCACACACTGCCAAGAGACTCATTGAATAGTGGCTCTTTCTGTCTATCCATACTGTTCCAGGTTCGTCAGAGGGCTTGTGGATTCGGACGAGCTTGCCATCCATTGCGCCGATGACATTAGGTAGCCGAAGAGATGTTTCGAATTCACTTTCATCGATACGAGCAAAGCCTCCCATTGTCGCATTAAGCTCCTCTTGTGTAGTTGGCCAATGTATCTGGTGCTTATGACGTTCGTTCAGAGCGGTGAAGAAGCGTTCGGTAAAATTTCTATATGAGCCCGTGGAGATGCCCAGTAAGACTTCGGCAAGCCGAAAAGGAACATGTGTATTTCCAAAGCGCCACAACACAGTAGCTACCTGAATATGGATAGGGATAGACCTTGGGTTGTCTTGGGCAAAAACTGGGTGGTCTTCCAGAGAATTCACCAGTCATGTAAAGGTTGCCAATCCTACACGGTAATGTCGCTTGAATGCATCCCCTTCATTACCATCATCAGTCAAGTTGGGATGAATAAATTCCCAGAAACCGTTTTGCCTTAGCCTGTTTTGTCGAGGTCTTCTAATAACAAGAAGTGGAGAGGTCTCCAAGATGAATCTGTATCCCTCTACAATATGAGTCAAAGTGAAGGCCAACGAGGAAAAGATCATTTGTAGTTTCATAAGTTGTCGACGTTTCTGCTGCATACGTTCCAACAATCTACGCTTGATTCTTCGACTTTTCTCCTTCTGGTACGCCATGGCAGTAATCAGAAGTTCTAAACGAGCTTTATTATTATTATTCATGTTAAAAAAGACGTAAAAAAAAAGGCAGTAACCAAGGACATCTCCTATGATGGCCAGGTGAGAATAGTAAACTTGTTGATTTTCAAGTGTAACAGCGAGACGACCGGGGATTAAAATCCGTCCCCCACTTCTGCTGGGATTAAAAGATGTCGAGACGAAATAGTGAGACGCTGATGAGCGCACCCGTAGAAAGAAAGAGAAAGAGAAGGAAAGTAAAAATAAAAGTCGGGATTTGAACCCTCGGTAGGATAGAACGGTGTTCGCGCTATTCCTTTTTTCAAAATCCTTCTTTTTTGGACTTGCAAAATATCGGTGTATGAATCGGAACAATGTCGAACTCGTACAAACTTTATATTCAAGGTCACTTACCAAATTTATACGTTTGCAAATTTCGCAAAATACATAAGGGGTGCTCTCATCGTGCACTAATTTCGTCTCAGCATCCGTCGTCTCATGGTACTTCAAACCCAGCCAAGGTAGTACCATGAGACGAAGGGTGGCAAATATTTCATCCGATCCTGAGACGACTTCTACTAACCTGAGGGGATGTAATTTAGCGGCGAATGAAAAAATAAATCTTCAATTGGTTCCAGATATTCATTCACACACAATGCCGCTCTTCCTCCTTTTTTTACTTTTATTTTTATTCATTACTTCATATTTTTTTTCTCATTATAACCATGAACAACCAACAGCTACTTCAACAACCAGTTGACTTCTTCGAACTTGAAGACAATTTATTTGACGATGAATCATCCTGTGTTGAATCGACCGACAGTGAATCGACCGACGGTGATTTCGACCTTGATATGGCGGAAGAAGAAGACGAAGCCTCATTGCACTATACTCCCCAGGTGGAATCACTTCAACGACAAATAAATGTTGAAAACGCCTATACAACGGCCATGGCGTGCTTTCCTGGGTTTTTTTACGCTGTCCAAACAACGACCATGAGCAACAACTCGTATTGGACAATCACTCACCCTGGATTGGATGACAGTAATCTTGATAGCAGCTACCACAATAACTATCGAATGAACAGTCAAACATTCAACTTGATTGTTAGCACCTTGTCCCAACACCCGGTGTATCAAAGCCGCGATTCTGCGTATATACAAATCGCAACTATTCTCTGGCACTTGGCCAACACTCACCTCGGGTTGTCGTATCAGGCATTACTACCCAACTGCGAAATTAGCTTCTATGAAACTTGACGACTAGAAATAAAGAATCTGACCCTCAAATAAAGTCTCACTGTAATATAGGGGTTTTGTGAGAGTTAGTAAAAGACTATACAAGTCAGGTTTTTGCAGTTAGAGTAAGATAAGTCTTTATTCATTGTTTAACGTTTAGCTATTTATACTGAGAAGAAGGAGATATGATATATATGGAGATAAGTATAAGTACCAATAAGAAGTATGCTAAGTGAATGTGGATAAAGAGGGAAGAAGAGCGAAAGCCAAAAAAGAGAGAGAGCGGTCCCGGTCTAGGAATAGGAATTTCTTGTTGACCAATCAGAAGTCACCTGTTACACTCACATACTTAAGGTAGCATGAGTAATGATGATTTAACTTCCGCTCCCAGAAAAAAAGGAGTCAGGAGACCTTTCAAGGTACGATCGCGTTTAGTAATCGATGATATGAAACCAAACCTATTAAATACTACTTCTTCTTTTCTTCTTCACAATTAAGATCTTTGGTACAATCTTTTACCAATTAAAAAGTTTTCCTTCAACGAAGAGGAACAGCAGTCAGATCTATGGGATCTATGCATCTTTCCATTGGTGCCGTGTTAGCCAGTTAGAAATTTATCAACGCCTATATAAGCAGCAGTAGTTTGTCTCCTCTATTATGTTCATCACTTTTTTCATTCATTCTTTAAACAACATAAAAATAAAGGGTAATAACAGTTCTCGTTTATTTTTGTGTTCTTCCCTACCCTATATACTTCACGGGTACAGAATGGCCAAAAATTTGATGGGAATCAGTAATGGATCCTATCACAACTTTACTATTCGATTTATGGTAGCCGTGAAGGAGTGCTTCGGGCACATGATCCGTTGGCCAACTGGTAACGACAAAGCCAGGGCAGCTATCAACAGCTTCAAGTTTCGTCCCTTGGGTAATCTTGGTTCTTCTCGCCTTCCTGGTGGGGTCATTGGTGCTCTTGATGGAAAGTTGGTGAATTTCCACAAGCCTGTTGGTGTTAACAGTGAATTTTACAGGGACAGGAAAGGGAACCTGTCAATGAATTTGACGGCGGTATGCGATGGCAACATGCGGTTCACTTACGTATATACCGGAAACCCAGGTAATACTCATAATATGGAGTACAACATTTGCTTGTTTATTAATCGATTATCTCTTATGATTAGGACGAACACACGACGCTCGTGCATTTAGCCGTAGCGGACTGTATGCTCAGTTATCGGTTCCTAACAGCCAATTATGCCCGAATGATACTTTCATCATTGCAGGTACAGTAATGGGATCAAATTAAGTTGTCTCTGTGCTAACTTGATTCTTGTAATTTTAAATTCCGCGTATACCCTTCAAAAAAAAATGTGATAACACCATATCGCCAAACCAACATCACTAGGGCAGAAAAGAAGTTCAACAAGATGCATTCGAAGACTCGAACAGTGATTGAACGGGCGTTTGGACTTCTCGTTGGTCGGTGGCGGTTTCTAAAACAATATCTCTATTTTACCAAGGAAAACCGACAGGCAAACGCGATTGTGGTTGCTTGCATTTTGCACAACATTTGCCTAAGTGAAAATGATGTCCTCCCTGCCTCTCTTCTTTACACCGATGATGATATCGCTGTGGCTGAATCATCTGAAATGGTGACAGAAATAACAGCAACAACAGGGCGCGCACGTACCGAAGGTGAAATGCGACGGGATCAGACCAGGCAACAAGTAGACGGAATGGTGGTATGATAGATAGAATAGATAAAGTTTTATTTAATAAAGACATTTTAATTAACAAAGACAATTTATTTAAAAAAGATGTTTATTAATGTATGTATAAACTACATACTAGGGGCGGTTGGATGGTGGTGGTGGGATGGGACGAAGTGGTGATGGTGATTGTGTTGATGTAGGTCTTTGGCGCCATACACGAGGAGGAGGGGAGTCTGGGTAATAACCCCGAGGAGATTCAGATCTTTCGAGCACATGAGCTCCCCACATCATCAGTCGATCCTGATGGTTTTCTTCGTGTTGACGGCGACGTTCTTCGTGGTCGAGCTGCCGCTCACGGCGACGGTTTTCCCATTCTTGGGAGCGAGCGGTCATTGCTGCCTGGCGCAATTGCAAGAGACGGTCTATTCTTGCATTCGCTGCATCGTTAAAAGAAGCAAAAAGTGCCACGGCGTTTTGCCTATTCCGCTCGTTCTCCTCTGCCATGTTTGCCATCATCATGTCGCGGTGACCGGCAGTAAGACGTTGTTGGCGTCCTGTTGTTGCTGTTGTTGCTGGTTCATCATGCCGGCGACGAGGCTGGCCCCTTCTTGTTCCTTCGTCTTCTTCCAATAGGCCGAGATCGGCAAATCCACCCGGGCGCATGGAGTCGAGTTCCACATGCGGAAAGACATTTGGGTCGTCCTTAAGAATGTCGAACATTTGGTCGTAGTGGACAAACCGCGCTTGACCAGGTAGTCCCCCACTTCCTGTACGCCTGATGCTGTCCGTCACCGTCTTGAATTCATCGCAGAGAGCACTCCACTTATTCTTCAATGCATCGAGCGAGCGATTTCTGTTGCTGTTAGTAGCATCGCGATACTGGTCGAAAAGCGTCTTCAAGTTCGAGCAATGTCTTCTCTTGGTGAAATTGTCGCAGTTGACCTGAAAAATGTTGCAGTAATAACCTTCATAAGCACTGATCAAGTCGGTTTCTTCGTCTCGATCCCAAAAATTTCGTGATGTTGATGTTGATTGATTAGGTGGTATTGTTAAAACAGAGTAGTATTGAAAGAGAGAATAAGAGAGTAAAATAAAACCCCGCCACTTTGTGTGGATAGTAACCTCCGTGCCTTTCAAAGACGCTCAGGACCATGTATTTGAAATCCTTTTTTTGTGGGTTATCTGGCACTTCTTATTGGATAAAAACCGTCTCAGGATCGCCTCAGGATCGGATGAAATATTTGCCACCCTTCGTCTCATGTGTAACTTTTCCGTCTCATGGTACTACTTTGGCTGGGTTTAAAGTACCATGAGACGACGGATGCTGAGACGAAATTAGTGGCATCCCCGTATTTCGATGTCTTGGATGAATTATTAACCGATTATTTGGATGTCTTAAGTCTGCCCCCCCATAAATTTCAATCCCAGTTCCTTTTCTTCACGACAAATATAACTTTCTTTTTTCCCCTTTTCTTTTTCTATCTTTTTTCCTTCTGTTGATACTGTTTTTATTAAAAAATATAAAATTAAAATATGAAAAGTCATGGTGATAAATCACAGTAGGTTGCTATTGACGCCGGGTTCTTAATGTGCGGAAGTGGTTGGGACGGCGGCTGATCATTCTCATAAAAAACTGATGGACTTGCTCCATGGCTTGAGTTCCTTCTTCGAGTTCCTCTTCTGTCTGTCGTATTCTAACAGGCATTTAGTAACAATTGTGCTACATGCTGGAATACTCAGCTCGGATAAAATTATTCTAGAGCAGTCCCTCTGCCTGCAGCCCTGTTGTTATATCCGGGGAGTAGTTTTTGTATTACTGTTTTCTTCTCTCTCTCATTTTTATCTAATAAACTTGACCCACACCTTTGACTCAGTATTCATACAGTCTTTATTTATATAACCACCACTACAACATATTTTTATACTAAATTCAACCATGTCTGCTTCTAACAACAACAACCAACCCATCGTCGAAGATGACACCGTGATGGTCGAAGCCCCTTTCAGGAAGCCGCTCTCGGAATTATCCTCTGTGGAAAAGACGAAGCTTGTCTTAGGGCGTTTCAGGGTGGAAATGGATAGGGCCTCCGATGTCTATTTGGAAATGGAACTCATGGAACCTGAGCAAAGCGAAGGTCTCCTGGAAGACGGTATCAGCATGAGATCCGTCGACCTCAATGATTTGTTGGAAGCTAGCAAGAGAGCTACCGACAAGTATTTGGATGCTAAGGCACATTTTTTGAGAATGAATCCAAATGAACCTGCTTTTGGTGGGGTGCCCCTTGTCGCCGCGAACCATGTTCACGAAACTCAAGTGGGACCAACCCTCATCAACAGCTTGCCCGGTTTGAGGTTCAAGCATGATGCTCCTCCTACCATGATCAGGACAACTCAGGTGCATCTTGAAGTCCAAGATTTTATTACGCATTTTGAAAAGGTTTTTGCGGTGAACTGCATTGATGTGTCCGAACATTTCAAAACACCTTTGTCTTGGTGCCTTAGCGACACCATCCTCGCCCATTACCGCATGCATCAGGAAGCATTGCCGGCCGGTCAGCATGAGACCTGGGACTTGGCTAAGGAGTGGATTGCTTCCTTCGTGGAGACGCCTGCTAGCAGGATTGTCAATTTGCAAGCCCTCTTTAACGTTCGGTATGCTCAGCATGAGAGTAGTACTGAAATGGTTGCTCGTTACAGGGATGTCTTGAAAAAGGCAAAAGTTGATAAGCTGACAGTTTATCAAATTTTGGCTGTTCAACTGATGATGTCAACACCAAAGGTCTGGCAACGTAAGTTTCAAGAAGATTTACAAGTGGCAATGAAGGAAGGAAAAGGGGATGAGCAGCAGATGTTGGATCTGCTCATGGGTTTAGATATGGATGCGGTGACGATCAGCAAGAGATCGCTTTCGGAAGCCAACACCAGCAACAGCAAGAAGTTGCACACCTCTTCTTCCACAATAGGTCTCGGTATGTGTGGTAACAAGTACAATTCCAAGACTTGTGGTATGACGTACAGACCAGGTCATAACGCCGTGTGTCCCGTTTTGTTGGCCAAGGACAGGGACTTGGCTAAGAAAAGAAAGGATGACGACGAGGCACCTGTGAACAATGCGTACCAACACCACCGGTACCCTAACAAGCAATGGGGACCAAGATCAGTTGACAACGTCGACAATAAGACCAAGGCCAAGCCTAGGTTTTCTCGTGCCGTCAAGAAGACGAAACAACAAAAACAACAACAACAGCAACGAAACAGCAGCGACCTTCCTAACAATGATGGGATCAATGGTTGGCCTGTACCTGTTCCTCGCGACGACAAAGTTGTGCGCGCTGGTCCCGGTTTGGCTAAGTCCAAACATGCCCCACCAACTGTGGATGAAATCGCTGATGAGTTGACAAAGGCAACTTATCTGTCAAGCGATGACATGTTTGATCGTTTCGGTAAGCTTAACATGAATGAAATGAAGGGAACACCGCAACTGACTTATTCTCCTAATATCAAACAGATTGACGGCGATGAAGTAAATGTGCCTGTCATGATTGGCACAATACCGGTGATGGCTCTCGTAGACGGAGGTGCCAACTTTTCTTCTTTAGATCAGAAATTCTGTATCGAAAATAAAATTGCTTTTAAACCTTACTCCAAACCTATCCCAGTGGGATTAGCAGATAGCAAAGCAATCGGCTCCATCCTCGGACGCACAGATGCTATCAAAATTCATTATAACTACAAAACATATACAGTAGCCTTGGATGTCATGAATCTAGCTCTTAACAAAGATATGAGCATTGGTACTGATCTGATGAAAGTATTCGGCATAGGATATACTGGTTTAGCTGTTTCATGGACACCACCGGTAAAGACGGTGGAGGAAAGTCCCTTCAAAGATGTGGCTGTACCTAATGAAGATCCTTATGGTACTCCCACTCAACAACGTCAATTCCTGGATGAAGTACAAAATAGTATCGATCGTAACCAAGCTATTGATAAACTTAGCTTGTGTACCCATCCTGATGCTATCGTGCGTCTAGATACACCTCCTGATGCAGAAGGTTTCCGTATCCAATATAAGATTCCTGATACACTCATTCCCAAGGTGCGTGAAACGATCGACAAGTGGATTGTTGATGGTGTTATTGAACGAGTACCTTCGAATGTGGATAACCGTTGGAATAGTCCTTTAACACTAGCACCCAAAAAAGATAGTTCGGGTAAATACACGGACAAGCGTCCATGTCTTGATCCACGACACATCAACAAATATCTTAAGGAGGACAGATTCCCCTTACCCAATATCAATGATATTTTCAAGAAATTTGCCAAGGCAGAGGTATATACCACGTTGGATTTGACAAACGCTTTCCATCGTTTTCCCATCCTTCCAGAACATAGGCATAAGACCGCTTTCACTGATCCTGACGGCCGTCAATTCATGTTCATTGGTTGTCCTTTTGGTTTGAAACCTATTTCTTCCAAATTCCAAAGAGTCATGACCACACTCTTTACCCAACCACCGTTCCAAACGTTTGTTGCTACCTTTGTCGATGACATCGTGATCTATAGTAGCACTTACAAGGAACACGCCGGCCACACCAAGTTAGTGATCGACGAACTTACTCGATACAATTTGATCCTCAATCCCAAAAAGTGTCACTTTGCTCAAAGAACAATCTATTTATTAGGTTTCTGTGTTTCGGCGCAAGGAAAGTCCTTCCTCGATCCACGCAAAGTCACTAATGCCCAAGAATGGCCCATTCCTGTTACAGGAAAACAGATTCAACGATTCCTCGGTCTCATCAATTATTTCCATCAGTACTTGCCAAAGGCTCCTACTCTTGCTGAACCGTTGAATGCCTTGCGTAACCACCAAGGTCAGTTGGGTGCCCTTTGGACAAAGGACCATACGATTGCCTTTAACAAGATCAAAGAATCTTTGGTCCATGCTCCTTACCTTTTCTCGCCTAGACCTGATTTACAGTTCCATGTTGCTACTGATGCCTCCGATGTCGGTATTGGTGCTGTCCTCTATCAAATTGATCATGACGGCACTATCCTTCACAATGGCTTCATGGCTCGTGCTCTGAGCAAGTCAGAACGCAACTATCAGATCACAAAAAAGGAGTTGTTAGCTATCATTTACGCTTTCAACAAATTCCATCAGCATCTCTGGGGTAGAAAATTTACCTTATATACGGACCATAAAGCTCTTGTCTACATCCATACACAACGTGACCTGAATGCAATGCTTTCGAAATGGTGCGATACGTTATTGGATTATAACTTTGATGTGGTGCACCTCCCAGGTATAAACAATGTCTTACCTGATGCACTTTCTCGACTTTTTCCTTCGGCCAAAGATCTGGGGGAGGGTAATGATGGAGGTGAACAAATCAAAGCAGACTATGCAGCAACTCGTAATCAGAGAAAACTTATCCGAGTACTTCGCAAAGCAGAGTTGAAGGATAATTATCTGGAACCACCTACACAAAAGGAGAGAAAAGAGTTATTACAAAAGGCACATCTGTTCGGTCACTTCGGTGCAGAAGCAATAGTCAAAGCAGTGCATAACAATGGAATTCACTGGACTAACATAAAACACGAAGCGTTGGAAATGGTGAAGCAATGTATACCATGTCAAAGATTCAACATAGTCAAAACAGGATACAACCCACACAGACCTGTGCATGCAGCATTGCCGGGAGATCACTGGGCAATTGATTTAGCAGGCGAATTACCTTTGACAAAGAGAGGTAACTGTTATTTATTGATAATGATTGATATATGTAGTCGTTTCGTGATATTGAGACCACTCGAGGATAAGACGGCAGAATCCGTCGTTAAAGCCATAATACCGGTATTTTGTGATTTCGGAATACCTAGAACATTACAGTCAGATAATGGAAAAGAGTTTGTCAATCAAGTAATGACAAGATTCAAAATCAAAGCAGGATTTGATCATAGATTAATAACACCTTACCATCCACAAGGTAACGGTGCAGCAGAAAGAACTGTTGGTACAGCCATGAGATTAATCAAAAAGTTGGTTGAAGGCGTAACAGATACATGGGATCTATTTGTGCCAAGCGCACAGTTAGCAATTAACAACAAAGTGTCAAAAAGACACAACGCTACACCTTTCAGTGTTATGTTTGGAAGAAAACTAAATGATTTCAAAAACTTCAATGAAGAAACAAACAAACAAACGCCACTCACAGCTGACCAAGTGCAAGCACGCATTGCGGAATTACAAAATGTAATCTTCCCTGCAATTGAGGAAAGAACAATGCAGACCATCAAGAAACAAAAGGAAACTTTTGACAGAACACATCTACTCAAGGACTTCAAAAATGGCAGCACTGTAAGGGTAAAGATACATCCCAATTTCCGAACAAAGATGGATGCAGTGTATGAAGGCCCGTATGAAGTAGTAAGAAAAACCGACCAAGGTTCATACGTGTTGAGAGATACACTGAACCAGCTTATGACAAGACACTACCAAGCAAGTGAATTAATTCAGGCAGAGACTGAACATCAAGGAGCAGACAACGTGTACGAAGTTGAAGCTATAGTTGATCACGAACATGACGAGACAACTAACAAATATACCTACAAGGTAAAATGGCTCAATTTCGATGATTCGCACAACACGTGGGAACCCGCAGAGAACTTCCATTCCCAGCAGTGCATCCAACAATATTGGAAACGAATCGGCCAAGAACCTAGGGTGGTACAAAGGAAGCGCAAAGCGCATAACAACAAAAGAGGCAGCAAAAGAGGCAGCAAAAGCTCAAAACCGAGCAGAACCGCTTAAAAGCACCCTTCTTCTAAGCTGGAGGGGGGTTATGTCGTATTCTAACAGGCATTTAGTAACAATTGTGCTACATGCTGGAATACTCAGCTCGGATAAAATTATTCTAGAGCAGTCCCTCTGCCTGCAGCCCTGTTGTTATATCCGGGGAGTAGTTTTTGTATTACTGTTTTCTTCTCTCTCTCATTTTTATCTAATAAACTTGACCCACACCTTTGACTCAGTATTCATACAGTCTTTATTTATATAACCACCACTACAACACTGTCAAACTATCTTGAAGTGCAACAAAATCTTGACGGGAGTGGTAAAATGTTGTGAAAAAATCATTTGTCGTGTTAACAAAGTCTTGTGCCCTTATTCTTCGCCTTACATCGATATCTTCACCATCAACTCCTTCAACATCGCTGTTTTCTTCACTACCACCTTCACCTTCTTCATTTTCAGTGTCATCTTCACCTTCCTGTTCTTGATCTTCTTCACCTTCTTCAGTAACGAACGAATTGATCGGAACAGTTAGTGCCGAAGGGATGTACAAAGGAATAGTTTTTTCCACCCGGTGGACCATATACATACGCTTGCAAGGGCTTAATCTGTGTTGGTAATCCAAACAAGTGCAATTGTGGATCTTACTATCGATTATATGGACGTTATGCATCACATTGCTCGACGCTCCTGATTTGACTTTGTATGTGTTACCACTCGGATTTTCTTCGTCGCAAACAACAACCTGGTGCAAAATATCCTCAGATATTAGGTCGGCACGAGCAGAGCGGATAGCCAGTTCACGGTGGAAGGGACCCATCCTGCCAACCTGTCTTGAAATTCGTTCAAGTTGGTTGTGATGATAAAATTCTACGTCTGAAATAAGGATAAGCGCCAACCGATCCATCCTCTGATTTCGTTTTCTTTTCATGAAAACCGTTTTGAGCTGATTATGCCAGCTTTCTACAAAGTTGTTAGTATCCATGTGATTGTGTTGGATGTTGCTATGATATGCCTTGCTCCATGCTTTCAGATTATCAGGGTAACGTATGCTGTTGAGCCAGTCTCTTTTAAAATAGCTGATGAAGCGATGTTCTTGTTGATGTTCCCGCAAGAAAGATGCCACTGCTTGGTCGAATTGGTTTTTGTCCGTCATGCGAATGATTGATCGCAACTGGTCTTCCATGTGTTTACGATATCTTTTCTGATCGGCTGTCGAGGTATTGACCAACTCGACTTTGTCTGATAGCTGATTTTGCCAGGCGCGGATGACATGGAAAGAGCAGTACCGGATATCGGTGTCAGGAAAGGCGCTTTGTATTGCTGATGATTCTGTGGGACAGATATCGATCGTGATCTGGGCAGGTTTCATTCCAGAGACATCCCGTAAAAATTAAAGCCATTTAATGAGAGGCGTACTTCCTTGATCATTGGTTAGAAGATATACCACAGGGTATCCGAGTCCAGTATGTAAATGTCTTACAACCAACGTATACAAAACGATACGATTGTCTTTGACAAGCTTGTATGTTGCATCCATGGAGTATGGAAGAATGTTGTTTGCCATAACATCGTATTGGGCAGGTGATTGGAAACCTTTTGCAAATTTGTTTAGACTGGGCCCGTACTCATGTATAGCTCCTATAAAAATTTTATAGTTCTTCAAGCGAAGTTCCTCCATCCACTTGTCGAAGGTAACATGGTCATCGTCGTCCTTGTGATATGGGACGTGATTACGAGACGTAATGAGCTTGTTTATTCAAGTGAAGAAGAAAAAAAGTCTGTTACTGTTTTTCTATCTCTAATAAGTGTTTGTCCCATCAGTTAAGCCCCCACATTCGTAGTCCGAATGTGATCATCTTCAACTACTGTGTTACCATACGGATATACTTGTATGGTTCCTGAAAAAATAAAAATAAAAACTTGACTTGATTGCTCACTTCGAGATCAATCACTTCAATAAAAAATAAAATAAAAATAAACTACTGCCGTATACGACAGTCCTTTTTGTACGCCGAGGTACTTTTTTGACGAAGCAAATTGTAAACGTCTTCGTAGTGTGGCCGGCGGTAGCGAGCCTCGGCCGGCTCCATCTGATGTAGCATGTCATCTAACACTGATCTGACATCGCGGGTATATGTTAGTCTTTGATCAAGCGTTTTTATCACGTCAGAAGATAAGCTGACATTGCGGATATCCTCATCACTACCAGGAACATGGTCCTGGGAATGATTTTTTTTCCATAGTGATTTTCACTATCCCTGGACTATTAGTGAAGCACCTCACCATTATTAATCCTTGACACCCAATTTTTTTGGTTGGTTTTTGGTGGAGCCGGACCGTTTTCTTGGAGTCATACTTGCCAGATCGGTGGCATTTGAAGGCTTGACTAAAGATAATGCTTCTGTTGCTTTGTCTTTGCAATATCTCTGGAGTGAGAGGTGCTGGATTACCTTGATAGATTTTCAGGCTATCGTTTGGCTGGCCTGTGTGATTGATGATCTTACCCGGTATCCAATGGCAAGCGCACAGCTCTTTCAATTTGACCATGCATGCTGTCCAACAATCGCGCCGCACATATATGGGCTGCGTAATTATCATAACACTTCGGATTTGTGAGGGAGCCAGTCCTTCGTTAATACTTGTAGTATCGTGAATGTGAATCATTTTTATTGTCAATAATAATTGTTGTAAATGATAATGGGTGACTATATTTAAAAAAAAAAAGACATCTATAGTTATGCTATTACATTCATCCAAGCCGAAGCTTACATGTCTATTTTTTTTTTTTTTTGTATTAAAGCGATGCCTACATGTCTAAACCGAATAAAGAACAAATAGCAGAAACAAACAAAAAGAAAGTTATATTTGTCGTGAAGAAAAGGAACTGGGATTGAAATTTATGGGGGGGCAGACTTAAGACATCCAAATAATCGGTTAATAATTCATCCAAGACATCGAAATACGGGGATGCAATTAGTGCACGATGAGAGCACCCAAGGTCTCTGATAAAGAATAATTTTGTCAAATTTATTTACAAGTCGTACCAAAAACAAAAAATTAACCGTACCAATTAAGACTAAGGTCCTGTGTGAATACGAACGCCATTTCAGACGGCGATCTTGTGCGACACGACGCGACACGTCATGGACAATTAATATGTAAAATTTTTGCGTTCCATTGCTATTAACACTCTCATAATCAAATTCAAGCATGTCTCAAGCATTGAAACGCCAACGATCGGAAATTGATGATTGGCTCCAATCCGAAAGTTTGTTGCGAAAACTAGTTTCATCTTCTGTGGGGAATGATGAGGTAAGTTTAACAACAAAAGAAATAATTTTACATAGTTGAACCATTCACCAATTTTCTGCCCTAGGAACTGAATCGCAAGGTCAAAGACGTGGTCAGATATGCTTTGGCTTGTGAATACAAGAAGATGATCATTCGAAAAGAAGACATTAATAAGAAAATTCTTCATGAACACTCTCGTCAATTCAATACTGTCTTCAAAAAGGCAAAAGAACAACTGGTAGAGATTTTCGGCATGGATTTGTTAGAAATACCTGTGCGAGACAAGATAGGCAAAAATAGGGCAACACAATCTCAACAACCAAATTCTTCTGAAGTGCAGGCACCTCAAGCGAAACCCCAGTCAACAAATAGTTTCATCCTGTACAACTGTCTGAATAAGGAGCTAGAAGCACATCAAATTCTACACGAAACAGACGAGGAATATGCTTCTATGGGTTTACTTTATTTTATCTTGAGTATTATATTTGTGAACGAGCAAGAACTTGGTGAAGGTATGTCTAATAAGAGGTTATGAATTGAATTAACAGAATGATGCTAAAGCTTGATTTTTTGTCAAACCTCCCAAGTTCAACTAAAAAGCTACTTGGACAAGGTGGGCGTAAAAGATCAATCATCTGATTTTGGAGATCTGGATAAGCTGCTTACACTGTACGTGAAACAGGGTTATTTGCACCGATTTAAAGATGAGGAGGAATACACTTATCAATGGGGATCTCGGTCGAAGGCTGAGATATCGTATAAAGCTTTGGCAAAGTTCGTGTCTAGCGTAAGTTTAAATTAAAAAATAAATACACTTGTACGGGATACATACTGATCTCTTCTTTTTGCTGCAGGTGTATGGCACCGAAGCAGATACTAATTTAGAAGAAACAATTTTGAAGTCTGCCGGAATTGATACGTATATAGTTTAATTTTTAGTTCCTTTAAAATAGTAAACGCAAACGATCAGCTTCTTCTTTCATATCAGCCGCTGATCTTGGCTTTCTAAAGTCATTATCAGCACCCTTGGGTCGAGTATTTTCTTCGTGACTCTTTTCATCCAAATCTTCGTATATATCGTCATTGTTGGCATAGTCATGCTTTTGTCTAGGGATAATATGCATATGGACATGTGGTACCTTCCTCAATAAATTTGTTTAATCACACGTATTATCTTTATCGTAAAGGAAAATTTACCGTTTGTCCAGCTTCAGGACCATCTTGCATCGTAAGAGTAATAGAGCTGGCTTGATAATGTTTTTCCAGGACAGAGCAGATTTTTTTTGCACTCAGGATCATATCTGTCGCCTCGGTAGAGTTCAAGTCTTTAAATCTTGCAACTAAACGTTTGCTTACAACAAGTACATCTAAAAATAAAAGATTTGGTTTACTTGTTAAGGAAATTCATTGTACAATAATTCATATATTGGCCAAGCATAAAAAGGATACGACCACTATAAAGGAAGCGAAAAAAAAAAAAAAAAAAAAAAAAAAACTTGTCAGTGATCACCTTTGATTCCTTCTACTTGTAGATTGTCGTATTACGTTAATACTGGTTTCAAGTTCACAAGTCCCAAGCAGTGAGTTGACTTGAAAAAAACTTGCGTTTCAGGTATAATATGTGGCCCAAACTTGAAAATATTTGACATTGTTAAAGAACTGGAGTACCAAAATTCTTCTGGCTCTTTCCGATTAAAAGGCTCTTTCAAATTAAAAACACTTTTTGGTCGGCTAAAAGTTTACCCTTATATTATCTCTCTCTTATCCATTACTACTACAACATCTGCCTTCAACATCGACATGACAAGTAATGTTCCTCCTGAGGTAGACCAAACAAACCAGGGACAGCGTTCTTGGATTACAATGGTATCGTCGCGTACACATAATAGGGTTCCTAATGTCTTGGCCAGAAAAGATCAGTTTGGGGGAAAAGAAAACTTCGATCTGGAAACGATCTGGGAAGAAGAAGCAATTGCACAGAAACTAATGGCACAACGGGCAACAGCTATGATTCAGAACACTTTATTTCCGGGATAAATATGGTGGACGGAACATCGTAAACTCTCATTCTCAACGACTAGGACTCCAATTGATTTACCTGCAACGTCTACTTCGCCCAATCCATTCTAATGATTATTGTACGCCTTTGCTCAAGGATTTGCTGCTTTATTACCCCGGCACTGACTAGTGGGGAACTATTGGGATTAACCAGGACACCATTAAAAAACTAGTTAAAGACCGTCCTTGCTTGTCCGATGCATGTGGATTAGTAGCTGTTCTGCCTTCACCATCAATTGGATCCTTCCGAACGGTCACTACACACATCAGTACAGGAATTTGTTAAAGGTTTAAAGGCTAAACCTGGTACTATATCACAACTCATGCACCCATCATATCAATGGCTTATCGATCCACCTGGTCCACCTACCAAGATCCCATATGGCTGGTGACTTCCTTGTATTACTCAGGAAACTATTCTGGAAGATCAAACTATCTCACGGGGCAACAACGGTGTGGTGGCGATTCCTTGATGAGTCAATATCTACCAAGGAAATAATGCAACAACTATCAACAGACATGATAACCGATACAAAGTGTAGTTTTTGTCAACAAGAAAATGAAGACGACTACCACTTTTTCTTGGGGTGCAAGGTCTGGCCCTTCGTTCCCTCCATCTCAAGCGGACATTTGGCACAAGATAACTAATCCAACAGCTAAAAACAAGGAACTCCTGGCCTGGATCAGAAAGATGATGACTGCAATTTGGCAGTACCATTGGAAAGTCATTTTGAAAACAGCATTTGGAGAAAGGAAGTGGCAATAGTCATCTTCAATAGAATTATGTAGATAGTCACTTGAATAGTCATCATGTAGTATATATATATATGTATATTATTTCTAGGATCCGTCCTCTTCTCTTTCGTACCGCAAAAGTTCATCATAAATCTTGAAGTATCTCAAATTTCCATTTTGAATCTTTTCCTCGCTGTTCCAACTACGGGTTGAAAACGAGCTTTTTTGAGAGACAAGCTGCAGTGCTTTTTTACAAAATCAATTAAGGTGCTTTTGGATACTTTTAATTCTGTGAATACTTGTCGTAAGTGCTTCATCAGGTCGTCCAAGTCGACTGAAGGGTTCTCATCAATGCACTCAAGAATAGCTTTTTTGTGTTCCTCAATGATAATGCGTGGGCGACCAGTCTTTCTCCTTTTCTCAAAGATATTATCAAGAACCCTCTCGTACTGTTCAGCCCATTTTTGCGCTGTATACCCCTGATATATCAGTAAAGAATGAACCAAATCTTTGGAAAAGTCTACGTGCGAAATCCCTACCTTAATATTCTTGCCACTATCACATTTGAATCATTGAAAAAGTCCGTAATTCTGTTGATGACAATACAAAAATAAAGTATTCTTTTTATTGTTTGATCGATTCTAAAAAAAAAAGGTGGGGGGGGAGTACTATCGCTGTCCATTTTAAAATGCCTTTGCTTGGAATAAACCAAGCTTTTTATCTTCACCACCACTAAGGATGCAACCACCACACCAGTCGATAGCCAAGATCTTTTTGCTAGGTTGCTGTTGTTGTTGTCCTTCATTTAAGGTATAGATCGATCCTTTGCTTCGAATATCCCAAATTCGGATGGAACCATCATAGGATCCAGAGCATAGACTGTAATGTGAATGAGGAGCCCACGAGACAGACGAAACCCAACTTTGATGACCTCTTAATGCAAGTTTTACATTCACACCATCTAATGTTTCCCCCCCCCAAAAAAAAAGTGGATGTCAATAAAGGAGGAGAATGTATACTTTTTTCTTACCTTCTGATCGAGGATCCCATAAACGGATCAAGTTATCTGTATGACCAGTGGCAATTAAACGAGCATCACTAGAGTAATCCACATCCAACACAACCTTTTCACAATTCTATATATATATATATATATATATAATGATTGATTAATGTGAGTTCATTGTACACTTGATTCCCTCTGCTTTACCTTTGTAGTCACGTTCACTTGTTGTTCAATATCCCATGATCGTATAGAATGATCCCAACCACCTGAATACACTGTGTTTGTATCTACTGAATCAAAATCCACTGCATTCACTGCACCAACATGGCCATTCAAAGTCACTGCTTGCGTCTATGTCAAACAATTATATTCTTAGTTTAAATCATCTATCTCTGTCATTCCCCTTTTTTTTTTTTTTACCTTTGTTAAGTGAGCTTTCTTTTCTGTTCGTTTCTTTTTTTTAGGAGCGCTGTCTGCCATAGTGGGTTCATCTTCGTCAGGTACATCCGATTTCCAAACCTTGATCATGGAATCTGCTGAGGCAGTAGCAAACTAACATTAAAGAGAGTGAGTGGTTCCCATTTCTTTTTAAAAATGATTTTATTCCTTACATGTGATTTTGATGCATTGACAGCCAAGGATTCAATAGCCGATTGATGTCCTAGACATTCGTATAACAATTCCTCTTCACCAGTTTCACTGATTTGCCATGCAATAGCAGTGTGATCCAAACCGGCAGAGAAGATCAGCGTAGATGACCCTAAAGATAAGAAAAAGAAAGGTGAGGACATCTTTATCTATATTATGTATGTTTTTACCTGTTGTAGGACCAAATGCTACTGATTTGACAGCTTCAGTATGTCCGATCAATGTATTTATGCATTCACCTGAAGAGTTCCATAACCGTACCATATTATCATATGATCCTGTCAAAAAAAGACTATATAGTATACAAGATGAGTTAACCGTCTTCTAATTTATGTTGCTCTTTTACCTCTCACATCCATTTACAGAAGAAATCCAGTCATCGTGTTGGAAAGAGGTGAGAGGAGTAGGAGGAAGCATAGATTCCATATATTCGATTGTGATCAAGTTTTCCTATGAGGTTTAAAATAAGCGATGGAGTTTGGGGATAGATCTAGATCTTGATCTAGATTCGAGACTTACCGTTGAAAGTTGTTGAGAAGTGAGGTAATCAGTGATACTGGATCGCAAGATTTCTCCATCGATCAAAAATTCGAAAGGAATAGGTTTATCTACTAGAAAAGAGAAAACAAAAAAGTGAGTTTTGGCGAGTATTAAAAAAAAGTATAAAGAACTTACCTAGTCCAAGTAAATTGTTAATGATCTCGGATAATCCATACCGTTTAAAATCGACAGGAACCAATATAGCTGCATCCTGAACGGCATATTGTGGCTGTTTCGTCACGAACCGTACTTGGACTTGTTCTTGTTCAGTCGACATGGGATCGTAATGTGATAGAGTAAAGGAAGGAAGAAGAACTGAGATGAAAAAAATTTGTGTGTGAGAGAGGGGTTTTCAGCCACCCCAGCAAAATCCTAAGGAGTTCGGAGCACATCGGTTTGGTCGCCACAAAAAATTTTAGTCACAATTTCGATTGGATTGAGGATTTTCACCAACCCACGATGCATACAGTTGGCAAGAAAATTTAACGAAGTGGTAGTCATGAATGCTACGTACATGTGGCCGTGATTTGTTAATTGTATCTCAAAAAAAATTAATGAAAGAGCACTTATGCTATCACGCTAAACATGAATTATAACATAGTACAAATGATTCATGTGAGGATGTTCCTCTTGCTATTGCCGAGTTGAAGAAACCGCTTTTGCGAGTAAAACAAAGACACCATGAATCATATCGAATGCTAAATTTTTTTGAACTTGTGTAATCGATTCGGAATCAAGAATAAACTCATAATCACTCGACCACAAAGTCGTCAAACATACATACACACACACACACACACACACACACACACACACACACACACACACACACACACACACACACACACACACACACATTTGATCCATTTTGTTTTTGTTTTTGTTTTTTTTATTAAAGAGCAGTAACAAGATCAAGTACCATGATAAGTATAAATATTGAAAGTAGTAACAGGATCACCGTTTTCATCAAAATGGAATGGACGATGGCACCGTTCACAAAAGTAACAAGGAGAGAAGCCACTAAGATAATCATTGGTGGTCACATACACGGCCGGATAAATCATACACATGGTGCATTTGTATCTTGTATATCGCCAACTATAAGTCACCACAGGGTATTTGTCAGGATCTTGTTCATCACTGGATTCCAAAAGTCTGAAAAAAAGGTCAGATTTATCCATTTTAATCTTTTTCGTGATTACCTGATATCACGGACCATGACAACATGTTGACAATGATCTTGATGATCAAAAAGATAAGGTCGGTTTAATTCCAATGTCATGTCTCGAAGCGCTACACTATTCATATCTTGTTGATTTGGCGGTAGTGAAGAATCCCCACATTGTTGTTCCATGAGCCATTGTCGTACCGGAATATTGGGTTGTCGTTGCCCTCGTCGTTGATCACTATAAAATGTGTTTTCAATATAAAAGAAACTTGGTGAGAGTTTTTGGTGTAATGTGTTGATGACTTTGCCGTCGGGTTGTCGATCCTCTCGATCACCATGAGCTGAGAAATCCATTCGACAATAAATCGCATCCCTGACATCCGTCAACGTTTGACTGCCCAGAAGATTAAAATCTTGTAGTTTTTTGCTAGGTAAATGGGCTTGATATATCGAAAAGGCGAATATCAATTGTTGATGTTGTTTATATCGAGGTCGTTTTTTGATAGATTGTTGCTCTGAGGTGGAGGAAGGGTGTTTTTTTTTTGGCAATCTGGTGTTTTTCTTCCTTTTGCTGTTGCTGTTGTTACTGTCGTTGTTGTCGTCGTTTTGTCGAAGAATAGCATAGTTGTAAGGCATCCGTAGTCGCGGTGGCACTTCCAGCAAGTACTTTTTCTTGATCGTTCGAAGACTGCTTTGATCCAATCGAGTCACCATGGCCAAAAACTTTTTCGATAGGAGTGTTTTGGGAATATCAGGATGCGCTCTGGTGTTGTAGTCAATATCATTATTGTCATCGTCATCGTCGCCGTCATCGTCATCGTCGCCTTCAATTTCGTTTTTCTGAAAATCTCCAGCGGGTATATGTGGGGCCTGCTGCAACCCAGTAGTTAGTATTGTGACGGTTTCACGTGTCCTGCCAGTATTTACTGATTGATTGTTGTCATCTTCCCGTGTTCCTTCTTCTTCTTGTTGTTGTTGTTGTTGTTGTTGTTGTTGTTGTTCATCCAGTACTCGGTGCGGCAACACGTCCTTGGCTTGAGGTATCCGTACACAGTTTTTATCCTTATTATTACTTGTCGTTCCACCAATTTGTTTTACTGTTGAGTGAGTGGTAGATCTTTCTTCCGGCCTTTCGTTATATCCCCGCAGCAGAGAAAATAAGACTGGATCCACAAAGAATTCAGAGAGTTCGTGGACATTGCGTGACAACTTCAATCTAAAAGTAAAATGAGTCAGTTTCTTTTTTGCCTTTCCCTTTTTGTTAAACTTACTCTTCTTCACCACCAGCAGTAGCTAATACTTTGTCAAAGTCAATGGCATCTTCTACTCTGGATTGATCTTTAAACAAGGATTGGGTGTCATTGTAAAATAGTTGCCCATTCATTGTGGGAAAAAGAGGGCGTTTAAATTTTTATTATCGTAGAACGCTATTTGTAGACAGCCCACCTCGACTGAGTTCTAAATAATGAAACCCTTCGTCGACTGGGGGTCACAACCTTGAAAAAAATAAGACCTTGCCCTGGATTTTCTTTTCCTCTCCCCTTTTTTTATATAAATTCATTCTCTTTTTGTCACTGTCACTCTATTTACCCACATAAAGTAACAAAACAATAATGTCAGAACAACAACAACAACAACAACGCACCTTCCGTATCGGCACCCGTAAATCACAATTAGCCATGGTCCAAACACAATTGGTGTGCAGCACTCTCAAGTCACTGTATCCTCAACACAAGTTTGAAATCGTAGCCATGTCAACAACTGGCGATCGGATTCTTGATGTGGCACTTAGCAAAATTGGTGAAAAGGCACTGTTTACCAAGGAGCTAGAGGTGGCACTGGAGGATGGTCGAGTGGATTTTGTTGTCCATAGTTTGAAGGATCTCCCTACAACATTACCTGAAGGCATGTATTTGGGTGCAGTAATGGAACGTGAAAATCCTCATGATGCTTTGGTTTTGTCTGAAAAGCATAAAGATGCCACACTTGCTTCTTTACCGGCCGGCTCGGTGATTGGGACCAGTAGCTTACGCCGTGTGGCTCAACTGAAACGTGCCTATCCTCATCTTGTCTTTAGTGATGTCCGCGGTAATTTGTAAGTAGACACACACACACACACACACACTCTCTCTCTCTCTCTCTCTCTCTCTCTCTCTCTCTCTCTCTCTCTCTCTCTCTCTCTCTCTCTCTCTCTCTCTCTCTCTCTCTCTCTCTCTCTCTCTCTCTCTCTAGAATGATTTGACTTACTTTGATATTTGTGTAGGAATACTCGTTTGGCCAAGCTAGATGATCCAAGTGGCCCTTTTGCTGGTATTGTGCTTGCTGTAGCAGGTCTGTCTCGAATTCATATGGCTCATCGTATCTCTTATATTCTTACCCCGGCCGAATCACTCCATGCTGTCTCTCAAGGTGCGCTCGGTGTCGAATGTCGTGACAATGATCAAGTATGCTCGGATTTGATCGCCAGTTTGAACCATACCAACACCCGTTTGACCTGTACCAGTGAACGATCCTTAATGCGTACTCTTGAAGGAGGTTGTAGTGTACCCATTGGAGTCAACTCGTCTTTGGTCGATCATACGTTGTCATTGCGTGGTTTGGTGGCCAGTCTGGATGGTCAACAAGTGGTGCAACATGAACACTCGGTGAAACTCGATCCTGCTAAGCCTTACGACCAACAATACCATGTGGCTAATGAATTGGGTGTCACTGTGGCGAACAAATTGATCAAACTTGGCGCTGGAGCAATCTTGAAGGAACTTGCTCATTAGGTTAGATTTTTGCTGACGATGTTTTTTAAAAAGAGTTAATATATATATTAATAATATTAATAATAATATTAAACTATGGATTGGTGTATCAGTGGTATGGTAGTAATATGATGATGCGGGACAATACAATATGCGTTAATACAAAATAGGTTTGGTTTATTTAGTGAGAGATCATTAAAAAAGAAGGGAGAAAAACAAGAGTGATGTGCTATATTACAAAATGTGTGTGGTGTTTGGGTGGGAAATCTATGAATGAATCTATCTTTCGAAAAAAAAGGATGATCTACCAAGCAATCTTGGCTACAATACTGTTGGGGCAGACTCTGACAATGAGTTTACGCAAATCATCCATGACAATAATACCGAGAGCCAAAGGTAAAGGCAAAAACCAGTGACGGATAGGTACAGGGCCAGTCTGCATGATTTGTTGGAACCAAGGGACTTCGGTGACGATGATGGCAGTAACAAGAGAAGCGAACATGCCGAGAAACAACCAGAGATTTCGGCGACGGGGACGTAAAGGATCACCTTGAAGGATGGACAAACGGCGATTACGTACGGATAAGATGTTACCCCATTGGAGAATGACCAAAGTAACAAAAGTAACGCATTGACCAATCTGAAGTTGCCATTGGAATTCACTAGCTGACAGCAAGTTGCCTGCAGGGTCTTGTCCAAATGTGGGCATACTATCGGAAGCTCCGTTCCGGATCCAAGGGCCTGCACTGTAAGTACCAACAAAGTCATACCAGCCTAAACTTGTTGCGGATTTCATATAGTAAAAAAACATACCAAGAGAACAAATGGTTTGCATACTACCCATGAATCTATGTAGCCAAAAAAAAAAAAAAAAAAAAAAAAAAAGTATGAGCTTCATTAGGAAAATGAAAAAAAAAAAAAGTGAACCGCCTAACTTACAGATAAGATTGGATATAAATCTTTATATTGATAAGATGATCCTTTTTAGGATTACGAGGAGGCATGGACAATAGATCGAATTCTTCGTTTTCCATAATAAGAGCCAAACAAGGGAACAAGTCAGTGAAACAGCAAATCATGATCATCAGGAAGGAACTGAGAGGCAGAGGAACACCGGCAAATGCATTGACCAAAACCGGCCAAATTTCCGACCACGAACCAGCTGGCAAGAGATAGCCGATGACTTTTTGCAAGTTTTGAAACACCAGACGACCAAGACGGATAGCTTCGGTGATTGAATCAAACTCACCCATCAAGACAAGATCGGCAGCTTCAATGGCCACATCACTTCCACTGACCACGGCCACACCCACATCAGCAGCTTTCAGAGCAGGCGCATCATTTACACCATCACCAGTGACAGCAACAATACCATCACGTTTTTGAAATTCTTGGACAATCTTGAGTTTTTGTTCAGGGGTGGTTCGAGCAAACACGATTTCTTCATAGGCACACACACGAGTCCATTCCATATCACCAAATTTAAGTAAATCAGATCCCGTTAATAACAAGCTGCGATCCACTCTTTCTTCTTCTTCTCCTTGTTGGATAGTAGTAGTAGGCTTGACAATATCCATGTAAGTATCAGGATCTCGATCATGAGTGAAAATTCCGATTTGTCGACCAATGGCAGCAGCTGTCAGACCAAAATCACCCGTGACCATAAAGAAACGAGACCCAGAACGACGACAATCAGCAATGGTTTGAGCAATTTCAGGGCGAGGAGGATCCATGATGCCGACGAGTCCCAAAATGGTAAGCTCCTGTACGGCATGTTGAACCATTTCATCTTGGAACCCATTGGTTGTCATATCAGTGGATTGCGGGCTATAGAATCGACGACAAAGGAGCAGCACACGTTGACCATTACGGGCCCATTTTTCTTGTAAAGCAGCGAGGCGAGTGGACATATCAGGAGTCAGGGGCATTACTGTGTTGGTTTGAGCACATAGAACAGAAGTACATTTGGGCATGAGAATATCAGGAGCACCTTTCACAAAGACAACATAGGACGAATCAGAAGGAGCACATCCAAAGAGAGTACCGAGTAATTGTGTGGTCTTGAACATTGACAGCATCCATTTATTCTTTGAGTTGAAGGGAATTTCATACACACGCTCTTGTTCGTTTTCGGGGAGAGAGCCCAAACCAGCAGCAAAACGTAAAATGGCACTATCTGTCGCATCACCATTGACTTTACGTTCAGGAATAGGCAGATTCAATGAATCAGCATCAAAGGAAGCATTATTACAGCAATACGAGGCCAGGTGTAATTGACGATAAGCATTGGCGATCGGGTTACTTGATCCACTGGTGATTGTATCACGGCATTCATCAGGGGTACATTCGGTATCGCCAAATCCAACACTGGTGACAAACATTTTGTTTTGAGTTAATGTACCAGTCTTGTCTGAGCAAATCACATTGACACAACCGAGAGTTTCCACCGTAGTCAGACCTTTAGGCAATACTTTGTTTTGTTTCATCTTGCGAGCCACCATCATCATTGTCATTGCCACACCCACAGGAACACCTTCAGGAATAAATGCCACGACACACCCCATCAAGTTCATTAATAAAGAAACCACGTTTTGGAAATCAGGATGTTGGGGATGTAAGAAACTGAAAAAAAGAAAGAAAGAAAGTATTAGACCCATCTTGTGTGATTCCCTCTGCAAAGAAAAAAGAAGAAAAAAGAAAAGAAAAGAAAAAAACTTACGCAAGCCATTCAATCAAAAGAATCAAAACCAGAGTAATGGTCAAACCCACAACAATACGTACAAACCGGGTGATTTCTTGTTGGATCAAAGTAACCTTTTCCTTGGCAGCCGAAGTTAATCGATTGATACGACCCATCACTGTGTTATTCCCTATAATTACACAGACATAAATGTTTTCAGTTTTGTATTACACTTTTATCTGGGGAAAGGGAGGGCACTTACCAGTAAGAATGACCACACCAGTAGCATTTCCATTAACAACATGAGTACCCATCAGAGCGATGTTTTGAGATTCCAAGAAATTATCATCATTACAAGTACAAGAACCTTCCACAGCATCAGATTCACCCGTCAAGACAGCCCGATCGAATTTGAGATCATTAGAAACTTGAATCAAACGAAGATCCGCAGGTACTTTATCACCTAATTTGATTTGCACTATATCACCCACGACGAGTTTACTGGCCGACATGGTACGTACAGCTCCATCACGAACGACAAGGCATTCCGAAGGAAGAAGATTTAAAATGGATTTCATTACTTTGGCAGTAGACCAATCTTGGAAAGCAGAGAATGAAGCTTGAAAGAAAATGACAATGATCTGGGTTTCAAAAAAGCCAAAGTAAGTATGTATGATAAGATGAATGATAGGAAGGGGGGAAACTTACCACAAGAATAGCTAGAGCAAGATTTATGACACTAGGTGACCCGCCAGGTGTAATGGGAGGAGTACTAAGAGGCATCCAACATAAAAAGAAAGTAATCACACCAATCCACCTAAAACCCCTCCCCCCAAAAAAAGAGAGAATCAGTTATTATGCGCCCTTAAAAAAGGTAATTAACTTACAATACTGAACAGAATCCACCAAATACATAGCCCAATGTTTTAAAAACATAATTAGGTTTACGATGAGCAAAAACATTAGCACCATTACGTTGAAGCCGAGTGTCAGCTGCTGCAGACTCCAGACCAAGTTTTTCTGATGTGTTGAATCGCTGGATGACTTGATCATTACTCAATCGATGATAATCCATACCGGCAAAGTATTCAGAATCATCCATATCGCTGTTTTTCTTGCCCTTGGTTGTTTTTTCGTCTTGACCATGGATGGAATGAGTGACGTTGATGGAGAGTGTACGGAACCTGATCGGGATTTGTTCATATCCTTCCACGGTTTTTTCACTTTGGATCGATGAGCGCCTGGTCATTGTTTGTTGCCTGGTCGTCTCAACAAATTCTAATCGAGAAACTTGTTTTTCAGGATCCATTTGCGTGTATGAATGTGTATGAGAAGAGAAAGAGTGACTAAGGTTAAAAAGAAGTTTATTTGGATATGCTGGCTTTTTATATGAAAATTTTCAAGATAAGCGTTGAGATATTATCACAGGGTGCACGTTTCATCATATCACAAACAAAAAAAGAAAGTTCTTGTTGGTGAAGATGTGTGAGGCATTTTTTTTTTTTTTTGTATGTGTGGAAGGAAATTGAATTGGAATAGTATTAAAGATCAATGAGGGGTTTTTTCTTTATGGATTAAGCTCCGCACACACACGCTGGAAAATCGCTCAGGTCGGAGCGACTTAAGCTATTGGAGGATTGACAAATGAAATCAATAGCCTTCGGGATTTGAAACAGGATCAGATCATAGATGGTCAATACAGAGAATGAAAGGAATAAAGACAGATGTACATTCGTAGCAAAAGAGATAAACGCAATATGTTTAATCATTCTTTTAATCGAAAAGTACAATAAAAAAAAATGTCATTTATACTAGAGTTCATCTGTGAAAAGTGATATCGTAAAGTTTTGAGCGAATTTGGCGGGCGTAGCACACCTTGTCAGAAAAGAATAGCGAAAATGGCTCTTCATGGATTTCCTTTTTAGGTCCTGGGAAATCTTTGGATTCTGTCTCTCTTCAGTTAAGTGGTCCTCTTTGAGTGATTTGAACGGTTATGACTACATGGGCGCACCGGGTAGTTTGCACCAAGGGCTGGCGGGTTTCAGCATTTAATTAAACTTCCGTCTTTGTGAGAGCAACTCGAGTAAATGGCTTCGATTCAACTCTTTCAACTCATATAACACTTGTTTGACAATGTCTCATTCTTGATCGTACAACAGAACTTTCAGTCAACATCATTCAGGCCAACCACCAGCGTCCTTCAAGGGTCTATCCTCTCACCACTGTTATACTCAATCTACATCAACAGCCTTCCTCAACTTCTTTGCCCACCACCAGGATTCTCCTCACCCTCCCCCAACGACGGTCTCAACATTTGCCTCTGCCTTTAACTGCCTCATGTATGCGAATGATGTTGCCTTGATGGGAACATCAACAACGATGCAGGAACTTTTTTAAAGTGAACAACATAGCATGCCACTTAGTTACCAGTACAGCTCAGGAAAATGCGTGGTTGTGGCCCCAACATCTTCTCTATACGGCACTCCTCTCACGACTACCTCATCATTTAAGTGTCTCGAGCTCCAATTCACTCAAGATGACAAGATTGACCGCGACCAACTCATCCAGACGAATTCCGCCGATTTGGAACATTAAGTCTGAAGGACACACTGGACCCAATCTGACACACCTTTGTTTATTTCCTGTCTTCTTCTTCTCTCACTATCGTCCTTTTATCTATCATTATGTTTTACTTCAAATTGACCTCACTTTATCATTCTTTCTCTCCTAATCCGTCAATCTTATTATTGGTAGGTTTATCTACCCCCATTGCTTTTATTTCAATGGGCTAGATTTTATACACTGTATTCTTGTATTTGCTTCATCTTTTTTTTCCCACTTGGAAGCCTCTTCTTTACTTTGGCGAACAATCTTTCTAGCTTTTTTGATAGCAGTTCGGAGCTCAGGTTGGTTGTTCTACAAATCGGGTGGATGTAGAACACGATATATATTGGACTATTGCTTTATGAACTTACAGTGGGGCCAAGTACTTCAGTTGCAAAGTTCTTCACATCTTTGTACGTTGCGCCGTCGAGATCTTGGGCGGTTCTTCCAGCAGAGGCGATTTTTTTTCACCAGGTCAATAATTTCATTCAAGTCTGATTCTTCAAAAGTAACTCTTAGCTTAGTGGAAGAGGAAAGTACCAGGTCGATTATTTTATAGGACAAGTGGCTCATATTATATGTTAATATTTATTATTGTTATTTACATAGCAGTTGGCATTTATTTTTCTTACTTTTGCTTGTTGATGATTCCCCTTTTTCATTTGCTGTATCGCGGAGACGTTTGCGAATATTTGACACTGATACTTCCCTGGCCTCGTCAAGTAAGTCAAGGGCGGAATCTTGGAAGTTTACCAAGACAGTACTTGTTTTATCTGAATGCTCTTTAGCACTGAATTCATTAAAAACGTCTTGTCAGAATTTTTGAGAGTTCAGTCTTTTTAAAGGCACTTCCGGGGCATCTTTTGGTAGTGAGATTTTGAATTGCCCGTATAGTGACACCAACGAGTTCCACGCATTGTCAAAACCTTCTTGCGTTTCAGCAAGACACATTTTCTTGAAGAGCCGTTCCAACATGTCTATGAAAAAGAGGTGAGAGTTCATTGATGTTTTAAGATGAGATACATTGATGTGCTTTTACCTTTGATATCACCAGTAACATTATGCCGCCTCTTCCAGTTTTCAATCGGGTCGGAGGCACGGCAAGGGTTGGATTCAAACACCACATTAACCAAGGAGCTTTCTTTTAGTCGTAGAGATATGGTGCCCAAGAGGCAGAGTCGAGTTTTCAGAGTTTCTAACGTGCAAATCGATTGTCAAATTTGAGTATAGAGGCAAAAGATTAATCGAACCATCTTGTAACTGGTTCTGATCCAGGAGATTTTCGGATGTATCCAATTATAGTGTATCCCTCTTTCTTCAGCACCTTGATGTGATCTCGGTACCTTGGAAAGTAATTGGTGATCTTGTTAGCGGCATTATCTATATAATGACGTTTAATAAACAGGTTTATAAAATAATGGGTCGCTTCTTACCAAGGTACTCGTCCTTCATCACGTATAAAATTTTCGTTGTGATGTTTTCTTTTCCCACCAATTCACCTTCTCTTTGTTTAAGATTGCATGCAATCGAGCTTTACCTCGGATTGGCCCGAAATCAACGCCCAACTCTTCGCCCAACCTTGATCCGCACATCATTTCGCAAAGGAATTTAACGTCTTGTTGTTGAAGAAGTCGCAATAATGTTCCACAAATGCCATTAGCAAAGAAGATGTTGACTTTCCATATAAGAAAAGCTCTGTCACCTTCATTATGCTTTCACATATCCATTTCTTGTCAAATTCTGTGAGAAGGTGATGTTTCTGGCTGTTGGCAAATTCATAAAGGCCGAACGCGTTCGTCCATTCCTTGTCATACAGACCAAGATATTCTTCCAATTCAGAGTGCAGCTTTCCAAGAAACTTTGCTTCAAATGTATTGATTTCCAGTAGTTCAGCGAACGTAAAATAGTTTTTTCCACACTGGGTTATTGGGATCGATAATTAGAGAATGCGCTGGATGTTCATAGCATGATTCTCTAACTAGTCGCCTCATCTGATCGTCTACGACGGTACCGGTCAACAGGGTTCATTTTTTTTTTTCCTGGGGAATTCTGGTGGTGGTTGGTCAAGTGCCTTGGTGTCTTTTTTGACTTACAAGTAGAGATGTTACACTGTGATATTTTGATATAAAAAAAAAAGTAGTAAGACAGGAAAGTGAAAATACTTTGAGACTGAATTATTTGTCCTTTATTGATCAATGAGAAAATAGATGTATTTATACAAAATACAGTTAGCTATTACAACTGTATAGATGTTCCTTTCCTAACCGGAATGATGTTCTTTTTCTTTGTTAGATATGAACCAAGTATGTCAGTTATATTGTCAATGTGATCCCAAATAACTCGAGTTGTGACAGAGCGAAACTTTAATATTATTTCCGTTCCTGAGGAATGTTTACTTCTTTTGTCCCTCTTTACATATACTCCGTATCTGTCATTCTATCTACAATAGATCTAGACTAGTATATCTTTTCACTGTGGTAAATAAACTTTTATTTCCAGGACAAAGTGTTACATGCATTCTTTCCATTTCAACCTTCCGTTAATGAGATGTCTGAATCACGACATACACATGTTTTATTAGATATCAGTCACCCTGGTTGTTGTTTTTAAGACTTCTCTTTTTCTCTCTCAATAAATCTACATTGAATCCCGTCCATATCAGACTCCGTAATCAAACATGGTCTTTTCTTTTCCGGATACCTTATTAGCTGGAGTCTGTTGATCTTGTGCTTGCTTTTCGAGTAATTTTTGATTTTGTGGTTCCTTTTCGAGATATTGTATTGTTCAGATATTCCTTCACCCTTGTTGAAATTTATCGTTTCCACTAATTATTTTTTATAACGAGATCAATACTTCTTTTCTAGTCACCTCGGAAAACGTTCATATCCTTTCCGTTATAATTTTCAGCAATACATATGTAAAGGATATATTATAGTTATGAGGACTAGAAAAAAGGAAGAGAGCAACAAAGGATAAAAGGGAAGAGGAATGATAACAATCAAAATCTGGAAATTTAAGGGGTCGAGTTCACTGACCACCGATTGTTTATTGTTTGTGGATGAGTGTACCCTCTTAAAACCCTGATATATCAAATAAAAAGGAGTGCAGCTGTTCCGGATGATGTTTCTGATTGACCATTATTTGCCGAACAAAGACGGCAATTGAAATTATGTTTTTTGGGTTATTCTCGTCGGTAAGCCACGATTTTGCACTCCATCTTATCAGCTAATTAACATGGCAACCGACAACAACATCATTCGCGGAACAGGCAAGATTGTTGTTTGAAAAGGAGAAAAAAACAACAATTCTGACTTTTTTTTTTTTTTTTTTTTGGTAGTGGTCAATGATGCCAAGTATGAACACTTTATGCAATGGTTAAATCGGTCGCAGTTCCCTCCTACCAAACTAACCTTGGCCACATTTAAAAGTAAAAGCAGCAGAAAAAAAAAAAAATAAAAAAATAAAAAAACTAATATTACCATACTTATTTCCAAAAAAAAAAAAGATACCGGTCGAGGCATGATGGCCACTGAACCCATTTCTGCGGGTGAAGTCATTGTACGAGTCCCCAAATCGTTTCTTATTTCTGACGAGTTATTAATCAAGACATATGGACCGACGGCACGGACACTGAGTACTCAACCATTGTTAGCACTTCATCTGGTTTTACTTTTACAACAAGAACAAGACTGTTGGTGGAAACCTTACTTGGATCTTTTACCTACTCATTTCAATACTTTACCTGTCACTTTCCCACCTGTTCTATTTGACCATTTGCCACAGCCTCTCGCCAGTAAGCCTTAAATGATCTCTCTCTTCTCTTCCCTAATTGACCTTTTTATATATATATATATATATATAGGTGAGGTGGAACTACAAAGAAAAAAAATTAAAGATGATTACGGTGCTGTAGTTCGGTTCTTAAAGGTAAAAAGAAAAAAACTGTGTGTGTGTATGTGTGTGTGTGTGTGACAAATGAAACTTACTTTTTGGGTGATTTAGACTACCGGTCGTTCAGCGACGATCACATTCAAATCATACGAATGGGCATGGCTATGTGGTAAAAACTTGTGATAAAGAAAATGACCTTTTTCCAGGATTGACTTTGTTTCTTCTTTCTAGTAAATACACGTTGTATTCATATGACCACAAACGACAAGTCATCCAAAGGAGGCAATATCGCCATGGCCCCATTTCTAGATTTCCTAAATCATACATCCGAAGCCAGGGTAAATAATAATAATCTCGAGCACTTTTGCATGAAAAAAAAAAAAAAAAAAAAAAAAAAAAAAAAAAAAAAAAAAAACTGATCTTGTTTTCAAATTCAGATCACGAGTGGATTCAATAGTCAAACACAAAGTTTTGAAATCAAGACATTAACACCATATCGTTCAGGAGAACAAGTATTTATTAATTATGGTCCTCATGATAATCAAGCAATCTTTAGAGAGTATGGATTCGTTTTACCACAGAATGAATATAACTTTGTATCACTGGATCATCAAGTATGGCAATTAATAGAAGAAACTGAACAATCTGCACGAAACATCAAGATTAAACGAGAGATCTTGGAACAAACTGGGTAAGAGTAGTAAGAACAATGAAAAGGGGGGAAAAATTGATTGTCTAACGCACACACACACACACACACACACACACACACACACACACATATTATTAGATACGAAGGGTAAGCAAAAAAAGAAAGAGAAAGGAGAAATAGGTGTGTACTAACAAGTTTGAAACATACAGAGATTATACCATCAAGAAACAAGACATTTCCTTCCGATTACTATGTGTGCTTCGATTAATAGCATTGAAAGATGTCCAGTCCTTCAATTGGGCAGCATGGCATGATGTGATCATGGGATTAGCCGACCAGATCGATGATACGAATGAACGAATGGTCTATCACATGTTACAATCCATTTGTACTCGTGCTTACACTCATGCTGAAGAGAAACGTCTGGCCCTGGATGTAAGGGGAAAAGAAAAAAAAAAAAAGAAGAAAATAACATTGGGTTTGACGTATTTATATATAGAACTTGGAAGATACATCAGTTCATCATCATCCTTTTGCTCTTTATTTCCTTCGACAAATATGGCGAGAGACTTGTGAGATTCTAAAAGACACTTTGATGGACATTCAACAACAACTAAATACTATGTAGTAACACCCCCCCCCCCATGATCATTTCCCATTTGACAACATCATTCATTTATTAAAAAAAAGTATTCACATATTGTATGTTTTCAAGGTTTAATTCTAATCCTAATCAATGTGGAGGGGTAAAAGGGATGAAGGAGGGGGGGGATCAAGAGAAGAATACACTAATAGATATTTGTAAACCAAAGAGAGGAGAAGAAGGAAAAATATACATAAGAGTGGAGTGGAGTGGAGGAGGAGGAGGGGGAATATGTGTTGCTGTTGCTGTTGTTATTGTTATTCTTGTTGTTGTTTTTACCAAGTACCAAAGGTATTTTCACCCGAGTATCTATAACATAAAAAGAAGATGATTAAAATCCAATTACCCCCTTTTTGATGATGATTGTTTTTTTTTTTTTTTTTTTTTTAGCTTACGTTATGTATAAGAATCCATCATCATCCTTGTGTTCATCATAAATGGCACTCATCAGAGCTATATAAAGATTCACATGGATCAGTTAGTCAGTATATCCACTATTCATTCCATCTATTTCAACTTCCTTACCTGCAGTGGGAGGCAAAATTTCATTCACAAAGATAAAGATAGCCTTTTCCGGGCTCAACTTGATACGTTTACGAATCACATAGACAAATTGACCTACAGTAAGATCGGCGGGTACCAAGTATTTCTTCTTATCAATGGTTGGAATATCGCTTTTTTCAACCTTTTCACAAATCACGGGAATACGGTCGGGATATTTTTGTCGAATACGTTCAGCTTCAGCTTTACGTTTTTCTACATATAAGAAAGAGCAAGTTTTAGTTTTTTACTCTATCATCTTGTTTCATCAATCATATAATTTACCATAAGGATGTTCGTCTTTAAACTTGGAGCGCATGTTGGGACTAGAGGAAGAGAAAAGTTTATTTTTTTTTTTTAGTAAGAGGAGTAAAACAATCGACAGTGGAGGAGAGAGAAGGAGGGATTACTTACTGTTGGATTTATAAAGAAGAGGGAAGAAAAAGAATAAGAAATATAAAATGGAGGATTATTTAATAAAAGATTAGCGCAGCAAAAAAAAAAGAGTGTCGTAGTAAAAAAAAAAAAAAAAAAAAAAAAAAAAAAAAAAGGAGGAGAAAATGCATGTGACCCAATGACGCACACCCGACTCAGCTGACCTCAACCAATCAAAATCAAGATATTGCATGAATGCTATTAATAATTTTCCCTTGGGATCGGCCTTTTTTTTTTTAATTATTTCATCATGGCAAAGGCAAAGTTATACTATATAAATCAGTCAGTATTGGTAACATGTCATTGAACCATCGATCTTGACAAGCACGACTAGAATGATGAGGTACAGATAAACTAATTCGATGCCAAAGAAATGATGTGGGATCATTTAATTTCTTTTCCTGAATCACAGCTTGAATCAATTTCGCACGTTCTTCATCCGACCATCTTGGTTTTGTTACCCCATGTGTGGTTGTGGTTGTTCGTATCCTATCATCATCATCATCATCATTTGAACTTTGACTTTTTTTTCTTTCTTCTGATGCTGACTCCTCTGATAATGCTGACTCTGATGACGATGCTGACTCTGAAGACGGTCCTGACTCTTCTGATGATGCTGACTCTTCTGTTGATGATGGGAATAAAGCAGTGTCAGAGTGGAGTGGATCTGTAGGGAAGGAAGATGAGGATGAAGAAGGTGGGTATTGGTGATGAAGACTCAATAAAGTCTGTGCTGCTACCCACGAATGCCATTCTTCGGTTGTAGGTTGAATGAACCTTGATTGTTGTTGATTTGCCAGAGTGGGTAATGGCGGCAATTGAATAAAGCGGGTATTAAAATCGAAATGATTATTGGCGAATTGCATGAATGATAAAGAAAGAGAGATTGATTAATATATACTACTACATCTTTTATATAGTTAAGTAGACCCATTGTTTCACCATCAAGATAAAAAAAAAAAAGAGGTCATGTTTCTTTATTTCATTTCATAAAGTTATATAAAAGGGGGTGGGGTGGGGGTGAAGGTTCTACATAAATTATTTTGTTGTCTAGATTAAGAGTGTCATTGTGTGGAGAAAGGGAGAGAGAGAGAGAGGGGGGGTATGGGGATAGATAAATAACTAGTAGCTAATAATATTAATAATAATAAAAAGACTTAATGAATCAAATGAATGATATTGAATGCCAAACAAATGACCATCACCAAAAGACCATAAATCGCCAAACCAAGGGATGCTATTTTCTTGTATTCCCATGGATCATTTTCATGAATCTTGAAATAAAAAAAGCCGGGAAGTATGAATGAGACAGTAGTAGACCCGGTAGATCCAACAAAAGCAAGTACCTATATTAAGAAAGAGAAAATCAGTAAAAGATGGGGATGATATATTATTACTATATATATATATATATATATATACCAAATCCAATTTTGTGACAGTGATGGCAACCAAGTAGCTACAAATGAGAATGGTTGTGGTCATGGCAAAATATTTAAAAGGGGAAGGTAAAGGTGGTACTTTAAGGCCACGAGTATTAGGACTATTCCAAGCCAAGACTTTATCCAAAGAAGCACGACATGGATGGGCTTGTAATGGATAACTAAACACCACCAAGATAACAATAGCCAATCGACCACAAGCCACAAAGAGACTTTGATGATCTAATAAAAAATAAAAAAAAGTATATTATATAGTGAGTATAAAGTCTCCCTCCATATGCAGCAGCCTATATCACTTGGTTACTTACATTCAGAGATCACATTTCCACTAACATTTTTACCAAAACTAAGGTAACCAAGGATTGCAATGAGTTCATACATAAATGTTGATGATCCAATAGCGATTCCGATGGTTTTGTTGATTACTCGTTGACTATTATCTTCAAGTTCATTATACACCGAGAAGATCTAGGAATTGTAAAGAAAAAAAAAGGTTAAAAGTGTCAGTTAGTCAGTTGGTCGTGAAAGGGAGGGAAGGAGGAAAGGAGGGAGTGTACTTTACATTTTGATGACAAGTGAATGCAAAGACAAACACAGGCAAGTGACTAAAGAATTTACTTGAAAAGGTAATCAATTCAACACTACCTTGAGGAGGAGGAGTAAAATCGCCGGCAAAGTAATGTTCCACCACAATCACACAGAGATAAACCACAGCAATGAGAGCCACCACACTTGTATATTTCAAAGAATCCAATTTACGAAGGAAACTAAGAGGAAGGACAGCTGTCACCATGAATAATGTAATCCAGAATCGTCGATCCATTAGAATAGCAACATGTTCAGCATTGTTAAAAAAAGAAGCCACCACCTAAAAAACAATAAAAGTGGATCAGATCAGTCCAAATCAGATTTTTTAATTCAGTTTTTGTTGTTGTTGTTGTTGTTGTTGTTGTTGTTGTTGTTGTTACCTGAGGCATAAGATCACCAATGATGATCAAGTAGCTGATCGCTACACCAAAACATTTGATAGCAATAGCCAAATCAAACACGACAGCCATTTTAGGCCATGTTAATTTGGAAATGGCAAAGAAGGAGGCATTACGTCCTTCCGTACGGCGAGCACAGCAAGTTAAAAAGTAGAGTCCCGATCCAGAGGCCATGGCTGATATTAAAATCACAAGGATACCCGGCAATAACCCAACCGATGCCATTGCAGAAGGCTACAGGAAAAAAAAAAAAAAAAGAAGCAGGTTAGTTAAACTTATCGGTCAGCTGTTCTATCTATCAAGTTATCTATTTATCTATCCATCATACCATGGCCAACATGCCTGTGCCTAGAATGGTATTTGACAAATTAATCGCACAACTAAAAGGTGTAGCTGTAGGGATATGTGTATTGGCATCATTGGGTTGGTCTTGACAGTATTGGGAAGAGGCACGATGAGGTAAAAGGGGTCGATGGTCTTCCTCCCAACTTGTCGCATCACTGGAGGAAAAGGCACCGTTATTATTTGTACTGGTGGAAGTTAAAGTGGAAGATAAGATGGATGTCTCATCATAATTTTCAACAGGGGTATATACAGTAGGTCGAGTCATTCAATAAAGTAGTAAAGAAAGAAGAAAGAAAGAGGGAGGAGGAGGAATGTTTTTGCAAAAAATATATTAAGGGACCTAAGAAAGGATCAATATCATTGGACAGGTCTAAAAAATCACTTTCAAATGCCGACAATGCGATTGATGATAGGCGCCATTTCAAAATATTAGTGAAATGGAAAAAGAAATTTGTTTTTCTTTTCTTCTCTCTTTCTCTCTCTCTCTCTCTCTAATGTCTTTAATTCGATCAGCTGTCAACATGCTCAATCAACGGGTCACTGGTGTGGTGGACGATTACGACACCATTTGTCCTGCCACTCGCATTGTGCCCCGCCGGGATTGGCTGTTGTTTTTACAACGGGAATCGCAACGAGCCAACACTACCTTTTATAACGTAACCTCTGGACCCCGGATGGCCAAAAACAAAAAGTTTTTTGAAACAATTTGGTAATCACGATGGAACTGCATTTGCTGATTGTCCAAGACCTTCCAACAACCAAACCAGCAACGGAAGCAGCAACAACCCTCGTGACGACAGTAGCAATACCTTCAGGAGAAGAAAAACGAAAATGAACTTCAAAGAGGAAAGTCTTTTTAGTAACTGTGATATATGTATACCACATATTCACCGTCTTTTTTTTTTTTTTTTTTAGTTGTAGGAATGTAACAGACGGGGTAATTACAAGGCACCTGCTAATCTCAACCGAACCAATGAACTGCTCCCATGTAATTGCAATGCTTATATAAAGGTGACATCCAGTGAAGACAATCCTGATCAAGTCGAAATTGAATACAACTGGAAACACGACAATCACGTCCCTGGTAGTGTTGATGATATGGCTATTGCTCCCATCAGCCGTGATGCTCGTTTGGTGCTCCAAGACTTGGTGGAAAGTCACTTTAACTGGAAAAGCATCAAAGGGATCCTTCGTCAAGACAGGGCCAAGCTTGCGGTGATGCTGGAAATGGGTACCAATGCCAACATCGAGGAATCTCATCGCCTATCGTACCAGTCTATATATTACCAAATCAACAAATTTATGACGAAGTCTTCCCGCCTGCATGCTCATGTCGACCAAAGTTTGATGTTGTGGCAGGACAAGATCAAATCATCGGGTGGTCAATGCTTCACGAAAAACATCCATCTCATGAAAGAAGGAATGTTTATGTTTGCATTTATGTCAAACTGGTCCCAAGCTTATAGACAGATACGTTATTTGGTGGTGTCGATCTGGTGACTGTGTGTGTATGGTGGGTGGTGGTGCACATAATATAGATTAGTATAGATTAGTATAGATTAGTATAGTATAGTATAGATTGTATGTGGTGTGGTGGTATGAATTACGTTGATTATTGACAATAAAAACCTTTTTTTTTTTTTTTTTTTTTTTTATATCCTCAAACATTATGACTTACTAGTGCGACTATGATATACGTACAAGCAATTATGTCAAAAGTTGGCATCGTACATTGAAAGAAGTGTACTTGAATGGTCTGCGTAGTCAGCGTATCGACGTACTCGTGTATATCCTGCATGAGATGGTCGTACCCGATTTTATGGACGATTCCGTAAAAACGGGTGCTTTGTCTCTTGCTGAAAGACGTAAAAGAAAGCGGGCTGCAGACACATCAAATCGATGAGCTGAACAAGCAAAAAGCAAGCATATATGATACGATTCATGGTAGAAAGCAAAATCGTTCTCCTCCAACTGGTAATTTGTTGATCGAAAAAGGCAGTTATATTGGCGTCGACCCAGGAGTCAACCCTATGGCAAGTGCTGTTTCCGTGGACTGTGGTTAAGCTTATTCCACACTGCTACTCGCAAACAAGTATTCACCTCCACTTCAAGAACTGAAAAACGATCATGAAAAGTCAAACGGCTCATGAAATTTAACAGTTGTAAAATAAATGCAAGCAATATCAACTGCAAGTCAAGAAGTACTTTTTATCGTCATCAACTTCAACATAAAAAGAATGAAAACAAGAAGGAAAGACAAGACAACGATGGTGATGATACCAGCATATACGCGTTGGAAAGTTCTCTATCTAAAGCGGCCAAATCAAATATTGAAGACAAGCGTAACGCTGGAAAACGTTGCAAGGATGAATTAGTTAGATTCTATCATGGTTCCAATTGGGCCAAGAAAGAAACAAGGCGGTGAACGATCAAGATTCCGGGATAAAGCTTATGGTACTGTGGCAACAACAATCTTTCCAAAGGATACAAAGAAACAAGATACCTTTATTTTCTATGGCGATGCTGGGAGAGGTTTTGGGTCAAGAATCAAGGGGTCCGACAAACGCAGCACTCAATCATTACAACACAATCTTAAGCATCTTTGTACACTTATAGGCACCAACGAATATTTATCGAAGTGGTGCTGTTTTTGTGATTCGCGTTTGCAACACCCTCAAAAGGCCAATAACAAAACCAATCTCGGCATTGTCTACTGTATCAATAAAGATTGCTTCAGCCGTCAACAGGATTACTCTACGCGCGGTCGGGACAACAATGCAGCGATCAATATCCTCAAGACTGGATTGTACAAGGAAATTACTTTAATGGATTACCCAGTATTTTCCAACAGACCAAAAACAAAAACATCAGCAGCAGCAATAAATACTTTGGCTGCCATGATCCATGCTCCGGCTATCTCTTGGATTAGAGAATCTGGGGCATCCGTCCCTTGAGGCGGGCGTTTGTGGGGTCTTTCACATGTATAACGGTAAGTCAAAAAAGCCACATACATGGTAATATCCACGATATGCTAACTGGCATTTTATTCTCCGCTTATTCGACGAAAAATTCAAGTTATTGGTGATGTTTTCCCTTCTTTTTACTTTCAACAATGCTTCCTGATACCACAGCCTCACAACTTTATCTTGTACAACAAGATATACAGAACTGTAAAGATGAACAAGCACAAGAACATCTGAAACAAGCACAGATATATCGACGTGTCAATAAAGCCTTGATGCGCCACACTGATCCATTATTACCCACCACCACCACCACCACCAATGACCCTTCTTTACCAATGCCATGTCGACACTTACAACAACAATTAGAACAGAAAATTAAACAGGCACAAAAACTCGCACAGATTCTTGATCTTCAAGTCACCGATCGGGAAGCTAGACTGACAGAACATATTAATGATGAT
This sequence comes from Chlamydoabsidia padenii, assembly GCA_025330725.1. NCBI lineage: Eukaryota > Fungi > Mucoromycota > Mucoromycetes > Mucorales > Cunninghamellaceae > Chlamydoabsidia > Chlamydoabsidia padenii. Next base: position 37,828 of record JAIWND010000060.1, on the reverse strand, counting down.
CAAGTCGATTTGGAGTCTCTGATCAAGGAAGAAGCGGAACTGAAACAAGAACTGGCCAGGTATGATGATCAAGTCAAGGAACTGGAACAACAAGTAATGAAGCAACAACAGCAACAACAGCAACAACAGACATGATAGTGGTGTCTGTATAAATAAAAAAAAAGGTTAAACCCCCGCATTGTGTACATAATGTAGTCTCTCTTATTTTTTTTTACCGCGTAATAAAAACAATACTTTCTACAAACATATTTTTTATAAACATAAAATACCTTTTTATAATGAATGTACTTGGTGCTTCAGTCTCAGAAACTCCCATGACGACTCATGAAACAAGGGACATCGTTTTACCTAATCAAACGGATCATGTTGCCCAAATCGCCGTAGATGTAATTTACCTCTTTTTTTTTTTTGTGCGTGCTAGGAAACTGACTCTTTTTTTTTTTTTTTTTTTTCATATTGCACCAAACTAGATTGGGGGTTCACTTGCCAAGATTGTCTATTTCACCCCAAGTGGAGATGATGGTGGTCGACTTTGTTTTAAAAAGTTTGAGACGGAAAAGATTGATCAATGTATTTCGTTCATTGATCAGCTGGTTCCCAAAGACAATCGACGCATGGTATTGAAAACCACTGGTGGCGGGGCGTATGTTTATGAAGAAAAACTAAAGTCTCGACTACCTCACATGAAAATACAAAAAGAAGATGAAATGGAATGTTTAATCACTGGTTTGGATTTCTTCATGACCGAGATTCCTTATGAAGTGTTTACGTATGATGAACAAGCTGTACCTCCTTTACAATTCGAACCTTCACCTGAAAATGTGTATCCTTATATCGTAAGTGGAGGATACAATGGGGGGGGGGAATGTTTGGGGACTGATGTTTTCATTTTATGTTTTATAGCTTGTCAATATTGGCTCGGGGGTTAGGTAAGAGGATCATCTCGAGAAGGGAGGAAAAATAACTCATCTTTTTTTCAATCACCGCTTTGCATGAATCTTGCAACAAGTTTGCTTAAAGTGACAGGCCCTGGCCAATTCTCTCGTATCAGTGGCACATCCGTAAGAGAAGAAAAAAAAAAACGTTTTCTTTGACTTGCACTCATTTTTCTTCTTTCAGTTGGGTGGTGGTACTTTATGGGGTTTACTCTCACTATTGACCAACGCCTCGTCTTTTGATGGTAGTAGCTAAAAAAAACATACATCTTCTCCACTACTAACTCCCCACTCTAAAAAGAAATGTTGGAAACGTCAGTGACAGGGGATAATAGGAATGTGGATTTACTAGTGGGTGACATTTATGGATCAGACTATTCAAAATTGGGACTCAAATCAACTAGGATCGCTTCAAGTTTTGGTAAAGTATTCAAAAAAGGCCAACATCCAGCCCAAGGACAATTCAAGTCATCAGATATTGCCAAGAGTTTATTATATATGGTCAGGTAAAATACATTCTCCTCTCTTGCAAAGAAGATGAAAAGGAATCTTATTCTTCTTTTTAAAGTAATAACATTGGTCAGATTGCTTATTTAAATGCCCAACAACATGATATCAAACGAATTTACTTTGGTGGTTGTTTTATCCGTGGTCACCCCATTACTATGAATACCCTATCTTATGCTATTCAGTTCTGGTCTAAAGGTACAATAAAAGCCTTGTTTTTGAGACATGAAGGTCATCTAGGTGCCATTGGAGCGGTAAGGCTTTTTTCTTTTCATAAAAATATTTGGTAAATAACATTTCTTTCTCTCTCCCATAAACATAAACACACTCTAGTTTCTCAAATACCATCCCATTCGTAGAGCGAGACACTCGTTCTCTTATTCAGAAAACTTTAAACCTGATTTGTCTGGTAGTAGGGAGAACTCGAGTGATGTTTATGGAGTATTGGAGGATACCAATCTGGATCTCACTTCACAGCCCGAATATAACAAGACAAAGTGAGAATGGTTTACTATTACAATAAAGATCGTCGAGTTGGTATTCACACAACACCGCATAACTTTAATTTTGCAACGATTAGTCGGAGAATGAAAATACCAGTTAGTGAAAATTTGCGGATACGAGGGGTTCATGTAACTCACCATCAGTAGCAAGCTACTGCATTACAATTCCTTCTCTGGAAAAGTGGCGAATCATATTTTTTTTTTTTTCAAGATCTGACATCACCAAAAAGGCACTCGAACAGATTTGTTGCTGTTGATGGCGAAAATGCTGGGTAAGGCATTTTCAATGCATCTTTGTAAACGCCGATCTTGGCGGCGTTTTCATCACGGCTCCCAGATGCAAATCCTCTTTTCCGTCTAAAACAATCTGGATTGATGCAATTTACGACCCCCAAGTTAGCACTTCCATTCATTCCTCGAGGGTGTACCACATGGTTTAGAGTAAGTTTGCTTTGTTTTTGACAAGCTGCTGTAAGATTTCAGTGCTTCTTCTTCCATAGCCTTTAATCCGGCTTTGATAGCCTTTTCCAGAATTTCCGTAAAATACAGTGGAGCCCATGAAAGTGCCAGGAACATAAGGGACCTTCATCATTGCTTTTGATGCCCAAGAGTATGCCTTCAATGTGAATCTTGATCTTCCTTTCTTTTGTTTCTTCAGCCAGGGAGAATCGTGATAGAAGTTACAGAGATCAGCTCGAAATAATTATGCGGTTCTGATGGTTTGTAGTACTCCATTTGATTGATTGGATTTTGTCGAGCTTTGCCGTGCAATATCGGATATCATGGCTTCCCTATCTGTGATATTGGTTGGTTTCTTCATCTCTATCTTTTTTTTTTTTTTTTTTTTTTTTTTTTTGAGATATGCTTGCTATGGACTTGATGTAATACTTGACGTCGACACCTTGATATATATATATATATATATATATATATATATATATATATATATATTTTAAATTCGTCAAGAGATTGTTCGTTCATTCAAGAAGTCAATGGTTCGAATCGGTTTGATGTCAGCAAGTACCAGCCAGCTTGGTATGAGTTCATTTTAGCAACGGTCGCCATCGTCTTGACCCCAGGATCGGCACCAATATATTTGACATCTTTTTCTTGTAAGGAGCTGTTGAAGGTGTTGTTTTTGATGCCGATGATGTTGATGGAGTCACATTATCGTTGTAGAAAAGGGACTTTTTCATGTCGACTTTATTAATTTGTTGGTACAGGTCTATGATGTCATAGTTCATCTTGTTAATCACCTCGGATTGCTGTTTGCGTTTTTCGATGATTAAGTCCTTTTCCTTTGCCAGCTTCTTTTTTTCATCCAAATTAGTAGTGCTTCTGGTATTTTTCAAAGATGCTTTAATTGCCTTTTTTGTCACCGATAATGCTCGTCTTTGATCGGCCTGTGGTTTTTTTCTTCCCCTTCAAGATTTTGTGCAAGTCTTATGCTTCCGCTTTCAGTTTGTCCATTGGTGCCCAATCCTTGATAGCAGCTTTGATGTCCGTCGATACAAGTGAGTGGGATGTTGTTGGTGGTGCTTCATATATGGCTTGAAGGTATAAGGTACCTGATGATGTGATGATGATATTGTGGTCGAACTTGCTATTTCGTTTCTTGCATAAGATAATTGCTTTGTCAAGGTCAATACATGTTGAAAAATCAGCGTCCTTGTGTTTACTTGCTTTAACGGCGCTGTGATAATACTGTTGTCGGGTGCCCTGATGTCGTCCATATGCTTCTGTGAGTAATCATATACTGACTTAGTGTTAATGTGTAGTGCATGTAGAGTGGCCATAGATGATTGTGGGAGCGTTTTTCTTTCAAGGAGATTCGAAAAGTATGACAAGCAAAAGGACGTATTGAAAAAGGGGCGAAACGGTTTACGGGTCATATTTCAAAGATCTACGATAAGGCAACAATTATGCAAGTTACACGAACCTTTTCCTTCCCCCAGAATCAAAAAGCCTGAAAATTTATCCGGGTAAATCCATGGGGACTTGTTTTTTTCCTTTCTTTCTTCTTTATAATTAATGGGTAGCTAGGTCGATGAATTATCACGAAGTGGATTTTAATATGTAGTCTTCAAAAAGGAATGGTAATTGGTAAGATATATATATATATATATAAAGATAAAAAAGACTATGAAACTAATTATAAAGCTTATTTTAATCAATGTGGCGGGTATTGGGATTGTACTGACCCCAAGTTGTAGGTGGTGGCGCGCACGTCTGAAGCGAATAACGTCGTCCAAATATTGGTCTCGGTTGGTGGTTGTGTTGAATATGGTTGCCTGATCTTCTGTAATAAGTTGATTATAACTTTTTTCTACAAGATTCAAGTTGTCTTCTTCTTCTTGGAGTCATTGCTGTTCTTCTCTAATTCTTTGACGGCGTCTTCGCATACTCTGTATTATGTCTCTCATGTATAATTCATGATTGAGGCGTTGTTGCTCGGTGTCACCACGATAAAGGAGATCAAGTACACTATCGGATTGATCAACACTGGGATCACCGTCAACAAATGGAGCACCACCAACAGGATCATCAACAACAGCACTACCAACAGAAGCACCGAAACCAAAATCGAAATCCAAACTACCTTCATCACCTTCAACGACATTATCAACCTCAATAATAACATCTTCATCTTCATCACTATCAATGGAAATGATTCTGGAAACAGGGGTAGCAGTTTGAGTAGGACGATTTGCGGTTTAATCAAGATGGGGGCGATCATTGATTTGACCGGTATGGTGTGTGTTTCGTGGTCTTGTTGATTTTTTAATGTAATTTATAGTGTAGTATAGTATATAAGGATTAGTTTATGTAGTTGATCTGGTTGTTACTTATATATATATATATATATTGTTATAAAACTCCTTTTTACCTCAATCAATGTTATATATAGTGCTTGGTGGGATCTTTTGATAAAGTATCATCCGATGATTATTGTGCCAACGCTATGTCTTCTAACTAAATGTTTACATAACAAAAAGCGGTTGATGAAAAAGGATGGGTAGCCACATACCCAGGCATCACTATCAGTGGCATAATTGTTTTGACTTTCTATTGATATAAAGAACAAGTTAGTATCTTTTGCTTTCATAGTGTGATAACACATTGTAGTGGTCGTCATCTTTTTTTTTTTTTACCTTGACGTTCTTTTAGCGATTTCCAGATGCTCACAAACAATCGTTTCCATTTAGAGGGGTCTCTGCGGAGAACTATTCTGTGATTGTACTGGTTGATCAGTTGTTCACAATGCTTGGTTATGATTAAATATGCCAAAAAGCCTTGTCAAGGTCGGTTGTAACAATAGAAGTGGTTTCTTTTCAGGACACGCCAGTGAGCTTCTATCAACATGGTGGAATTCGATGTAGGAATATCATACCAGAGGCACTACAACAAGCCCGGAGAACCCATTGGCGCTCTGTATACCATGATCTCCACAAGTAAGCCCAAGCATCTGGCAACGATTTACGCACACAGTAGCCATATATTTTCCTGGCGCAAGCTTGGTGGATTTGGTCGGAAGTTAAAACGGTACCTGAAAAAATGCATGAATTTCTGTTTTAGGTAATGACGTGCATAAAATGATTTATAACTTTATCTTACCTCGAGAAATTCCTTGAGGATAGCAGTAGTGCTTTTCCATTATTTCAAAAGTGACTTTTATATTTTCTTCAGGGCATCTTGCTTGTCTGGCAACCTGAGGCCTGTTGTTGATAGTGGGGAGAAAGCTAGACTAACAAAGTTGCAATAAGGTGACAGCCCACGATCGCGGAGAGCCCGGAAATAGCAACATAATGCCACCACTTTGCATGCTTCAGCTACTTCTGATCTGCGGTACTTTTTGGAATAAAGAAAATAGGCTACAGGGTACCCACAACCATTGATATTTGCTATGACACCAAACAATTCGCTCTCGAGACGATTGGTCTTGTAGGTAGAATTCACGAAATATTCAACAACCTGGTCAGATCCAACACACAAATCAAAAAACATTGTGGTGAACCCCAACCCCCGCCAATGATCATTATCTTCCCAAAACAACTAATACAAACAAACAAAGAGGAGACAAATATTGTTAAAACAAGTTTTTAATTTAAATAACAAACACCCAACCAATCTATACTAAATCTAATAATAGTATTAAGTCTAATACTAGTTCGTCAAGTAATCGGAAGAGTAGTTGTCATTGTTACCATTATTCACCAGAGTCATGATTCGCTTTAATTTAGCAAAAAAAAAAAAAAAAAAAAAAAAAAGCCAATACACACACTGTTTAAACCATGTAATCACCCAAATTACTTTTCCGTTTACCCTGACCTTTTTTTCCCACCCCCCTTTTTTTTTCTTTTACCTCCCGGAAGTCAGCGTCCCGGTATTCGCGCACCAAGATTCTTGATGATTCCATCTGATAATCAGCACACTTGTAATGGTGAACAGGTGCCTGACTCTTCCAGTAATACACCTGTGCGCGGGAGATGTTGTACCAAAATTGTCGTTGCACCTTGGCGAATAGATCCCCAGAGGTCAACTGGTGGGCATACGTAGCGATGAATTCCCGGGCGTCAATGGGAGTTGCTTGGATGGTCGTCTTCGCTGTGGGGCTCGTGCTGTTCCTGGTGTTTTATGGTGAAGGTTACCCATCTTTGTTGTCGATAGATCCCACCGGAAAGTTCGCCACCACAATCATAAGTTGTCATCCGCCGGCCCAACCTTGCCAATTCGTTCAGTAGACGTTGTTGATTGACATCGGTCCGCTAGGCACACAGACCTACAAATGCCACCGAGTGCCGCTTCTTTGGATCGACAATGTTTTTCTTGGTGTATCGGTATCCACCAGCATGTTCCACTGCCATGTAAATTGCTTCGACGAACTGCTCGTCCGTGTTGTCGATATGGCCGTCATCGATAAACAAATGGCCGTCAAAGATGATATCAGTATCTGGTGAAGGAGTATCATCAAAGCTGTCGGCAAGTTGTTCAATAGGAATCAAATCAGCGAAATCAGGACGCACAGGTACTGCTGTATCCCGATTACGACAATTCAAACACGTTTTGTAATCAATCCGTCGACCAGCAAACAAAGCAACTGGGCATGACTTCCGACATCTTCTACAATAGCGTTCCAATTCGTTTCCCAAGTCGTCGTCGTTTTCAATGTGTGAAGAAGGAGAGGATGTAGCTGATAGAGACATTTTAAGAGTTAAAAAACAGAAGAGGGGAATAGTCCTTTTTTTTTTTTTGGAAAAATAAGCCCCCGCTGATTTACCCGGATAAAATATTGAAACCCCGTCACTTCTACGCGAAATTTCTCGGGCTTTACTTGGGACTCACCCATTGGGACACAGCAAGAATTTAATTTTAAGTCATGTTATTCATGTTAAATAAGAATGAGGTGAAGAAGTGGAAGAGGAGCGTATTGTTATTTTTTTGCGAAAGCAAAAAGAAAAGCACGACCATTAACCCACTTACTTTATTACTGATATTTGAAAACCCGCCTTATTTCACACAAAATTAAAAATTCTTGCCACTTTTTACTATGAAGACTACTATTCAAATCCCGATGGGTATGTCCCGATGGGTGTATCCCAAGTAAAGCCCAATTTCTCCAGGAGCAAAGGCTTTTTGATTTTTGGGGAAGGGAAAGGTTCATGAGTCTAACAATCATGTAAAAAAAATCAAGTCTTTTATTATAACCAAAAAGAAAAAAGCAATACCATCTATATCTCAATGTAGTTCAAGCTCAACTCAACTATCAGCTTAAAGTGTTTTTGTCTTTTGATACGTTCGAGCACTCGCAAATACTCGACGTGCCAAAGTGTATGCACCCACAGACACCAACCCCACAACACAAGTGACCAAAACCAAGACGATCGCATACAGATCCAAATTATAACGTTTCATGAATGATAGACTATCACCTACATCTTCACGATGAAGGAAACGAGATCCATCAGTAGAAAAAGCGGCTTCTTCGACGAGATCAGCAGCACGTGAAGGTGCGGCTTTACTGTGAATTTGAACAAGAGCTTGGTATCGTTTTACATTGGCTTGATAGGTACCATTCACATCCAAAATCACTTTTTCTACACGAGCATCGATTTCAGCTGAGTCAGTGGAATAATCAAACCACTCTGAGAGACCGGATTGGGATAAATGTTTAGCAACACCTAGCCAAAACAAAACAAAAATGAGTAAAAAAGGGAAAAGAAAGAAAGAGAAAGAAAGAAAGAAAAAACTTTTTACCAGGCTGATCACCAAAAAAGGGATAAAAGATCAATCGTTTTTGAGCATATAAAGATTCCATCAAAGAATTTGCTCCGCCATGAGAAATAAACACCGAGACCGAAGGATGAAGCAACACAGCCATTTGTGGTGACCATTTGGTAATAAACAAATCTCCACCCAAAGTACTACTAGTACTACTTGCACTATCTTGGAACAAGGAAGCAATGTCATATGTTTTACCAGAAAACCTAGATGTCAATGTAGCAGGGAACTTTTCCACATGAGCATTGCCACTGGACCAAATAATACCATCGATATGGCCCTTTTCATACTGATGAATTAAAGCCGTCAATACCAGGGTGACATCACTAGGTCTTGGTTTCGCATGTTGTCCAAATGCCACATACGCCACTTGTTGATGGGAATCCAAGTAGGTACCAAATGTCTCATCCAAGGGTTGGTAATCACTGGAAAACAAGGGACCCACCAATTCGACCAAAGGACCAATAGGGCGAGATACTTCGAGACCAAACACGGTGCTGACAATCTTGAGTGCATGTCGAGTCTTTTTGGAGGGGTCTTCAGACGGATTGGCCAGACCGGCTTGGCGCTTGATTTCGGCAAGTCGGTCCAGATAGGGTTTGATCTTGGGGAACACTTTGAGGGGTAAGTAGAAATTGTCGTACAGTCGTTTGAGAATGGATTGATCATGTGTGGTGAGTTCACTCATGATTAACATGTTCCCTCCGTTAAAGTAACTTGTCGCCGCATCTATATATGGATGACAAAGTGTTAACAGATGATCATTTCCCTCCCTCCTTATCTTGTATTTTCTTTATTACTACCTGGGTATATAGCCATAGTGGATGTTAATACCAAAGGCAAGTTCTTTGTTCGAACAGCATCAATACAACCTTCCGAGAAATGATCACAAATAACGACATCAGCCTTTGTAGATTCAATCAAATTCAATGTGGTTTCAAAACCTGTATAAATTTGACAAAGTTGATTTTCAGTCCCCGCTTTTTTTTTTTTTTTTTTTTCCGTTATCATATGAATCATACCTGGCCTCCATATAGGAGTCAAAATTTGAATAAAGAGAGGCAACATTTCAGTGATTGGTAAATTACTACCCATACGATTTAAAACACTTTCCATGTCCACTTTGGGATTATTGATTGACATTGTATTGAGGCGAGGGTGACTTTTACCGAATTTAAGGTTTTCATTCTAGATTTAAAAAGATCAGAGATCAAAAAGGTTGTCCCTTTTTTTTTTTTTTTTTTTTTTTTTTTTTTTTTTTTTTTTTTTACCATTGTGAGAAAGGTTACATTATGACCACGTAAAGCAAGTTCATCCAAGAAGCGCAAGACCCAAGTAACATGAGATGATCCAGGTATAAAGGCACCAAAGATGATATTTTTTGGGCTGGATCGAAAATTTGTTTTTAATTGGATGGGATCTTGTCCAGTGACTACAGTCAGTAAGAACCAACTGAGAATGAACCAAACCGATTTCATTTTGTGGAGGGAGGAAAAAGAGATAAGAAAGAAATAAAGAAAAACCAGTTTATATATATACTTTTTGCTTTATATCAAATACATGTGTGTCAAATAAAAACGTCCGGATTCCCCCACCCTCTCTTTTGCTGCAGGGCTATGTAGAAAAAAAAAATATTAAATGATAGGATGGGACGGAAAAATTCACCCGGATCCCCGAAAGCGGCATTTCTTTTCCTAAAGCCCTAAGCAGTTGATCAAAACAATAGATGCTCCCCACAGCTCAGGAAAAAAAAGGTCTTTTGATGTTGAAGGAAACCATTTCAGTGTAGATTTGAATCTTGACCATTCAAATCGATCCACTGGGGCTGCTCTCAATACACCTTAATTCGTCTCGCCATCCGTCTCGCCAATGCCGTCCTCCCAAAAAAGAAAGGTTTGTTGCACGGCGAGACGATGTTTACTATCCTCCTAATAGCGGGGAATAAATCTGATTGATATTTTGGATTTTCACTGAGTATGAAAATATTTCTTTTCCCCTTTACCATTCTTGAAATAATTCCCTCTCTTCCCCTTCTCCTTCTTGACATTACTTCCTAGACATAGCTCCCACTAGTATATAAAAAGTGTATTTTTTGTAATAAAAACTTATATCATTATTTCTCAACCCTCTGTCTTATTATTATTATTATGGAACCTCTCAACATGGATTTGCAACAACTATTTCCTGTAGTCTTAGATCTCCTTCGCGAAAAAGAAAATGAAGGATATGACACCCGTGAAGAACAAGAACATCCTTGCACTCAATTTGCTTTTCAAGTCGACTCTCTCCAGTGCCGTATTAGAATCGACAATGCGTACACAGCAACCATGGCCTGCTATCCTGGCTCCTTCTATGCAACATATACAACCACCAACAACACCGGCTACTAGGATATTTTACATCCTGGGTTCGACGACACTCGTCTCGACAGCAGCTATCACGCCAACTATAGGGTCAACAGGGATACATTCAATTTGCTTGTGGCCACGTTTTCCCAACATCCTGTATATCAAAGCAGGAATCCTGCCTATCCTCAAACGCCATGTTACATCCAAGTGGCAACAATTCTCTGGCGCATGACAAACACGCACGCGGGGTATAGGATTGTCAAAAATACTATGGGTATCAGCAACGGCTCATACCTGAACTTCATCACCCGGTTCTTGGTGGCAATGGTGGACTGCTTCAAACACAAGATACACTGGCCAACAACAGAAAGCGAGGTGCGCCGTACCAATGCCAGTTTTAATGCTCGCCCTGATTCTGAAGGTGTGATTTGTGGTCGACTTCCTGGTGGTGTAATTGGTGCCTTGGACGGTAAACTTGTCAACATATTCAAGCCTTATAATATCCACTCCGAATACTACCGGGACCGAAAAGGGAACCTCTCGATGAACTTGACGGCGATTTGTGATGGTGATCTTCGAATTACATATGGGTATACTGGAAATCCAGGTAATAATTACAGTAGGAACAAAGCATAAACTCATTTATTAACCATTGGATTAATGCTATGATTAGGGCATTCCGTCGCAGTCATCTTTATGATTTGATACAAGAATCAGGCAGTAGAATGTGCCCCAACAACAGCTTCATTATCGCAGGTACAGTAACACAATCAAATACAGAATGTTCATTACATATCAAACTAATCTCTCTCTCTTTCTCTTTTTTTTATTATTGATATATAAGCTTCTGCATATCCACTGCAACGGCATGTGATTACACCATACCCAAGGCGCCAAGCGACACCTTCCCAAAGGAAGTTCAACAAGGTCCACCCATCTACAAGAATGGCAATTGAAAGGGCTTTTGGTCTTCTTGTGGTTCGTTAACATTTTATTGGGTTGCATCTTTACCTTACGAATGAAATACGGCAAGGGATGACCATTTTCTTTTCTTGTATCTTGCACAACATTTGCATAGATCAGAACGACATTGTCCCTGAAGCCATACTACAACAAGAGGCTGCCGAAGATCTGCAACCACATCCGCCTATGTCCACCGCAGCAAGTACCATGAATGGTATGTATGAAACGGGCACCAACATGGACGTACACGCAGACGACAGCGTCTCGGATCTTCGGGATGGAATCGATCGAAGGGAACAGATTAGGGCGTTAATGGATAGAATGGTGTTAGATTGATTTTTATTCATTCAAGTAAACGATCATTTATATAAACTACATGTTTACAACAACAATATCAAAATAGATAGATAGATAAAAAGATTTTTTATTTAATAAAGGATTATATATAAACTACATGTATAAAAAACTAGTTATCTTGATGGGGATGGGATGGGGGCACAGTGGGATTGGTGGGTGGTGATCGGGTTGGCGCACGGGGACAAGAGGGCGAAATGAAGATGAAGATGGTGAAGGCGATGGTGATTGTACTCTAGATGGTGTAGGTGGGTAGTAAATAGGCGTTGGCTACCCAAACACTGGTTGGATTAGTCGCTCCAGAAGACCAATGATTTGTTGCCGTTTCCGAGACCTTCGTTCTTCGACAACTTGATGATGAGCGAGAAGTTTATCATGCCTTTGGCGTGCGGCTTCATTGAACTCCGCGAATAAGCTGGCGGCATGATCACGGTGCAAGATCCCTTCGTCCACAAGCTTGCCACCACAGAGTCACGAATACCACCCGTCAAACGCTGCCGGCGTCTGTTGTTGCTGGTGCTGGAGTTGGTGCTGGAGTTAAAGTTGGAGTTGGAGAGAAGAAGGAAATGCCACGATGAGGGTGACCCCTTCTTTCCCCCCTCTTGGTCAACTTCGTCTTCTTCGTCTTCGTTAATTTCCAGCAGGTTAACCAAACTTTCAGGCCGGAGAGAATCCAATTCAACGACAGGAAAGACATTAGGATCTTCGCGGAGGATGTCGAGCATGGCATCATAATAAGCCCACTGTTGTTGACCTGGCAGGCCACCGCTTCCATTTCGTCGGATGGCGTCGTTGATGTACTTGAAATTCCTTATCAAGATCTCCCACTTGTACTTGATGGCGTCCAGAGTTCTACCAACACTTCTTGCGCCCATGGAAGTTTCGAAATATGTCTTCAATCTGACATATTCTTCATTCTTGGAATGATTACTGTTTGCTGATTCAATGGACCTGTAATGAAGAGCATTGCAGAAATGAGGGCTTGATTTTCTTCGCCGTTCCAGTCTTTTCGAGGTATGTTGCAAGTATAATGAAGTGAGATAAATAAAATAAAAAGAATATGTAGAAATTAGGCTGGCTCTTTTTTTTTTTAACTCTTTTCTGATTTTTATCGCTGAAAACTGTCTCGCCAATCGGATAATCATTTACCAGAAGTCGTCTCGACGTCTCGCCGTGCAACAAACCATTACTTTTTTTGGATTTTAAAGTTTGGGAGGACGGCATTGGCGAGACGGATGGCGAGACGAATTAAGGTGTACTGAGAGCAGCCAAGATGTATTGAGAGCAGTCCATCTCTGCTTTCTTTTTCTACTTTTCTTTATTAACGGCTAATTCGTATTCAATGACACTTTTATAACAAGGACGAATCCTCTTCTTCCGATTGCCTTTTTGATGAATTTGTGTAACCTTCATTTTGGGTGCAGGCGGAACTTGATACTCCAAAAAGAATTCTTCTTCTTCTTCCCCTCTCTCTCACACACACATCCTCCTATATCATTCAGTGGATGTCTATCCCCCTCATTCACAATTTTTACATACTATACTTGATTAGTTAGTTTGTTGTATTATATACTCAGGGTACGCTCTCTTACTGTAGCTGTTTTTTTACACATAATCATTATACACAAACATACATTAAACTCACAAAAACGGAATGGATCTCAACGAATCACTTTGTATTGTAGAAGGACTTTATGATTATACATCAAATGATCCTGCCTCTCTGTCTTTTGGTCAAGGTGAAGTCATCCATGTATTGGCAAAACTAGAATCTGGGTGGTGGGATGGATGGTAAGACAAGAAAAAATTGGTCTCACAGGTAAATTGACAAATAAACTTTAGGTGTAATGGAAGAAGGGGCTGGTTCCCATCTAACTATGTCAAAGAATTAACTGTGACGGACACTCGCTTTATTCATTCGGTAAGTTCCTAAATCATGTAAAAGAAAGCAGGGTCTACTTTGATCTCCTTTTTTTTCTTCTTTTCTTTCTATTATCTACGTATATATAAATACACACACCCTTTTGATCTAACCCTTCTTCTTTGTTTCTTCTTTTATATATATATATATACTCAATAGGAATATACATCACCAGATATACTTGAACAAGAATCAATTCATCCGTCATCATTATCACGACTCGATCATACCGGTAGCGAAGAAGACGATATGGTACACCGGTCACATCATGATGAAGTCTTCTTACAACAACAACAACAAACCAACAAATCAAACTGGATCTTACAAACAACAGAAGATGGATCTGAAGTATATTATTATAATGTGATCACTAAAGAGATGCGATATTCATTACCGGCGGGTTTTACTACACAACTCGACTGCACTACTTCATCACCAAACTCTCCTATGATGATACCTCCTTCTCCAACAGGACATGATACGACGACTATGAATGGTAATATGGATCATGCTATGTATACTATGGACAACAACAACAATAACAAGATCATTGATCCACATTCTACGGGTCTACCGCCTCATTGGACACGCAAAGTGGATACAAAAGGTCGAGTTTACTTTTGCAATCTGATGACTGATGAAACTACTTGGAATCTTGATCAGATCGATCCACAAACTGGGAATTTGGCAAGTCAGGGGGGAAGAAAGAGAGAGAGAGAGAGAAAAAAAAAAGGAGACATGTAACTCACGCTCTTATATATATATTTATATATAGAATACAACCACTACACAACAATCACCTGTCTTTATATCGGCTACTCAACTTGAAAATCAAGACAACGAACAACCATTAAGCTGGCATCAATTATCCACCTTGATCGCGCATGCCATTCATGCTCTCAAGCATTCTATCAAACAAAGTCAAACAGCACTTTTACAACGCAATGTGACCATAGCCGTACATCGTATTCGACTCATGTTATATGTCTCCAACACGATTGACAAGGAAAGCTCACCCCATCTCAAATGCAACAAGACTCTTCGCGTGTATCATCGTGCTCTCTTGGCATCCTTGGCCAAAACCGTCTTGTCAACTAAAGCAGCCTCAGGTACTTGGTCCGAACAAGACGCTCTACATAAATTACAAATGGATACCGATCAACTCCTGGTGGATGCACGCAATTTTTTATCAGTGGCATCACAAGATTTACAATTGGAAATTCAAAATGATAAACCTCGACTGATGGAGGGACTGCTATCGACCATGCATTGTCGTTGGCGAATGAACAGTGGAAACACACCGGATCCTTCGACGACTCTGATAGTGTTGGCTGATAATATCCGTGGTGCCATGTCATCTTTTATGTCAAGTGCTCATGATGCATTTGCTTTATTGAATGAGCAAGCCGCTGCTCCCACAAAATTAAGGACCACAGCTCCTCTTCTTGTCGCTCAATTCAGGAATCTATCCAACACTGCCAGTCAATTCTTGAACGCCATTGATGATTATTTACCTAGTCGCCAACATGATGATTCGTCGAGACAAGCGATTTATAACGCGATGGGCTTATTGTTTATTGCCTCTCAGACCATCACCAATACCGACCTGACACTCTCCATGATCAAGATTATTTATCGACGATTGGAGGACTGTATTTATGAAATTGAAAAAAACGTACAAGCCATTTGTCTCGATGTCAACAACAAACAAACTGAACAGCAACAACAGCAACAACAAACTAGTGATCTCTTTGATGGTGATGACGATGATGACATATTGAGCTCGGATTATCACCCAGCAACAACAACAAAATACCCACCTTCTTCTTCTACTACTGCTACTACTACTACTACCACTACTACCACTACTACTTCTAACTCCCATCCATCTGCTGACGGTGATTCTAGTTACAACCCAATGTATAGCAGCAACAATAACATTATCGAGGAACAACAAGTTTTACTATCACCAACAACAACAACAACAACAACACCTAATGATAAACTGGCCAAGTTCTTTGGTGAAGATACGTTACTTGCTGCTAGACGTCGCGATACCATTATAGGATCAACACCTACTGCATCGAAAATGATGGGATCAGTTGCGACTTTTACTACTGCTACTACTGGCATATCACCTTCTCTCACTACCACAGAAGTATCTACACCTACAACACAAAAACCAACAACGTTTGATAAACCTGATTACCTTGGGGCGGATTATAAACAGAATGAAATCATTTTTAATATGGAAGGCAATGTCAAAGGTGGCACTGTCCTTGCTTTAGTACAAAGATTGACTCAACATGATCAACTGGGTAAATTATAAAAAAGTCAAAAAAAAAAAAAAAAAAAAGAAAAAGAAAGGGTAATGATGACCAGCATATTTATTTCCTCTTTTCCTTCTACCTACAGACCCTAAATTCAGCACGACATTCCTATTGACTTATCGATCCTTTTGCACCACCGAGGAACTCTTTGAAGCCTTATTTGCTCGATATACCTTACAAACACCTATGGATCTGACAGACGAAGAATTAGATACATGGAATGAGAATAAACTCAAACTGGTGCGACTACGGTAACTATAGAAACAAAAGAAAATCGAATGTCTCTCTCACCTTCTAATCCTTCTCTATTCTATATAGTGTGTCAAATGTGATCAAATCCTGGCTTGACTCTTATTATATCGAACAAGACCGTGTGATGCTTCCGGCCCTACTTCGATTCAGTGAAACAGTAATCCGAGAATCCATGCAATTCGGCGCAGAACAACTCGGCAAAGCGATTCAGAAACGAATGGATACGGCCACCACCAGTGAATTACGGAAAATGACATTAAATGTACGTACCAATGATATCCCACCACCGATTCTCCCAAAAAACATGAAACGATTACGGTTCCTCGAGATTGATCCATTGGAACTGGCGAGACAATTGACGATTATGGATTCAAAATTATATAGTCGGATCAAACCCGTGGAATGTTTGGATAAAAACTGGGGAAAGAAAACGGCTAATGCGGCGGAAAATGTCAAGGCATCGATCGAGTACTCTAATCAGGTGACTGCATGGGTGACTGATTCCATCCTTTGTAAAGAAGAACTCAAGAAACGATCTGCGGTGGTCAAACATTGGATCTATGTAGCAGAGGTAAATAGAGAATAAAACATTAGGGGGAGTTTCAAGTGCTCACTTTTTCTTTTTCTTTCTCTAAATAGAAATGTCGATTGTTACACAACTATAATACTTGCATGGCCATTTTGTCAGCTTTTGACAATAGCTCTGTTGGACGATTAAAACGCACCTGGGAGGTAAGGAAGAGGAACAAAGTAAAATAAACAAAGTAAGTAACAAGTGAATTTTATATACATATAGACGATGAGTGCCAGAACAATGGCGATACTGACTGGTATTCGACGACTGATGGGTGCCAACCGCAACTTTACAGAATACCGGGACATTATTCACAAGGTCAACCCACCATGTATACCATTCTTGGGCATTTACCTACAAGATTTGACATTTATTGAAGATGGCAACAGCAACTTTTTGAAAAAGACCAACAACCATTTGATCAACTTTGACAAACGAACGAAAACTGCTGAAGTGATACGTGAATTACAACAGTATCAATCGACTCCTTATATCTTGCAACAAGTACCTGACATTCAAGACTTTATCATCAATCATTTACGGTCTTCTCGTGACGATGAAACTTTGTATAATCTTAGTTTAGCTGTAGAACCAAGGCAAGTAGTGACAACCAGAAAAGCTGAACGTAAATAATTGATTTAACACGAAATCCTTCTTTTTTCTTTATGTATAGGGAAAGAAGTGAAGATACAATTAGTCGAAGATTAAAAGAATCTGGTTTATAGTCATAGCCCCCCTTATATATATTCATCATCTCCATCTCCTTTATTCTCCTTCCCTTCCTTCTTTTCATTATTACTACTAATATTCCCTTATTAATTAATTAATTAATAAAAAGCAAAAACAAACACATTGGATCAATCTTGTTTTGTTTTGTTTTAAAGATTTGGATCAATCATGTCTCTTGTCTTTTTTGATGATAGTTATTGATGATAGGTGGGTTAAACTGTTATCCTTTATTTCTGATGCCTTTTTCTTCTTCTTCTTTGCTTCGAAATCCCAGATGTGTCCAACAAAAGAACAGTTATTATTGTTATTATTTGACACTATTAAAGAAGTAAGGGTACTTGGCTAATCGTAAACTTTATCGTATAAGCTGGATTTAAATGTCTTGTCTATAAAAAAGCCTTAGCTCCTGCAGAAATTTCGCAGAGAAATGGCGGGGTCTCAATATTTATCCGAGTAAATCCGCAGGGCTTTTTTTTTTTTTTTTTACTCGTAGGCGTTGAAAACCTCTCAAGTTGCCGCACTGGCTGAATTTGTATATAACACCACAAGCAACAACAACCTCTTCCCTCCAATCTGGCGAGACATTGACTACGATTCTTCTTTTAATTCCTCTACTATGGGGGGACGACGTCTTGGCTACTTCTCTGGATCTGCTAGTTGATGAAAGTGCTGATCGTTGGGATCGATTATCGGTATTGATGACAACGACGATGATGATAACAGCGACGTTATGTCTATTGATACAAGTCGCTCGACTAATGGCTCAATGGCAAGTACCTCTACCTCTGATATGTCTAATCTCTCAATAAGCAACACTCCGACTTTGGCGGCGCCCGTTTGCATTATCACCTCAACACTAACTCGCTACCCACACCTGTTTAGGTCTGCCATGTACGACATCATTGTGGAAAAAGAAGCCATGAACGCCGCGGATGCTCAACTACCTCCAATCAATACTCAATCTGTTAATAATAACTAGACTCATCATCGTCTGTCTGGTTTAGCCGGATGGCAGTATCTCAATCGCTCCCAACGACGCAAACTGGTGTTGGGGCTTACAAAATCGATCAATATTGGAACTACATTTGATGAAGATCGATTGCTTTTGGTCTATGGCCCTAAAAACCGACGAACTATTGCTACTTTGATCACTATGACTCGAAAATACATTGAAGACGGAACCTTTGAATCATCCTCATACTTGCCTACTCCTAAACTGCGTCTATTGTCCATCCTTCCGGTGCCAACATTGACTCGGAAATTCATCCAGGTATCTCATACATCACTGGCGGAAATTATGCGGTACTGTGATCTTAGGAAGCATGTCAAAACAAGTCCTGCGGTTGCGAACGTGGTCCATCAAAACTTCAAGATATTCAACTTGGCCAAGATCAAGAACGGGTAAGAAAAGAAAAGAAAAAAAAAAAACATACCAATGTTAACTTCTCTGTCACAATTTACATTAGACGTGGTATTTTTGAAATCAGTTTTATATTGATGGTTATTCGGTGTGCTTTCCATCCAAGAAACCAGCCCGTGGCACTTCTTCCACTCCGCTAACATTGGCAGATATAGATGCATCGAACATGGAACATTTTAAAGTATGGGGTATTGATCCTGATGTAACCGAAATCTTTGTTGCCTCCAACTCATCCGACCCTCGTGTCTATATCAATGCTACCGAAATGCCCGAAGAACCGATCCTCCTCTCACCGGAAGAACCTCATCATCAAGTACGCAGGTTTAGTGCTGCCGAACTCTACTGCTTGGCCGGGTTCCCCAAAACCAACATGAAGATCAAGGAATGGAAAACAACTGCTGGTATTGATATCATCGAAAGTGGATTTGGTTCACCAAAGACAGCTTCTATGGAACAAGTTTCACAGTATATCGAAAACAAGATGGTGGTATTGGATCGACTGCTACAATTCTATGGTTATGATTTTCAACAACTCCGGTTTCTCAACTACCACGGCCGTCAAAAAGCAACTCAAGAAATGATCAAGATCTTTGTCAACGGTGGAATCAAGTATGGGCATCATCCTGACTATGGTAATAGTATCGATGTGCAGCAACAACGGTACAGAGATGACGGATCTAAGAAGCGACGCCGGTGTATGTTTGAACCTACACAAGTGCCTCCCCAACCTGATGTTTAAGTGAACTTTTGTTATGTTGACCTTAATTCCAGCTTTTCCTAACACTTTATTTTTGTTGGCTTAATTTATAGAGTCAAGACTAGAAAGTGGAAGAAGCTTCCTTTTTCGCAGACCATCAAGATCCCACTACTTTGCGTTGGTGATGGACAATTCGATCGAAGAACATACCGCGGCAAACCCCATGGCCTAGCCCAAGCATGTCGGAAAGCAGTAAAGCAAGCACAACGGCAACATCTCCTACTCTATGTCGATGTGAACGAAGCTTGGTCGTCAAAGGTGTGCTCTACATGTGGCAGGAGAACATTAGAAAACAAGCGACTGAATCAAGATGTATACTCAAAAGTGCATAGTGTTGTAGGCTGTACTGTCTGCAGCAAATTATGGCAACGAGATGTTAATGCCTCTCGAAACATCCGGTCCCTGGCTTTATTCTCCGTGCTTGGATTTGTCCCGCGTGTCTTCACCAATGATTACGATGAAAATGCGTCATTACCACCTCGCCACCAAGACCTCAATATAAATAATCCGGGTAATAAAACCCGTCCGACGTGTATACCGTAAGTTGCACCTCCTTTTCTAATCCTTCCTTTCTATCTTATAGGTTATGGACTTTGTCTGGTTTATTATGGTGTCTAATAAAAAATGAAAAAGGATTGATTTTAACATGTAGTTTGTCCTGGGGGTTGTTCTTGTTTAAAATATGCCATGTCCGGATTGAAAATCCGACAATGGATTGGCTGCCAATTTCTTACTTTTTTTTTTTTTTTTTTTTTTTTTTTCCTTTTCTTCTTTGAATCTTCTGATTACGTTTTTACGTCTTCAGTTTATCAAACTATACATCCCTTTGTCCTTGATTTCTCTTTATCGCTCTTTTATATCAATCATTTTTTTCTTCCTTTACAATCCATTCTCTTTGTACTCACTCAGTTTGGATACTCTTTATCATCATTATTGATCTACTACTTGCTATTCACTTACACCTACCACTTTTCGAATATCCTTCACTTTTCTCTCTCTCTTTTTTGTTTTTTATTTACACATATACTTTGCATTTTAATTACATTTGTCGATGCACCAATGGATGATACTGTGTCATACCATTTTGCCAAAGTGAAACAACGACGTAAAAACAGACACGAAATGTAAGTAGCTCTTGATGAATGCTGTTGGTGTTGTTTTTCTACTAATCTCTCTTCTTCTCCTTCTTTACTTTACTAAATCTAGTGATTTCCAACTGGCATTCAGGCAACAACCTAAACAGTCTCGTATGTGCGGTGTTGGTGAAAAAGGTAACATTGACACAAGGGTGTGCGTTTAAACGAGGGAGAGGGGACATTCATCTTACTTTGGTTGCACATCCATCTAACATGAATGTTTAGTAATCAGGGCAATTAAACTTCATGTCTTTCTCTCATAGCCATGTTGAATACTTACTAATAACATTTTCTTTCTTTCTTATTGTAGCTGATCGTCGACCTATTGATCCTCCACGTAAGGAACTATATACTCCATTACACCCTCTCCTTTTTAGCTAATATTTAACTTCTTCTGCTAGCTATTGTACAGCTTCGTGTAGTTGATCCATCATTACCACCTTTGGAAGCAAAGTAAGTTCTTGGTCAAGTAGACTTTTGAAGGATACTCACCATGTTTTATTTTTATTTTTTTTTAACAATAGTGCCTACCTACAAAATCCATATTACTTTATGTATGTCTCATTAATGGCGGCCGATTTAGAAGAAGAAGTCCATCTATTACGTGACGGTAAAACTCGAAGTACAACTGGATCTGTGGTTTCCTCTCTGTATCATTTAAAAGACACCAACAATACCGATGCTGGATTCTTTGTCTTTCCCGATCTCTCGGTGCGTATGGAAGGCAAATATCGATTGAAATTTAGCCTATTTGAAATCATCGGGTAAGGAGAGAGAAGGAAAAAAAAAAAAAGGTGTCTATATGAACCATTGACCAACTTTTATTTTTATTTTATGTCGATCTATTAGAAAAGAAGTCTTCCATTGCAAATCAATCTTATCTGATCAATTCATTGTTTACTCGGCCAAAAAGTAAGTTGAATGAGGGGAGGGGGTCACGGTTTATGGATAGATTAACTTTACAATGTTATTTATTCTATATAGATTCCCAGGTATGGAAGAATCCACATTTTTATCAAGATCCTTTGCAGATCAAGGTTTAAAGATCCGGATTCGTAAAGAACTTCGACAACGACGCAGAAAACGACCTGATTCATCGGAATCACCACACATGCAAACCATTGATAAACGACTTCGACAGGATTCCATTGTACCAACTACAACTTCATTATTACCTATCAACTCTATGGATCCTCCTCCTTCAAACATGTATAATGCTATGTCATCTTCTTATGGGTAATATATATATATATATATATATGTATTTCAATATCATGGCTAAACGTATTACATCTTCATTAGAGAACGGCCGCCTGGGTACTTTGACCCAAATGATGGGGACTGGACTGGTTCCAGAGCTCAACAACAACAACAACAACAACAACAAAGATCTTGGCAATTACACCATACAGCTATATCTTCTGAATCGAATCCATACTATATCAATACAGATCAAAGTAAGTACAAAAAAAGGGGAGGGAGGGGATTATATAGAAAGACTTACCTCTTTTTCTTTCCAAGGTAAAATGTTTTCTACTGAAGCATACAATGAATCCACGCCACAATATCATACTTCACCTCCACCATTACCATCATATTCATCACCTTTATCTTATACGCACCATGTTTCACCTACACAACAACAACCTCAATCACACACAACATCATACAGCTTCCAACCTTCAGCAAGGGATCCTTTCCAACAACAACAACAACAACAACATTATACAGACACAATGATGCATCAATTACCAACTAAACATGATAACCTTTATATCAATAAAAGACGCTAGATTTATGGATATCCCCTCCTCACCTTTATTGACTTGTAATATTCTCCTCATCCCCACCCCCACATACACAGCATATATTGTTATTTTTTTATTGACGTCTTCATTTGATTTAATACACCAATAAAGAAACTCACATATAAAATCCTTGTCTCCCTAACTATGATTTATATGAAAGCCTGGAGGATCACACAATGTCAGTTTTATATGAATATTGTTGACCAACTCATAGTAAAACTACTTGAAGGTTGATACCATTGTTCCCAACTCTTATTATTAGCAAGAGTTCTGAAAAAAAAAAAAAAAAAAAAAAAAAATAGCACCACACAGAAAACTTCACTCCAAAAATTACTCTCAAAAACTCCATAACGATGCTAATATACTTGGTTACAATGAATAAGGGCACCAACTATGAACATGCTCCCATCAAAATGATAGATACCAGTATGTGTGAAAATTTGGGCCTCAACGATCTATCTGCTTCTTTTGGCCAATGATCCTCTCACTATTCTACTGTCGTAATTCAGACATTTCATTAATAGAATGCATGCAACACTTTGTCCTGGATATACTAGTCTATGTTGTGTCCGTGGACTGTGAGAGTGATTGAGACGGCTGGAGTCTTTATTAAGGTTAAGAGAAAAGAAAATATGGTTGCGCTCATCAGACCTCAACATCTTTTAGCTCCTTTTCCAAAAAAGCTTTTTTGAGATTTCAAACCCAGTAGATGTCAGCACCACACCCCGAAAAATTCAGAGGCCTCATAGGCTCCTTAAAATGTTGAACATGGAGCCTTGGGGCTAATTTAACTTCCTCACAATCCTCACTGTGAAAAAAATACTCGGTCCACCCTTGAAAAACCGAGAATTCTCAATCAGACTTACCAAAAGTTGTATGTTAAAATCGCACGGCTGGGGTTGAAAACTATGCTTCCCAGAAATGGTATGTTGTATTGTTATAGCTGAGTATGTAAGCGGAGTTATATGTAAGACAAGACAAAAGTAAAAGAGAGATAATTTTATTAAGAGTTAGAAGTCAGATCATATTTATCTTGACATCCCACAGCTAAGAGTGATATATATATATAAAGGTGATGATAAAGATGATAACTGAGATGAGGAGGAATCTGCATTAAAACCACATGGGAAAAAGCATGATTCAGGGGTAATGATAACTATGAGTTATCAGATGTAGGATAGTACTTCTTGAGTCTGGACACATGTACGTTCTTGACAATCTTGTTCGTTGCTTGATGTTTGAGATCGCATGTTGACTTTGATGGGGTACTTGTAACAAGGAGAGGACCAGACCAATCGAAAGCGAGTTTGCGTGGCTTGTTCTTTGTCGTATGGCTTTGGTTGTAAATAAGTACAAGATCGTTGATGGCAAATTGATTGACTTGTTGGGTCTGTGTTTCCTTCGTTTTAAGTTGATTTATTAAGTCAAATGCTATGTTGAGTCGGTCTTGTAGGTCTAACGCATATTGTTGTGGTGGTGAATGATAGTATTCAACCAGGTGACTTTCCTTGACAATAACGAGTGGAGTTCTTGGGTGTCGTCCGTGCGCCAGGAAGAAGGGTGTGTGTTGGGTCGTGTCGTTTAGTGTTGTATTATATACGAATTGAATTATTCGAATATGTTGATCCCAGTTTGCCACAATCGTTGCGTTTTCGGTGTAAGTGATGATAAGTCGGCGAAGAGTCTTCATAAACTGTTCCACTGCCCCATTGGATGATGGATGATATGCTGGTGTAAATGCATTCGAAGATCCAATGAGTTCTGTAAGTTGAGTGTTAAAGAGCGAGTTGAAAGGAACCCCATTGTCCGAGAGTACTTCTGTTGGGACGCCGTGTCGCAGGACGAATCGGTCATAAAATGTTGCAGCCAGATCTTGTTGGTTCGTTGATTGTACTGGATAAAGTTCCACATAGCGAGTGTAGGTATCAAGGGCCACAAGAATATATCGATTGCCAAGGGTTGATGCCGGAAGGGGACCCCAATAGTCCAGGGCCACACGTTGGAATGGTGTTTCACC
Source organism: Chlamydoabsidia padenii (assembly GCA_025330725.1). Classification (NCBI taxonomy): domain Eukaryota; kingdom Fungi; phylum Mucoromycota; class Mucoromycetes; order Mucorales; family Cunninghamellaceae; genus Chlamydoabsidia; species Chlamydoabsidia padenii. The sequence continues at coordinate 12,995 of JAIWND010000060.1, read as the reverse complement.
GGTGGTAGATCCTTGATAATAATTTTGCGACCTATTCCCTTTGACTCGTTGACAGATAGAGCATGCTTGACAGTACGAAGTGATATCCTTGTCCATGTTGATCCACCATAAGCGATGAGCAAGCAGCTTGGCTTTAGTCTTGCGAATACCAAAATGACCAGCGAATTTTGAATCATGGTAGTGCTTGATAACGTCCTTGATTTGTTGTATGGGAACTACCAGGTATAAAAGGTTCTTAGTAATTGCCCGTTGACGCCTTTTTACCTTGTATAGCAATCCATTGATAATAGAGTATGTCGATTGAGCTGACGTGTCTTCTAGTATCGCCTTGATGTTAGGGTCTTTTAGTTGTTCTTCACGCCAATTGATCGAATCTACGTTCCTGATGTCTGGGAGTGGGTGTCTTGACAGAGCGTCGGCAGCCAAGTTCAGTTTTCCGGGTGTATATATAACCTTGAAATCATAAGCTTGGAGAAACATCGCCCATCGCCAGAGTCGAGGTTGTCGATCTTCCTTCGTGTTGAGAAGCCATTGGAGACTAGAGTGATCCGTATTGTCGTATCCGGCATTTATCTTTACTTTACTTTTTTATTGTTTTTTATTGTCTTGTTTGATCTATAAGCAAACAAGGCAGGTTTTTTTTTATTTTTTTTGTATTGCACATCTATAACTTGATTATAAACTCAGAAATGCAGGTACAAGATGAAGATGAGGCAGAGCCAATGAAATTAGGCTCAGCCGAAGATGAATTTTTTTTTTATACAGATGTCATAACAAAGAGTTACTTTTTTTTCTCTTTACTTTTATCTCATAATAAAAGATACATTGAAACCTCGTATTTTATACAGACATCTCATTTTTTTTTTTTACGAAAACATCAATGGCATCCAACAACAACAACACCACCATTCCTGTTGACATGGAAATCGAACACGATCCTCAACAGAAGTACGAGCGCGATGTGGCTGAGGCCAAGGAAGACGTTGCCATTTTGAAGCGTCGCTATGAGGCCGCCTGTAAAATATGGGTTTTTGTAGAATGAAAATGGATGTATGTAAAATATAAAATAAAGACAAGTACGGTGAGAATCCTTCCTAGCCTTTATTTGTCAAGAGTAAAAGTAGATGAAGAAAAATATGTTAACGGGAGAAGAGAACTATTTATACATGTATGTGATTTTATGGGACGAGTAGTAAGGACCAATTGCAATCATTAATTGATCATGAAGTTACGATGGAAAGTTTCTTTTGATGCGATGTATCATGGAAAGAATCGTTCTGTCTTGTAATGGTGTGATACGGTGTTTGTATTGAAACCCCGCATGACAGAACGTTCTTTTTCTTTTTTCTTTTTTTTCTCTTTGTTAAATGACCGTTCCATTATCACTTTCATGATCATATCATACCATATGAATAGATCATGATGTTTCTCTTTCTATAATCATTTAACTTGTGAGTTTTTGTTCATACGATCGGAGACAGACTGACTGTGTCGATCGTCGATCTCTTTTATATTTTAAGTCCCGCTTCGAGGCATGATGCTTCGGGGCGGGCTTTATCTTTTATTAATTGAATTTTACATGATACGACACCGCCCAAGAAGCTGCAAGCAGGCTTCGTCATGATGATGAACGAGAAGACGAGTATAATGAGCTTCTCAATCAAGCCATGGCCAAGTTTGAGCTGTTGGAGAAATTCCGACAAACAGCTGCCCGCCGTTTCCCTTTGGAAGGTTTTGTTGCCAATAATAACAACAACAACCCCAACAGCACCATAACTGCCACCGGTGCCAGTATTGTGCACCAACCTTCGGTGGAAGACTTACCTATTCTCGTCTCTGCCAAGGAAAAGGTGGATGTGAAGTGTGCCGTGGTGATGTATAACGTCACAAGTTTTGTCACTCGTTTGGAAGAGGTGATGAACCTTCACCGTGTGGATGTGGAGAGAGAGTATAAGCGATTTTTGCCACTTATTCTTGGTAAATCGTATAAACAAAACGCGCCTTGTTGGCCAGACAGGGACAAACTGAAACCTGGTCTTTGGTCACTCAATGGTTGTATGAGTTCAACCACACTCCCAAGCAGAAGGTAAGAAATTTGCTGGCTTTAACAGAACTTACCCCTCGTGACAATGAGTCCGGGGAGGATTATTTTCATAGATGGGAAGTCACTTTGAACGACTTGGAAGTTGACGAGTCAACCATGGCGATGATGACCTTCTTCTTCAACTTCAACAACTTGCCTTCTCATTGGCGTAGCAAGTTGTCCATGATGGTAAAGGAAGATGCTGCGTCCTTTATCAAGAAGACTACCAAGGAAATGGCCTCCTTCGCTGCTGACTTGGAACTGTCTCCTAGCAAGTTTGGTGCCCAAGTTGCCAACTCACATAAGCGACGTAGGACGGATGAGCCTCGCCGCAGAGACGGTACCTAGAACCAACATGAACGTGGACCTGGACCCATGGGTACCTATCCCTCTGGTGGTATCTACTGCAGACGTGGTTGTGGTGAGAAGTTTGTGAGGGGTCACATTTGTGGTAAACCCGCTGAGGTATATTATGAAGATAACTCTCACATTTTAAAAAGTGTACGAAATGGATAAAAATTGAATTTTGATAAAAATAAAAAAAAGTTGAAATGGACAATAATATAGATTTTGAGGATATAATTTATGACGATTTATTTTTAAAAAATATAAAACGTATGTTTATAATGAAAAAAATGGAACAATATGATATAAAAAAAATAAATATAGAATTTGATGAGATTACAAAATCTTTTAAAATTAATATTATGAAAAATAAAACAGATATTTATTATATCGACTATAAAATAAAAAGAAGAAAGAAAAAACAAAAATACAAAGATAATATTAAAAAAAGAAGATTATTAGATGATGAGAATATCAACAAAGGAAATACAAAGACATATGACAATTCATCTGAATATAATATTGATAACAATATTAATTCTCCTCCTTGCCATATATCTGAACAATTAGATTTTATAAATAAAGATAAAGATAAAAAAAACACTATTACAAATATAAATTATGATAATAAAAAAGTTGTAAGTATAAATAAGAATAAAAATATTGATAAAGAAACATCTAAAAGTGATTATAAAAATGATGAGTTATGTGAAAAATTATATAGATATATAAAACTTTTTATAAAAGTGAATAATATAAGTAATTGTAAAAATAATATTTATGTAAAAGATATTTTAAAAGAAATAGAAGATATATTTAAAAATTATGGAATGTTAAAAAAAATTGCATGAGATGGATAATAATTTAAAATCTGAGACCTATCATCATATTTAGATACCCGCTGATAACCAGCTTCAGCCGCAAAACAACAAGAACAGCAACAACAACAAGGGCCACCACCACCAACAACATTCGGGTCACTACGGCAATCGTAGTCATCATCAACTCGATCGAAAAGTCAGCCGTGCTGCCGCCAAGTACTCTGATGCGGTGAAGCGAGATGATGCTCAGCGTAAGGCTGAACGTGATGCTGAACGTGATGAAGAATATCGTTTGGCAGCGGTATTTAGGGGCAAAGCCACTGTTGGTGATAAGCTCCCATGTAAGTTAAATGAAAATAACAAGAACGCTATGAGTCTTGGCAGATTGTGTGATGCTGAAATTAATGTCCCTCTCTATCTACAGGAAGAGCCAATAGTAGCTTTAGTGGATAGTGGTGCGAACTTCTCGGCAATAAACAAAAAATTCTGTGTCTTACATGATATTTCAATTATCCCTCATGTCAAGGCAAAACCTATCCTACTAGCAAATGCTGGTGTTACGATTAATAGCTACGGCTACACCCCTTTGTTACCTGTAACTCCTCCTATGAAGGTCCATACCAAGTAATCAGAAAAACACAAGCAGGAACTTACGTGTTAAAAGATCTAGAAGGAGATAAGCTGCACAGAAATTACACAGTGGAAGAACTAAAAGAAGTTAGAGTACCTGAACATAAAGGCAACAATGCTTATGAAGTTGAAAGAATATTAGCTCACAGAAAAAATCCAGAGACTAATACATATGAGTATAAAGTTAAATGGGCAAACTATGCAGATGTACATAATTCTTGGGAACCTGAAGATAACTTTTATAGTCAAGAAATGTGATATGGGACGTGATTACGAGACGTAATGAGCTTGTTTATTCAAGTGAAGAAGAAAAAAAGTCTGTTACTGTTTTTCTATCTCTAATAAGTGTTTGTCCCATCAGTTAAGCCCCCACATTCGTAGTCCGAATGTGATCATCTTCAACTACTGTGTTACCATACGGATATACTTGTATGGTTCCTGAAAAAATAAAAATAAAAACTTGACTTGATTGCTCACTTCGAGATCAATCACTTCAATAAAAAATAAAATAAAAATAAACTACTGCCGTATACGACAAGAAATAATCACACTGTATTGGAGACAATTAACAGGTCAGGTGCAGCAAACGTCTAGAGTCAGAAATAAGCGATCAGCCAAAAGAAATGCTAATGAAACTGATCACCCCATAACTAAATCTAAACGCCGTTACACTAGAAAATGATGGACGTCGAAGACTGGTGGGGAGTAATGTCGTATCCGGCATTTATCTTTACTTTACTTTTTTTATTGTTTTTTATTGTCTTGTTTGATCTATAAGCAAACAAGGCAGGTTTTTTTTTTATTTTTTTTGTATTGCACATCTATAACTTGATTATAAACTCAGAAATGCAGGTACAAGATGAAGATGAGGCAGAGCCAATGAAATTAGGCTCAGCCGAAGATGAATTTTTTTTTATACAGATGTCATAACAAAGAGTTACTTTTTTTTCTCTTTACTTTATCTCATAATAAAAGATACATTGAAACCTCGTATTTTATACAGACATCTCAGCTCACACTAGTATATAAGAAGCGTATTTTTTGTAATAAAAACTCATATCATTATTTCTCAACCCTCTGTCTTATTATTATTATTATGGAACCTCTCAACATGGATATGCAACAACTAATTCCTGTAATCTTAGATCTCCTTTGCGAAAACGAAAATGAAGGATATGACATCCGTGAAGAACAAGAACAACTTCGCACTCAATTTGCTCTTCAAGTCGACTCTCTCCAGTACCGCATTAGAATCGACAATGCGTACACAGCAGCCATGGCCTGCTATTCTGGCTCCTTCTATGCAACATATACCACCACCAACAACACCGGCTACTGGGATATTGTACATCCTGGGTTGGACGACACTCGTCTCGACAGTAGCTATCACGCCAACTATAGGGTCAACAGGGATACATTCAATTTGCTTGTGGCCACGCTTTCCCAACATCCTGTATATCAAAGCAGGAATCCTGCCTATCCTCAAACACCATGTTACATCCAAGTGGCAACAATTCTCTGGCGCATGACAAACACGCACGCGGGGTATAGGATTGTCAAAAATACTATGGGTATCAGCAACGGCTCATACATGAACTTCATCACCCGGTTCTTGGTGGCAATGGTGGACTGCTTCAAACACAAGATACACTGGCCAACAACGGAAAGCGAGGTGCGCCGTACCAATGCCAGTTTTACTGCTCGCCCTGATTCTGAAGGTGTGATTCGTGGTCGACTTCCTGGTGGTGTAATTGGTGCCTTGGACGGTAAACTTGTCAACATATTCAAGCCTTATAATGCCCACTCCGAATACTACCGGGACCGAAAAGGGAACCTCTCGATGAACTTGACGGCGATTTGTGATGGTGATCTTCGATTTACATATGGGTATACTGGAAATCCAGGTAATAATTACAGTAGGAACAAAGCATAAACTCATTTATTAACCATTGGATTAATGCTATGATTAGGGCATTCCGTCGCAGTCATCTTTATGATTTGATACAAGAATCAGGCAGTAGAATGTGCCCCAACAACAGCTTCATTATCGCAGGTACAGTAACACAATCAAATACAGAATGTTCATTACATATCAAACTAATCTCTCTCTCTTTCTCTTTTTTTTTATTATTGATATATAAGCTTCTGCATATCCACTGCAACGGTATGTGATTACACCATACCCAAGACGCCAAGCGACACCTTCTCAAAAGAAGTTCAACAAGGTTGTCGTATCATGCAAAATTCAATTAATAAAAGATAAAGCCCGCCCCGAAGCATCATGCCTCGAAGCGGGATTTAAAATATAAAAGAGATCGACGATCGACACAGTCAGTCTGTCTCCGATCGTATGAACAAAAACTCACAAGTTAAATGATTATAGAAAGAGAAACATCATGATCTATTCATATGGTATGATATGATCATGAAAGTAATAATGGAACGGTCATTTAACAAAGAGAAAAAAAAAAGAAAAAAGAAAAAGAACGTTCTGTCATGCGGGGTTTCAATACAAACACCGTATCACACCATTACAAGACAGAACGATTCTTTCCATGATACATCACATCAAAAGAAAACTTTCCATCGTAACTTCATGATCAATTAATGATTGCAATTGGTCCTTACTACTCGTCCCATAAAATCACATACATGTATAAATAGTTCTCTTCTCCCGTTAACATATTTTTCTTCATCTACTTTTACTCTTGACAAATAAAGGCTAGGAAGGATTCTCACCGTACTTGTCTTTATTTTTTATTTTGCATACATCCATTTTCATTCTACAAAAACCCATATTCTACAAAGGTCCACTCATCTACAAGAATGGCAATAGAAAGGGCTTTTGGTCTTCTTGTGGCTCGTTGGCGTTTTATTGGGTTGCATCTTTACCTTACGAATGAAATACGGCAAGGGATGACCATATTCGTTTCTTGTATCCTGCATAACATTTGCATAGATCAGAACGGCATTATCCCTGAAGCCATACTACAACAAGAGGCTGCCGAAAGTCTGCAACCACATTCACCTACGCCCACCGCAACAAGTACCATGGATGGTATGGGTGAAACGGACAACAACATGGACATACACGCAGACGACAGCGTCTCGGATCTTCCGAATGGAATCGAACGAAGGGAGCAGATTAGGGTGTTGTTGGATGGAATGGTGTTAGATTGATTTTTTTTTAATAAACGATCATTTATATAAACTACATGTTTACAACAACAATAACAAAATAGATAGATAGATAGATAAAAAGATTTTTTATTTAATAAAGGATGTATAAAAACTAGTTATCTTGATGGGGATGGGATGGGGGCATAGTAGGATGGGTGGATGGTGATCGGGTTGGGACACGGGGGGCAGGAGGGCGAAATGAAGATGAAGATGGTGAAGGCGATGGTGATTGTATTCTAGATGGTGTAGGTGGGTAGTAAATAGGCGTTGGCTACCTAAACACTGGTTGGATTAGTCGCTCCAGAAGACCAATGATTTGCTGACGTTCCCGAGACCTTTGTTCCTCGACAACTTGATGATGAGCGAGAAGTTCACCTTGTCTTTGGCGTGCGGCTTCATTGAACTTCGTGAATAACCTGGCGGTATGGTCACGGTGCAATATCCCTTCGTCCACAAAGCTTGCCACCACAGAGTCACGAATACTACCCGTTAAACGTTGCCGGCGTCTGGTTGTTGCTGTTGCTGTTGCTGTTGCTGTTGCTGTTGCTGTTGCTGTTGCTGGAGTTGGTGCTGGAGTTGGTGCTGATGCTGAAGTTGGTGTCGGAGAAAAAAAAGAAACGCTACGACGAGGATGACCCCTTCTTTCCCCCTCTTGGTCAACTTCGTTTTCTTCGTCTTCTTCATTTTCGTTTACATCCAGTAGGTTGACCAAAGTCTCAGGCCGGAGAGAATCCAATTTTACCACAGGGAAAACATTGGGATCATCGCGGAGGATGTCGAGTATGGCATCGTAGTGCGCCCACCTGTTGACCTGGCAGGCCACCACTTCCAGTTCGCCGGACGGCATCGTTGATATCCTTGAACTTTCTTATCAAGATGGCCCACTTGTGCTTGATAGTGTCCAGAGTTCTACCAACACTTCTTGCACCCATGGTTGTTTCAAAATATGTCTTCATTCTTGGAATGATTGCTGTTTACTGTTTCAATGGACCTGTAATGGAGAGCCATTGCAGCAATAAGGGCTTGAGTTTCTTCGTCGTTCCAGTTGTTTCGAGGCATTTTGCGAGTATAATAAAGTGAGATAAGTAAAATAAAAAGAGTATGTAGAAAATAGGTTGGGCCCTCTTTTTAACTCTTTTTTTTTTGCACGAGTTAAAGTTGAAAAAGGAAAGTGAACGGAAGAAGAGTAAAAAAAAGTGAGTTGAAAAAGACCGATTTTTTATTTAAATCCCGTTGTGGGGGTTGTTTAGTAAGGATGGCGAGACTTAAACCACCTCCAGACCATGGATTAAGGATCCTGATTTTTATCGCTTCTCATTGGCTAAAAACCGTCTCGCCAATCGGATAAACATTTACCACAAGTCGTCTCGCCGTTACTTTTTTTAGGTCTCGCCGTGCAACAAACCTTTTCTTTTTTGGGATTTTAGAGTTTGGGAGGAAAGGTCTTATTCGTGCTACTTCAACACCGTTTATGGTAACTAGCTCCAGATAAAGCGGAAATTCAACCGATTTAGGAAAAAAAAACAAGAAATAGGGGCGATCTCATTGTTGGCGGGATTTGAAAGCGAGGCTCATTCATGCAAAAAAAAGATGATGATCTATGAATGTATTGTGTAAAAGGAATGAAAAAAAAGATGATCTATAATGTGATGTGTAAAAGCGGATGATAGAAAGAAGAAGAAAAAAGAGAAAAAAAAGAAGGTAAAAAGATGTATCTAATGTATGTGTTTTAAGTTGTGCCTGAAAAACCAAAAGCTATTGAATTTGGATGTGTTGATCATATGTAGACCTTGCCAGTTTTTGGTGTGGATATCAATTACTAATTTTAAATCAAGATCAATAGGGGTAGCATTGATTCAGTTGGTCTAACAGTTTGGTAGCACTTGCCATCATCAATACCAGAATCGATTACATACTTCTGAACCAGCATACCAGCATCAAATTTAATCACTTCCCCGACAAAATATGGCTTTTCATTTGCTATAGACTTTCCAATGAAAATACACCATGCATCTTATTCCTGATTTTTTTGTGGCTGTTGTTATTGTCCACAAATTCTCTTCCACCAAGAAGCGCGTTGGAAAAAGAATCACCAAGTTTTTCAAGCCAAGACTCTGCTTCAGGTCCCATCTTCCGTCGAAAGCCATCGTCATGCGCCCATGAACCACCATCCATAATATGGCGAAGCATGACTTGTTTACCAAATTTGATAGCAATGTCCCTGTTGGGATTATGTCTGTTTGTGTGGGTTATATGCTCCCTTATAAACTTGTTAAACATTTCCCCTCGTTCGGTTTCAAAATGTAATGGACATCCAAATCGCTTAATGTCTTCAGGAAGATGTTGCAGAATGTGGACTTTTGGCTTGTAACTGAAAGCGTCGGCATTGTTCGTAGAGACATCAAAGTGATGAAGAGAAAAAATCAACTTTTGAATCGCCGATCCAACTTCATCTACATAGTCATTGAATTTTTTTTCGATGGCCCTGACAAAAATCAAAGATGACAGATCACCAAGGCAGCAGAAAGGTTCAATAATTGGTTTGATGTTTTCGTCGCTTGAAAATTCTTCGGCTAAAATCACCGGCAACACCTGAACTAGTAACTTGAAATCACGTCCCAAAAAGGAACCACAATGATTCATTTTACGCCGGAATGCACGGTCGTAGCTACCAGCTTCTTCGTAATGTTTCAATCTTCTTGTTAGTCGATTTACTTTTTCGTTTTCATTTTTCAACATGGTTTTCATCAAGTGGTTGATCAAGTATTTGACTACACCCAAAAGTACCGTGTGTAAGATTTCCACTGGTGTATCCTTAGATGGATCAAAAGATTTCAGTTCCAGGAGCCTTCTTGATTTTGAATGTTTGAAGCACAAAGTTTCACTTGTAAAAGAAGTTCCCATGTTGTCTTGATAAATCACTATGGCGGAAATAATAGTAGCTATGTTACTACTTTTGGCACATAACTACCATTTTTTACTATGCTCAAAAATGGTAGATATGATATTCTACAGTGCAAAAGGTATATTATGAAGATAACTCTCACATTTTAAAAAGTGTACGAAATGGATAAAAATTGAATTTTGATAAAAATAAAAAAAAGTTGAAATGGACAATAATATAGATTTTGAGGATATAATTTATGACGATTTATTTTTAAAAAATATAAAACGTATGTTTATAATGAAAAAAATGGAACAATATGATATAAAAAAAATAAATATAGAATTTGATGAGATTACAAAATCTTTTAAAATTAATATTATGAAAAATAAAACAGATATTTATTATATCGACTATAAAATAAAAAGAAGAAAGAAAAAACAAAAATACAAAGATAATATTAAAAAAAGAAGATTATTAGATGATGAGAATATCAACAAAGGAAATACAAAGACATATGACAATTCATCTGAATATAATATTGATAACAATATTAATTCTCCTCCTTGCCATATATCTGAACAATTAGATTTTATAAATAAAGATAAAGATAAAAAAAACACTATTACAAATATAAATTATGATAATAAAAAAGTTGTAAGTATAAATAAGAATAAAAATATTGATAAAGAAACATCTAAAAGTGATTATAAAAATGATGAGTTATGTGAAAAATTATATAGATATATAAAACTTTTTATAAAAGTGAATAATATAAGTAATTGTAAAAATAATATTTATGTAAAAGATATTTTAAAAGAAATAGAAGATATATTTAAAAATTATGGAATGTTAAAAAAAATTGCATGAGATGGATAATAATTTAAAATCTGAGACCTATCATCATATTTAGATGTGCAAAAAAGGGTAGCAGCTACTATTTTTGAAAAACAGGAGTGTGCTCAAAACAGAAGCTTTACTACCATTTTTAAAAATAAAAAACGCACATTTTTATCCACTACATTATTATACATACATCGTTTGCTTTTTATTATATTGATACGTAGGGGGAATGATTTGCTTTTTTATTAATATTGCACTTCATATTGTTAAAAGAATGTATAATACAACATACTACTTCTACTACTTTCTTCTCTACTACTACTACTACTACTACTACTACTACTACTACTACTACTACTACTACTACTAGCCACTGTAGATTACAGTTGAGTCTTGATCCAAATACAATTATATGCGCCGTGGTTCTATGTAACATATTATCCATATGTTAAACGTTTACGATCTATGATTACACCTAAATCTTTAGTGGAAGAAGTTGTTTTTTTAGTAAAAAGAAAGATGGGGAATAATTATATTCATTACTTACAGTATCCCTAATATTTGTTTTGTGTATCGGCCTAATCAAGTAAGAGAGATCACTATCGATGAGAGATAAACGATTAGTAATTCATACCAGTCAAAAAGTCATCCCTTACTTATCTGTGCTGTAGATTGTATTGGAAACCATACCTATTGATAGACAAATGAATACTGAAAGGCTATCTTTTTTTCACTGCCAGTTTTTTTTTCTGTAACTTACCTCAAACCAGCAAAGTAAACGGTAATTACGGCATACAGCACGAAAGCCAAATAATAAGTAGTATACAGCTCATTATTCAGGTAGATGCTTTGTGTATATTGTAGTTTCCTTGAAAGAAAGAAAAAAAAAGTTGATTAGAATCAATCTTCGCTGTTTTCTGTTTTGTATATGATGTTACGTGTTTTCAATCAACACATCAATTTTAATGAGTTCTTTTCCTTGCCATAAAGTAGAGGCTGTTTTCAAAGCGATGGAAAACTGAGGGCCATAATAATAGTAATGATAAAGAAAATAAAATAAAAGTGGAAGAGAAAAGAAAAGAAAAGAAAAAGAGGGAGAAAAAAAAAGGCTATTAATGTATTCAACACGCTAAAATCCAGGCTAAATTGAAAAAGCACCAATCAAAATTTTTTTACTTTGACTCAAAACAGAAAAAAAAAAAAGACTTCAACTATGTAAAGGGCTTCCAATACAGTTACTGTCATTAGATGAATCATACGCATCGCTATCTTCTGTTTTTCATTTTCTTTAAAGCATTCTGCACAAAGTTGTATTTATAATAAAAAAGTGTCTTTGTTATTACCCATTATACTGTTGAATTCTCATTGGAAACATCAAGATTGGCTGTTGAAGAAAGGACCCTGGCAACCGGAAGTCGACTTTTTTTTTCCACTATCGTATTGTTGAATTCTCATTGGAAACATCAAGATCGGTTGTTGAAGAAAGGACCCTGGCAACAGGAAGTCGATTTTTTTAATACCCATTTGTTATTGTGTTCTCGGAAACGTCAAGATTAGTTGTTGAAGAAAAGACCCTGGAAACCGCAAGTCGATTTTTTTAAAGTGAAAGCGCCTAAAAAAAAAAGGAGAACATTTGAAATACCGCTAAATAGTAGCAAAGCTGCGATTTCAGGCCTCAACTACTCTTTTCAACATCCTGAGTTACATTTCAGATGTACAAATCCGTTGCCATGTACACCAAAAACACTTTATTACGCACTTGGTGCAATAAACATATTAAAGAAGTTAATATGATTTGGGAAATGCATTTTGTTTATTGAATTCACCAAGTTTTATTCATCTCATTATTGCCATCATCTTCAGCACATTCAAAGCCAAATTTTTCTTGAATTTGATTGGCTGAGCCCCCAAAAAAATGGTAGCTTAACTACTATTCTCAGCACACTACTATTATTTCCGCCATAGTGAATCTCATCATTTGGTTCACCAGAAGCAGCAGCCAAGTAATGCTCTTTAGTTCGATTCATGCAAGATTCAAGCAGTTCAATCGCCGGCACAAGTTCTACCCCGACAACTCTTCTTGATCTTCCTTGAACAACTCTTCGTACTTTTTTTGTAGGTTTTTTGAAATAACATTTTCGGCACCCATATATGGCATTGGAACGTTTGATTGCACATATATCGGCATGACGAGGATTATCACCCGAGA
>JAIWND010000059.1:0-95041 GCA_025330725.1 Chlamydoabsidia padenii | reverse complement strand
CCGTAAGACACATTTTCTTGAATGCCATTTCCGCCTTGCTGTATTCTTCGACAGATGTGAAGTAGCGAAGTGTGTTGGTTTTCATGTTCTTCATCAAGTGGACATAGCATAGCAAATGGTTAGACAAAGGATATATTTTTTCGATAGCGTTGATCAGAGCTTGCGCTTGGTCAGTAACAAATAAGCCAGGTTGCCACTTTCCACCCATATACACAGTGTTTCGTAGTTGTTCCATCACCCAAGTATACGACACCTCGCATTCTTTCGCCATCCAGGCACCAGCGATTGCAAAGTTGGCCAGTGTTTTGTCGTCGCACCCCACATTGTTCACCCCAACCATGTTGACAAAAGGAAGGCGGAACTGATTGGTCTTGTAAGTAGCGTCCACCACCACCACCTCGTTGAATCGTCTTGCCATATGCATACACTTTTCGTGAGTAAAGAAGAAGCACACAGTACGGTTGACGGAATCCTTTAACCAGCGCACCTCGTATCCATTGGCTTCCAAATAGTTTATAAACCCGCCCATGTCCTTGCATCCAGCGTTATCCAATCCAGCAAATCGTCGTTGATTCAAGTTAGCGACATCTTTGGCGATCATATTTCCACCATCCCGAGCCATAAGATCCACGATCGCCCTAGGTGGTATTTTTGCTGACACCATATCCCAAACCTTCGCTTCTTGTTGATCGTCCAGCTTGCGATGCACATGGTAAGTCGCTTGAGATAATGCCATGGGGTGGTTGTGCTCCAGTTCCATCTTTGTTAGCCTAAACTGCTGGGTGTCGTCGCGGCCACGGTAGAAGAAGAAGTTCACAGGACATCCAATCCGGCCAGTTTTACAATTGCGTTTCTTGACAGAGACAGAGGAAACCTTCTTGGTAAGATCAATGATGTCGTCGTCGTGCACTGCGGATTTATTATCTTCGTCGTTTGTTGATTTCCCTTTGCGATACTGACCGTGATGAACACAAGCCAAAGAGAGTTTTCCCAAGTTGTTGTTGCTTGAAGTGGTGCCAGTCGCAAAACCCTGTTGTTTAGCGTATGCCTGAATAAAGGTTCTACAATCATTAATTGTCGAGAATTCCATTCCAAGAGTAGGGAGGAGAGATTGTTTAGAGGACATGTTGACTATAAGCTTAGTAGATTGTTAAAAAACGTAATGTTAAAAAGTCGAGTAGTTGGTTAAATGTAAGATAGATCTTTATTGAGTAAAATAATAAGGCTATTTATACTGGTTGGAAGGAGATAGTATATAAAAGGATATAAAGGGTATTACCATAAAAAAGAGTAAACTGATGTCTGAAGTGAATTAACAAAATGGAGAAGAAAAGCGAAAGAAATCGGTAGCGGCATTAAATATGGGAATATTTTCTGGTCCATTCACTACTCACCTGTCACAGGCCCTTCCCACCGGTAATTCAACGTCCGACTTTTCTTAGGTCCTGCGCGAGACGTATTTTAAATTCCGTCTTGTTGTTTAGTCCTGTGGGAGTGGTCCTGCGCGGAGCATTCCCCAAAAAAAGCAACCAAAAACTTTAATTCGTGCTACTTCGGGAATTAAAATCTAAAAATATCTGGTTTAAAAACCGACTCACCCAAAAAGAGGTTGCATCAAACGGTGAAAAAAAGCAACGGCTGCATTTTTTGACCGTTTGATGCAACCCCGTTCAAGAACGAAACCGGAGGTCGAATTAGGTCCTAACAGGACTTCCGTTACTCAAAGAGACTTTTTTTTTCTTGACCTTCTTCGACTTTCCTTCACTTTCTTCCACTTATTCACTTTCCACTTTATTCAATTTCTTATTTCTATAATGTCTCAAGCTAATTTCACCTTTGTCGATGAAAGTGCCAACTTCGATCGAGAAGTACCTGCTGCATGCTGCTACTGCTCCTCCTGCTCCTGCTTCTGCTCCAGCTACTGAGGTGAATCGTCGTGGAAGAGCACGTTGGACAGATGCCCGGCTCCTGCAACTTATGACCAGCTACTACGAGCTGGCTCCATATGCTGCTGCCCATGGAACAGTGACCACTGTATGGGAGCAAATCACCACCAGGGTAAACATGGTGGATTCAGACGATATGGGAGGTTTCTCGCGCGATTCCATCAAGCGAAAAGTGCAAAGGCTGTACGATCAATACAGCCCTTCGTTTGAACAAGGTCTTAATGACACCATGACTGGTGTTAACCTTGTCCGTGGACCACTTGAAGAAATGGTCTATCAATGTTGGAGTGCGGTAAAAAAAAGGGGGGTAAAGAAGATCCATTATGCATAACTTTTTTTTTTTGCTACAGGAAAGGGAAGTCAATCGTGTTAACACAGAGCAGCGTCATGCGGAAGCTGCCCGTATTGAAATGTCTCGCGCTTTGGATAGACAAGTCATTGCGGCGGCCGCTTATGCTCGTCCTCTTGTTGATCATCCCTTTGTTGGTGAGCCCTCAACCAATGCCCGCTCTGCCCGTCGTGCGCCTCCTTCGGTACCAGCACCTTCATCACCATCATCACCACTACCATCCGAAACCCGCCCCACCATCACACCACCATGGGCGGCCATAAACCGCTTGCAAGAGCGCATCGATCAAGGATACAACGAGATGCGACAAGAGCAGCGGGAGCACAATCAACGCGTGCTCACCATGGTCGAAGCAGGAATGGATCGGCTTGGCCGAATGGCGACTGTTATGACGGATCACCTACAACAGTCGCGGGACAACCAGGCAGCCATACTCGAATCCAACCGGATGGTGTTGGAATCTCACCATCAAATAATGCAATCCCATCAGCAGATAATGCGCCTGCTGATGGCCCAAAACCACCCACCTCATCATCCCCATCAATATCATCAACCTCCTACCCCTACCCCGAATCCCACCTCTATGCCCACACCATCAATCCGCCCTTTCCAACCCCCACCTCCTACCCGCAACCAATTATTTGACCATCAATTAATAAAATGTTTCGCACTGCATTTTATTTTACAAAGACTGGTTTATTTATGGATTAAAAAATAAAAAACATCTAAAACTAAATATATATATATACATATATAAATTCTACCCCTACAAACTACTCCAAACCATCTACATCTACTACCTCTAATTCACCTTGGGTAACTACACTTCTGATATAATCCTCCAATGTCGGTGGTTGAAGGCGGAAGTGTCTTGACGTAGGGGATCCATACAAACACGTGTGTACATTCTTAAAAAATGTGGCAATAGTGTATGCCAGAGCGGGAGAGGTCTGATATGTCCGCATTGCATACTTGTGTTTGACATGGCTGAAGTAGATTGCCGTCTTCCCAAATTCCCACTCCACCGACACCCGTTCCCTTGACATAGACCGGTTGATCTGGCGCCGTATTTCTAAAATAAAAGATTACTGATAGTACGGACTTCATATTCCTGGTAGATCCAATTACTTACCGTCTTCAGGATCCAGTTCACCATGATCATTTCTCAGTCCCCGTGGAAGAGGGCGAAGAAGTTCCATAGACTGCGTATACGCAGGGTTCCCGTAAATAAAAAATGGAGCAATATACCGCTCCAAGGTTTGTCGTGTCCATGATTCATTCAGAATCCGTAAATCATGGTGCGTTCCTGGTACAGGTCCCATGAGACTGGCAGTCATACCATCTGGAGTAGTGATGGCTTGATACTTCAAACAGTGTATATGCTATTTAAATGTATTGGAGAAAGACGTTAGTGGTCAAGTAATCATACATCATTCAAAGTATATAATACCTTACCTTCCAGCCATTGTAGATCAACCGTTGTTCTTCTTCTCTGTTGTAGGGCCGGCACACTGCTTGCATCGTCCCATCGATGAAACCAATAACGTCCCGGACTTCATCACCTATACAATAAAATGTTCGTTAGTTCATCTTTTTTTTTAGGAATGTGTTTATGCAATTACCTCGAGCCCTGATAGGGGCGGCAAACATTATGAGGTTTTCGCGACGAAGCTGGTAAGTGTTGAAGCGCATTCCATGCTTAATTTTACCAAAAACCAAGGAGTACATTCCAGTACAGATAAGTGACGCCTTTGAACCATACCCAAGATTGAAGAATTCCGCTATGTTCTCCAACCGAGAAGGGAAACATAAACGTCGCACAAGGACGGTTACCCCAAATCCACGCCGAATTTGCAGCGGATGAGACCGAGTACCGACGTTAATGGTTTCAGGCTGTTGTAGTGGTGGTTATATAAATAAAGACTGTATGAATACTGAGTCAAAGGTGTGGGTCAAGTTTATTAGATAAAAATGAGAGAGAGAAGAAAACAGTAATACAAAAACTACTCCCCGGATATAACAACAGGGCTGCAGGCAGAGGGACTGCTCTAGAATAATTTTATCCGAGCTGAGTATTCCAGCATGTAGCACAATTGTTACTAAATGCCTGTTAGAATACGACATAACCCCCCTCCAGCTTAGAAGAAGGGTGCTTTTAAGCGGTTTTGCTCGGTTTGGAGCTTTTCCTGCCTCTTTTGCTGCCTCTTTTGTTGTTATGCGCTTTGCGCTTCCTTTGTACCACCCTAGGTTCTTGGCCGATTCGTTTCCAATATTGTTGGATGCACTGCTGGGAATGGAAGTTCTCTGCGGGTTCCCACGTGTTGTGCGAATCATCGAAATTGAGCCATTTTACCTTGTAGGTATATTTGTTAGTTGTCTCGTCATGTTCGTGATCAACTATAGCTTCAACTTCGTACACGTTGTCTGCTCCTTGATGTTCAGTCTCTGCCTGAATTAATTCACTTGCTTGGTAGTGTCTTGTCATAAGCTGGTTCAGTGTATCTCTCAACACGTATGAACCTTGGTCGGTTTTCCTTACTACTTCATACGGGCCTTCATACACTGCATCCATCTTTGTTCGGAAGTTGGGATGTATCTTTACCCTTACAGTGCTGCCATTTTTGAAGTCCTTGAGTAGATGTGTTCTGTCAAAAGTTTCCTTTTGTTTCTTGATGGTCTGCATTGTTCTTTCCTCAATTGCAGGGAAGATTACATTTTGTAATTCCGCAATGCGTGCTTGCACTTGGTCAGCTGTGAGTGGCGTTTGTTTGTTTGTTTCTTCATTGAAGTTTTTGAAATCATTTAGTTTTCTTCCAAACATAACACTGAAAGGTGTAGCGTTGTGTCTTTTTGACACTTTGTTGTTAATTGCTAACTGTGCGCTTGGCACAAATAGATCCCATGTATCTGTTACGCCTTCAACCAACTTTTTGATTAATCTCATGGCTGTACCAACAGTTCTTTCTGCTGCACCGTTACCTTGTGGATGGTAAGGTGTTATTAATCTATGATCAAATCCTGCTTTGATTTTGAATCTTGTCATTACTTGATTGACAAACTCTTTTCCATTATCTGACTGTAATGTTCTAGGTATTCCGAAATCACAAAATACCGGTATTATGGCTTTAACGACGGATTCTGCCGTCTTATCCTCGAGTGGTCTCAATATCACGAAACGACTACATATATCAATCATTATCAATAAATAACAGTTACCTCTCTTTGTCAAAGGTAATTCGCCTGCTAAATCAATTGCCCAGTGATCTCCCGGCAATGCTGCATGCACAGGTCTGTGTGGGTTGTATCCTGTTTTGACTATGTTGAATCTTTGACATGGTATACATTGCTTCACCATTTCCAACGCTTCGTGTTTTATGTTAGTCCAGTGAATTCCATTGTTATGCACTGCTTTGACTATTGCTTCTGCACCGAAGTGACCGAACAGATGTGCCTTTTGTAATAACTCTTTTCTCTCCTTTTGTGTAGGTGGTTCCAGATAATTATCCTTCAACTCTGCTTTGCGAAGTACTCGGATAAGCTTTCTCTGATTACGAGTTGCTGCATAGTCTGCTTTGATTTGTTCACCTCCATCATTACCCTCCCCCAGATCTTTGGCCGAAGGAAAAAGTCGAGAAAGTGCATCAGGTAAGACATTGTTTATACCTGGGAGGTGCACCACATCAAAGTTATAATCCAATAACGTATCGCACCATTTCGAAAGCATTGCATTCAGGTCACGTTGTGTATGGATGTAGACAAGAGCTTTATGGTCCGTATATAAGGTAAATTTTCTACCCCAGAGATGCTGATGGAATTTGTTGAAAGCGTAAATGATAGCTAACAACTCCTTTTTTGTGATCTGATAGTTGCGTTCTGACTTGCTCAGAGCACGAGCCATGAAGCCATTGTGAAGGATAGTGCCGTCATGATCAATTTGATAGAGGACAGCACCAATACCGACATCGGAGGCATCAGTAGCAACATGGAACTGTAAATCAGGTCTAGGCGAGAAAAGGTAAGGAGCATGGACCAAAGATTCTTTGATCTTGTTAAAGGCAATCGTATGGTCCTTTGTCCAAAGGGCACCCAACTGACCTTGGTGGTTACGCAAGGCATTCAACGGTTCAGCAAGAGTAGGAGCCTTTGGCAAGTACTGATGGAAATAATTGATGAGACCGAGGAATCGTTGAATCTGTTTTCCTGTAACAGGAATGGGCCATTCTTGGGCATTAGTGACTTTGCGTGGATCGAGGAAGGACTTTCCTTGCGCCGAAACACAGAAACCTAATAAATAGATTGTTCTTTGAGCAAAGTGACACTTTTTGGGATTGAGGATCAAATTGTATCGAGTAAGTTCGTCGATCACTAACTTGGTGTGGTCGGCGTGTTCCTTGTAAGTGCTACTATAGATCACGATGTCATCGACAAAGGTAGCAACAAACGTTTGGAACGGTGGTTGGGTAAAGAGTGTGGTCATGACTCTTTGGAATTTGGAAGAAATAGGTTTCAAACCAAAAGGACAACCAATGAACATGAATTGACGGCCGTCAGGATCAGTGAAAGCGGTCTTATGCCTATGTTCTGGAAGGATGGGAAAACGATGGAAAGCGTTTGTCAAATCCAACGTGGTATATACCTCTGCCTTGGCAAATTTCTTGAAAATATCATTGATATTGGGTAAGGGGAATCTGTCCTCCTTAAGATATTTGTTGATGTGTCGTGGATCAAGACATGGACGCTTGTCCGTGTATTTACCCGAACTATCTTTTTTGGGTGCTAGTGTTAAAGGACTATTCCAACGGTTATCCACATTCGAAGGTACTCGTTCAATAACACCATCAACAATCCACTTGTCGATCGTTTCACGCACCTTGGGAATGAGTGTATCAGGAATCTTGTATTGGATACGGAAACCTTCTGCATCAGGAGGTGTATCTAGACGCACGATAGCATCAGGATGGGTACACAAGCTAAGTTTATCAATAGCTTGGTTACGATCGATACTATTTTGTACTTCATCCAGGAATCGACGTTGTTGAGTGGGAGTACCATAAGGATCTTCATTAGGTACAGCCACATCTTTGAAGGACTTTCCTCTTCCGTCTTTACCGGTGGTGTCCATGAAACAGCTAAACCAGTATATCCTATGCCGAATACTTTCATCAGATCAGTACCAATGCTCATATCTTTGTTAAGAGCTAGATTCATGACATCCAAGGCTACTGTATATGTTTTGTAGTTATAATGAATTTTGATAGCATCTGTGCGTCCGAGGATGGAGCCGATTGCTTTGCTATCTGCTAATCCCACTGGGATAGGTTTGGAGTAAGGTTTAAAAGCAATTTTATTTTCGATACAGAATTTCTGATCTAAAGAAGAAAAGTTGGCACCTCCGTCTACGAGAGCCATCACCGGTATTGTGCCAATCATGACAGGCACATTTACTTCATCGCCGTCAATCTGTTTGATATTAGGAGAATAAGTCAGTTGCGGTGTTCCCTTCATTGCATTCATGTTAAGCTTACCGAAACGATCAAACATGTCATCGCTTGACAGATAAGTTGCCTTTGTCAACTCATCAGCGATTTCATCCACAGTTGGTGGGGCATGTTTGGACTTAGCCAAACCGGGACCAGCACGCACAACTTTGTCGTCGCGAGGAACAGGTACAGGCCAACCATTGATCCCATCATTGTTAGGAAGGTCGCTGCTGTTTCGTTGCTGTTGTTGTTGTTTTTGTTGTTTCGTCTTCTTGACGGCACGAGAAAACCTAGGCTTGGCCTTGGTCTTATTGTCGACGTTGTCAACTGATCTTGGTCCCCATTGCTTGTTAGGGTACCGGTGGTGTTGGTACGCATTGTTCACAGGTGCCTCGTCGTCATCCTTTCTTTTCTTAGCCAAGTCCCTGTCCTTGGCCAACAAAACGGGACACACGGCGTTATGACCTGGTCTGTACGTCATACCACAAGTCTTGGAATTGTACTTGTTACCACACATACCGAGACCTATTGTGGAAGAAGAGGTGTGCAACTTCTTGCTGTTGCTGGTGTTGGCTTCGGAAAGCGATCTCTTGCTGATCGTCACCGCATCCATATCTAAACCCATGAGCAGATCCAACATCTGCTGCTCATCCCCTTTTCCTTCCTTCATTGCCACTTGTAAATCTTCTTGAAACTTACGTTGCCAGACCTTTGGTGTTGACATCATCAGTTGAACAGCCAAAATTTGATAAACTGTCAGCTTATCAACTTTTGCCTTTTTCAAGACATCCCTGTAACGAGCAACCATTTCAGTACTACTCTCATGCTGAGCATACCGAACGTTAAAGAGGGCTTGCAAATTGACAATCCTGCTAGCAGGCGTCTCCACGAAGGAAGCAATCCACTCCTTAGCCAAGTCCCAGGTCTCATGCTGACCGGCCGGCAATGCTTCCTGATGCATGCGGTAATGGGCGAGGATGGTGTCGCTAAGGCACCAAGACAAAGGTGTTTTGAAATGTTCGGACACATCAATGCCGTTCACCGCAAAAACCTTTTCAAAATGCGTAATAAAATCTTGGACTTCAAGATGCACCTGAGTTGACCTGATCATGGTAGGAGGAGCATCATGCTTGAACCTCAAACCGGGCAAGCTGTTGATGAGGGTTGGTCCCACTTGAGTTTCGTGAACATGGTTCGCGGCGACAAGGGGCACCCCACCAAAAGCAGGTTCATTTGGATTCATTCTCAAAAAATGTGCCTTAGCATCCAAATACTTGTCGGTAGCTCTCTTGCTAGCTTCCAACAAATCATTGAGGTCGACGGATCTCATGCTGATACCGTCTTCCAGGAGACCTTCGCTTTGCTCAGGTTCCATGAGTTCCATTTCCAAGTAGGCATCAGAGGCCCTATCCATTTCCACCCTGAAACGCTCCAAGACAAGCTTCGCCTTTTCCGCAGAGGATAATCCCGAGAGCGGCTTCCTGAGAGGGGCTTCGACCATCACGGTGTCATCTTCGACGATGGGTTGGTTGTTGTTGTTAGAAGCAGACATGGTTGAATTCAGTAAAAAAATATGTTGTAGTGGTGGTTTATATAAATAAAGACTGTATGAATACTGAGTCAAAGGTGTGGGTCAGGTTTATTAGATAAAAATGAGAGAGAGAAGAAAACAGTAATACAAAAACTACTCCCCGGATATAACAACAGGGCTGCAGGCAGAGGGACTGCTCTAGAATAATTTTATCCGAGCTGAGTATTCCAGCATGTAGCACAATTGTTACTAAATGCCTGTTAGAATACGACACAGGCAACCCCAGCGGCAAACAGATTCGACAGATCTACCAAAGAATCATGTTATTAGTAACTGTTAAACATCCCAATATCGTGGAACTTACGTCGCCGTAGGTAAATCTAAAAAATTGTCGGCTTTGTTGATCCGTAAATTCTTGAATGTTACGGAGTACGCCGAATTCTAGTTCGTGGCCGTCGCACTTGTTCTTGTTGTTCCTGTTGCTGTTGTTCTTGTTCACCAAAAGCGACTACAAGCGAAGTAAGTTCGCAGGAAAAAGAGAGATATCGGTAAGTCAAATCGGCCATGATGTTAATGTGAGAAGAGAAAGAGATGTAGAAAGAAAGAGAAAGAGAAGGAAAGTAAAAGTCGGGATTTGAACCCTCGGTAGGATAGAACGGTGTTCGCGCTATTCCTTTTTCAAAATCCCTCTTTTTGGACTTGCAAAATATCGGTGTATGAATCGGAACAATGTCGAAGTCGTACAAACTTTATTTTCAAGGTCACCTTACCAAATTTATACGTTTGCAAATTTCGCAAAATACACAAGGTCTCTAATGTATTTGATCACACCTACAGACCTTTAGCCCAAAAATGGTGAAAGTTTGAACCCAGAAAGTCAAAGGAGGGATTCGATTGGATAAAAGCAACAAATACGGGTTTTAATTTTTTTAATGACTTAAAACGGCGATTGAAAGTAAAGAGAAGCAGTTTCATTGGAGTATATTAAAAGCCAGTTCTGTAAGGCGAAGGCATCAGCAGACAAGCTCTTTTTTAAATGTCAGCTTACAACAGCTCTAGCATAATTACCTGCCAAATGGGTTGCGGTTTTCTTTGGCTTCAGTGAAAGCGTAACCATGACAGCAAAAAAAAAAAGATCAAGATAAGGCAAATATGGACATTTTTATTGAAGATAATAGAAAGTAAAAAATTGAGTTAAATGAATCTATGTTGTGATTATGACTATATAATTATATGAGTGATATCATTGTGATGAGTTTCGATGGCGAATATACTATAACAATATATCTATAAAAGAGAGAGAGAGAGAGTTACTAAAGTGATTAGTTTGTAAATCCTTATTGAAGGTTGCAGTTGTTTAAAAACCAGGAGACACCAAATTTGTTGTGATTGATAATATGCTGTTTCGAAGAGTTGACCATATGCATATCCAAGATACATTCAGCTTTTAGTTCATCCAACTTGTACACTACAGAAGAAGGAGATGCAACAAGATAGCCAAGATCATCTTTTCCATGACAGAGGTAGCGAACCACAGATAAACTGTCAAGTTTCTTCACCTTCCCAATAAAGAATATCCGGTTGGTATCATTTTCAGTTGAGAAGACAACAAAAGTGCCGTGATTGGTGTTGATAGGAGAACTGTTGTTGTCGATCAATTCGCGGGAACCATCGAGAAACATTTCGTAAAACTGCTTGTTGTTGTTGATGAATTGCCTGATGCCGCTTCCGTATGTCACCGTCGAGTTTGTACTGTCCTTCCAAGATCCACCTTCAATGATATGGCGCAACATTAGTCGTTTCCCGAAGATTTTCGCAAGGTCACGGGAGGTTGATTGACGATTAGTGTGTGCAATAGCTTCCCTTACGAATTTGTTGTACTGTTCCCCTTTTTCTGTTTCATAGTGGAGGGCGCATCCAAATCGGATAATGTCGTCAGTGAGGTGTTGAAGGAGATGTGTCTTTGGTTTTGTTGACAGTGATCCATATTGGGGGTGTTTACAGTCGTATTCGTATAATGCCTTCGTCGAATCAGCCACGTATTCGTCCAGGTTGGCAGGTATTTCCTTTATAAAAACAAGAGAAGATAAAACCCCTAATGCATTAAATAGCTTACCTATTTCTTGAATATCACCGTAAGAAGGACCAGTGAATTCATAAGTGATCACCAAAGGAAGGCATTGCGTTAGTATCTTGAAATCGCGACCGAGGAATGAGCCGCAGTGAGTAAGTTTAGCACGGAATGTTCTTGTAAACCCGGTAGATCCTTGGTAATGTTGTAGACTTGATTCCAGTTTTTGAAGCACCTTTTTCTTGTTGCCAATTGTCGTATTCTAACAGGCATTTAGTAACAATTGTGCTACATGCTGGAATACTCAGCTCGGATAAAATTATTCTAAAGCAGTCCCTCTGCCTGCAGCCCTGTTGTTATATCCGGGGAGTAGTTTTTGTATTACTGTTTTCTTCTCTCTCTCATTTTTATCTAATAAACTTGACCCACACCTTTGACTCAGTATTCATACAGTCTTTATTTATATAAACCACCACTACAACACCAATGACATCCCTGACCAAATGTTTCACCAAGTATTTTGCAATACCTAAAGAGATTGTGTGTAGGACATCCACAGGTGTGTCTTTAGAAGGGTCGAAAAAAACCCAGATCCAGTAGTCGTCCAGAGCTGGTATCCTTGAATTTGAGATCCTTGTAAGAAAGTTCATTTTCAGTCACACCAGACAGGATAGCATTAGGATCCATAGTTGCCGTAAGGTAGTGTTGTTTTATTCTTGGAGTACACCGCCCAACGAAGAGATCTTGCAATTGAATGTTACCACGGGTTGTCTTAAGCTGAAGATTTTCGTCGTTGTTGTTAATCGTGTTACAGCCGTTGATATCCTTCTTGGTCTTGTGGTTCCTCTGATAGCATTTTCGGCACGGGAATAGAGACGTCAGGCCAAAAATACCACATAGCTGCGAATGTCGAGGATTGTCAGCTATGATACGAACAATAGGAGGCACCACCAATACGTCTTCATTGTATAAAGCCGAATGCATGATCACCACCTTTTCTAGTTCAGAAAGATCCTGAGCAAGAGTAGGAATCATGTGCATGGACGTCAGACCAGTATCACAACGTACCCCCGCAACAAAGTTGATGTTGGCCCGTTTGTTACGTTCTTCGATAGGTAAAGCACCATATTCCATTGACCAGGTATCATAAAGATTGAATTGTTTCGATATGTTACCGGAAGTGTCGTCAGTAAAAAAAGAATAAGAGGGACAATCTGGACCTTGTATAGTTTACCGTTACTGTTGGGGATCGTTTTTTCATCGAATGTTGTCCATCGATGAGTTCTTGGTGTCGTTCAGAGAGTTGCATGAATCCGGATACATCTGGTTATTGAGAGACGCACTGGAGTTGCTTCAAGGGTTGCTTGGATAAGATAGCACGGATGTTTGAGATTTGAGTAGAGATGACACGAGATTGCACAATACAAAAAGAAGGACATGAATCATTGGATGAGACCACCAGGACTTCATACCCTTGAGCCATCACAGTGCCATTGAGCAGATAATATCTATCTAATAACAAGCAAATAGTTTTTCCTGTATCATGGACTTCAACCAAATTCCCCACCCAATAATCCATCCCACTGATTGTCATTATCGGTTGTTGAAAGGGATGATGTTGTCGCCATTTCGAGCCTTGTTGAAGAGAAGTAGCACCATTAGAAGTGTCATCGGGAAGAGCTGATATGTATGGCGATTTTCTGGGGTTGTCGATCAAAAGGCGTAATATAGATGAAGGAAGGTTGATGTAATACGTTTCCTTTATTGTTGTTGTTGTGATAGCTGCATCAATGGAGGTGTCGGTGGCGTGAGTGGTTGCTGGTTTTTGCGACTTCGTGATTTCCACTTCGACAGATGTTAGGATTAATCATGTTTAAAAGCAAGAAGAAAGTACAAAAAAATAAAAAGAGACAGTAATTGTTCTTATTCAGTGCCCGATAGGGGTTTTAACAAGTACATTAAAAAATTGTCAGCTCTTGTTGTAGTGGTGGTTTATGTAAATAAAGACTGTATGAATACTGAGTCAAAGGTGTGGGTCAAGTTTATTAGATAAAAATGAGAGAGAGAAGAAAACAGTAATACAAAAACTACTCCCTGGATATAATAACAGGACTGCAGGCAGAGGGACTGCTCTAGAATAATTTTATCCGAGCTGAGTATTCCAACATGTAGCACAATTGTTACTAAATGCCTGTTAGAATACGACAGCTCTTTTTCGTTGGGCCTCTTCTTCTTTCTTAAACTTTTTTCTTTTTAATCTGACATTAACACTTCGCACATTCCAAAGTGAGGTTACTTGTAATCTGAAGCGTTTATTGAAGATAGGGAAGAAAAGTTTGTACAATATCTGTAGTAGTAGGCTTTAGTTTACCGATTGACATGCTATGCGCATTATCATTCCTCACTATCTACTACTCTTTGTAATGAATGTCTCTTAGCGATGAATGATAGCCCTCTGGTAATGAATGAATGGAAACCCCAGGTAATGGATGAATGGATGAATGGATGAACAGGTGCTCTTCACAGACTCCCTGGCGATGGATGATGGTCGCTCCGTTGACCATGGTCGTTTCGGTGGCAGGCCCTTACCTTTGTAACATAGATCGTAATATAGACTGTAGAAATAACTTGGTATACATATATATTTGTAATAAAAGTCCATTTATTCTCCCAAATCATAATAGCAAATGATACGGAATAGGAGGTGATCCAAGTTTATACCAAGGAAGTTTAACCCTGGTAACCATACCAAGAACAGAAAGTCAACAGCAACTAAGTATATTACCAGAATTTACGCTTAATATCACATCCAGAAAGTTGTGTTCACCCAAAAAGTATATCCTTTTAATTTTTAAAAACAAGGGCGATTACTGGGATGTGATATCAAGCGTAAATTCTGGTAATATATATGGTTACCAGGGTTAAACTTCCTTGGTATAAACTTGGATCACCTCCATACGTGATTGAAAAGCAGTGATCATTGTCGTATTCTAACAGGCATTTAGTAACAATTGTGCTACATACTGGAATACTCAGCTCGGATAAAATTATTCTAGAGCAGTCCCTCTGCCTGCAGTCCTGTTATTATATCCAGGGAGTAGTTTTTGTATTACTGTTTTCTTCTCTCTCTCATTTTTATCTAATATACTTGACCCACACCTTTGACTCAGTATTCATACAGTCTTTATTTACATAAACCACCACTGCAACAATCATGGGCAATGGTCAGTGGTCAGTGGATGATGATTACAGTGATTTTATTGGCTATCACAAAAGGTACTAATCCCAAAGTGGATAAAATTTGGCTAAAATTTTATTTTGCCTTGCCCTAAACAGCAATTTTAGAATCGGAATTATAAAAACAAATTTGGGTGTGATAGAAGTCCATCAGGTCATGCAACAGTTTATGGATCTATCCATTTTTTTTTTGCTTTTGAAGAATAACGACGGTGCTCAAATGACCTATGTAGCTGTCAAACTTATGAAGGATGTAGTACACCCTCAGAGGTATATTTACGCTTGGTGGAACGAGGTATCAGGGTTTGGCGACAATCTAGCTATTTATAGCACAGAAGAAATAGCTGGATTAATTGGATTAGAACGTGATCCAGTTGACGAAGAAAAAAATGGCTTGTCTCCAAAGACTGTCGAATAACCCCCTTTTTTTAACTTTACATTTTTTTCGACTAAAATAAAATACATATGATTTCCTTTTATGAACAAGATGTGTCGTATCCGGCATTTATCTTTACTTTTTTATTGTTTTTTATTGTCTTGTTTGATCTATAAGCAAACAAGGCAGGTTTTTTTATTTTTTTTTGTATTGCACATCTATAACTTGATTATAAACTCAGAAATGTAGGTACAAGATGAAGATGAGGCAGAGCCAATGAAATTAGGCTCAGCCGAAGATGAAATTTTTTTTTATATACAGATGTCATAACAAAGAGTTACTTTCTTTTCTCTTTACTTTTATCTCATAATAAAAGATACATTGAAACCTCGTATTTTATACAGACATCTCAAGATGTAATTTTGAAATCCTGCTACATCGATCTTTTTCCAAGAAGGGGTGAGTGTTAAAGTTCATTTTCCATACAAAGTATTACTGGTGCATATCTTTAAAGGGGTCAGAAAATATAAATCTTTTAAAGTAATCCGTTTCGTACATTTCGTAGTGTTTATTATTCCCCTTGTAACTGAGAACAAGATGACTTTCTCAACCTCAAAACATTCATTCACATCAATTTCTTACGTGACAATGTCTAAGCAATCTCAACCTCGAAGATATCAAATGAACCTACTTGACAGGCTTCCTTACAAAAACGTCAGAGAAACAAAAAGAGTTTTGAATGTCGTCTTGACAAATCTTTCAGGGATAACAATGCTCTTCAGATACACAAAAAAAAAAACGCATCCGACTGACCAACATGAAGCCGATGTAAGTAATATATATATAACATATATATAAAGGAGGTTCCTGATTTTTTTTTACAGAAGCCGGGATCCGAAAATGATGCAATCGAGTTTCCTAATGTCTCCCCTGATTCCCCTGAACCACCCATTACTGAAGAAGTTACCAGCGACAGTAAATCGGTTGTCAGTGGAGCCGTTTCATATTTGGGTGATATTTCGGACGAAGAAGAACAGAGTTGTTGGAACTGGAACGAACCCAACGTTGATCATTCGGAAGAAGATCATGATGCCGACCAAATAAACTTTTTCATCAATCGTTTTGACGCTGTCGAAGACATGACCAACGATACTGAATGTATTGCTGAAGAAGACGTTGAACATTTTGCTCGGGATCTTGGTGGTGCGCATCCTTTTCTTGACATTCAGTCGATGGTACTATCAAGCATTCATCAATGGGGACGACGATGTGATCTTGGAAAGGCTATTAAAGAAGATTTTATACGTGATCAACATTTTGATGATGGTCAAGGATCAATATACTGAAGAAAAGATGGAGTTTCGACTACCTCGGTTGGATGCTCTCATCAATTTTATGAAAAAAACAATATCCCCATCTTTCCCGCTACAACTTTGGCTATTGAAAACAAGGACGAAGAAAAAGTGGATGTTTGCATGAATTTATCATCATCCCATTTGGAACTACTTGTAGCCAATCCAAAAAAATGTGATTTAATCACCGCTTTGCCAGATTTCACCCCTGATCAAACGATCAACCTTTAACAAGGTGAAAAATAGAAAACCCATAATTTGTTCTAGCAACCATTTGTTAAAATCAACAACTATGATTATTGGGTTGATGATTGTGTTGTCTCTACTATTGTAAAATATGGGTTTTTGTAGAATAAAAATGGATGTATATAAAATATAAAATAAAGACAAGTACGGTGAGAATCCTTCCTAGTCTTTATTTGTGTAGAGTAAAAAGTAGATGAAGAAAAATATGTTAACGGGAGAAGAGAACTATTTATACATGTATGTGATTTTATGGGACAAGTAGTAAGGACCAATTGCAATCATTAATTGATCATGAAGTTACGATGGAAAGTTTCTTTTGATGTGATGTATCATGGAAAGAATCGTTCTGTCTTGTAATGGTGTGATACGGTGTTTGTATTGAAACCCCGCATGACAGAACGTTCTTTTTCTTTTTTCTTTTTTTTTCTCTTTGTTAAATGACCGTTCCATTATTACTTTCATGATCATATCATACCATATGAATAGATCATGATGTTTCTCTTTTTATAATCATTTAACTTGTGAGTTTTTGTTCGTACGATCGGAGACAGACTGACTGTGTCGATCGTCGATCTCTTTTGTATTTTAAATCCCGCTTCGAGGCATGATGCTTCGGGGCGGGCTTTATCTTTTATTAATTGAATTTTGCATGATACGACAACTATGCTTTTCCCCCCGCATCATCATTTTTGATCGAATCTTTCATTACCATGTATGGATCTCAATTTGCTCGTCGTCATACTGTCGTAGCATACCAAAATGGGACGTACGGCATTTCCGAACAAAAAGTAGACGTTTTGGTGGCATCCCTTACAATCAATTATGGTCACGGCTATCTCAACCAATCGAACTCGATTTTACTCACCGTTGGTGGCAAGATGGAATCTCTCTGCATGAAACTAAAGTGCTTAATCTCCGACCCTCATCCTATGAAAAGATCTGTCGTTGATGCATGCGGAAATATCACTGGATTCTATCCGGTTGTCGTATCATGCAAAATTCAATTGATAAAAGATAAAGCCCGCCCCGAAGCATCATGCCTCGATGCGGGATTTAAAATATAAAAGAGATCGACGATCGACACAGTCAGTCTGTCTCCGATCGTATGAACAAAAACTCACAAGTTAAATGATTATAGAAAGAGAAACATCATGATCTATCCATATGGTATGATATGATCATGAAAGTAATAATGGAACGGTCATTTAACAAAGAGAAAAAAAAGAAAAAAGAAAAAGAACGTTCTGTCATGCGGGGTTTCAATACAAACACCGTATCACACCATTACAAGACAGAACGATTCTTTCCATGATACATCACATCAAAAGAAACTTTCCATCGTAACTTCATGATCAATTAATGATTGCAATTGGTCCTTACTACTCGTCCCATAAAATCACATACATGTATAAATAGTTCTCTTCTCCCGTTAACATATTTTTCTTCATCTACTTTTACTCTTCACAAATAAAGGCTAGGAAGGATTCTCACCGTACTTGTCTTTATTTTATATTTTATATACATCCATTTTTATTCTACAAAAACCTATATTCTACACCGGTGATTATTGCTCCTATTATTTTATTCACTGATGACACTTCTGGAAACCAATCCAAGCAATTCAACTTGCTTGATAGTTGGCCTTTCACGTGTGCTGCTATGCCCTTTGAAGAAAAGAACAAAAGAGAAAACATGTTCTATGTCTCTGCGGTGGCCGGCTCTTCAGGTTTGGATGAAATGGATGTGGTACCTGGTTTGGTTGATGATTTGTTGAAGCTTGAAGATGGTGTGCTCATGTATTCTGCAAAATACAAAAAAAAGGCCTTGGTATTTGCCCCTATTTTATTTATCTCGGGTGATAATTCTCGTCATGTCGATATATGTGCAATCAAACGCTTCAATGCCATATATGGGTGTCGAAATGTTATTGCAAAAAAAGTACGAAGAGTTGTCGGGTTAGAACTTGTGTCGGCGATGGAATTGCTTGAATCGAACTTATCGTATTCTAACAGGCATTTAGTAACAATTGTACTACATGTTGAAATACTCAGCTCGGATAAAATTATTCTAGAGCAGTCCCTCTGCCTGCAGTCCTGTTGTTATATCCAGGGAGTAGTTTTTGTATTACTGTTTTCTTCTCTCTCATTTTTATCTAATAAACTTGACCCACACCTTTGACTCAGTATTCATACAGTCTTTATTTACATAAACCACCACTACAACATTGATGTCGGACTCGCATTTGTACAATGCACTTAAAACATTTTTTGCCGCGTTTTCAACAGATTGGACATAACGATCGAAATCGTATTCAATGGACCAAACAAATAGGAGAGAAAAGAGAACAGCCAAAGCAGAAAAGCAAAGGATAATGTTTTGTATCGTTTCCACAGGTCTATTGCTGTATGTACCAAATTCAAGCCGAAGAGCCACAGGACGAATTTGGCTCAGTTGTTTAAAATCCCGACCGAGGAAGGAACCAACATGCTGGATTTTTCTCCTGAAGTTCCTGAAATAGCTGGGTGATTTCGATTGCTGTTCCAGTTGTTTTTGAAGGTGTGTCATGAGCTGTTGATTTCCTCTTATAATGTCTTTTACAAGGCATGTTAGCAAGTATTTTGCAATACCAAGAAGAATAGTGTGGAGAACCTCTACAGGAGTGTCAGTTACTGGATCGAATTATTTTAATTTCAACAGATGTTTTGATTCGTTGTATTTGAAGCTTAAATTAGCTGATTTAGCTGATTCATGCAAAACATTGTCAATGATTCGGGATTTCAAATATTCGGATGCGGCGATCATGTAATGTTCCTTGGTTCTTTTTTTTTGTTGGCAGATTAAATCATTAAATAATGGGAGGATAACAATGTTGCCAGAAGTTATTGGTTTTGGTATTCTAATAGTATTTCCAGTAAGTAGCTATTTATGAACGACCTCCATAACTAGAAATGACGGGAATTGTCAGCGGTTATAAAAAGAATGGGGGCCACCACAAGAACATTTGCATCTACTTCAGAGGAATACATTACAATACCATCTTCCAGTTTCTTCAAATCTTCGGCTAATCCAGGAACCACATGCAAAGCATTTAGACCTTCTGATCCAGATACAGCATAAATAAAGAAAGTGTTTTCCCGTATATTTCTTTCTGACAAGGGCATCGCAGGGCAGGTCATCGACCAACTATCATATTTGCTGAATTGCTTGCTTATATTTACAGAAGTGTCATCAGAGAAGAGAAGGATATGTATGATTTTGACGGGATATGCCTTATTATGGTTGGGGATTTGACGTTTCAAGGTGGTCTGGTTTTGAATTAATTTTTTATGCAGATCGAAAAGGCCGGCAGGAGGGTCTACACCATTATATGACAATGTTTGACAGTGTCACGGGTTGTTGAGGGGGTTGATTGAACTTGATTGGATTGGTTGAATAGGATATACCGTAGCCAGATGGAATAGAATAGATAGATTGGAGTTATATGTAATAAAATTGGACTTTTATTAATATAAGGGGTTTTGGATAATAGAAGGAGGGATTGATTTAAAGAAAGATTTAAGATGATGACGAAGATAACTGATAATTGAAATTGGAAAAGTGATCGAGAAGGGGGGGTATTTATACTATTTCTACAGACTGCCGCAGTAATTGCTGAGTAGGTGGCGAAGTAAACGAGTCAGGTGTGGTGTCAGCTGAGTAAGTGACGAAGTACATAGATCTGGTTCCTGAGCGGAGTTTGATATTCTATTATTAGAATCGGTTCATGACAGACAGATAT
The DNA here is from genome assembly GCA_025330725.1 of Chlamydoabsidia padenii. Taxonomy (NCBI): domain Eukaryota; kingdom Fungi; phylum Mucoromycota; class Mucoromycetes; order Mucorales; family Cunninghamellaceae; genus Chlamydoabsidia; species Chlamydoabsidia padenii. The sequence goes on along the minus strand of JAIWND010000059.1, from coordinate 74,675 downwards.
CCACATTGACAAAAGGAGTATTAACTTTCTTTAGCAATTCAACCACCACCAATGTTTTTTCAAGATACATCAAGAGGCGGCCATTCCCACAGTCGAGATATTCAAAACATCTGGCTATTTTCTGTTCGTTGTCCACATGGAAGCCACTAATAATTGCATGCATTTGTAAAACGGGAGTTTCAACATGATCTCCGACCCCGAAATCTTGATTTTTTACTGCGATCATTGGATACTGGAAAAGCTCATGAGTTTTCCATTTATCACCTTGTTGTAAATGTTTTCGTTGACCAGTCGAGCGATCCGAAAGCGAAGAAATCATTGAGCATTTAACGGGATCAGATACCAAAAGACGGATATGGTCGGAAGGCATGTTGGCATATACATTGGCCTTCTTTATTTCAACTTCCTTGATGATGCGGTTATCGGCAGTTTTCGTCGTTTTCTTAAGCTCCAATTCGACTTCCATTGTTGTGGTTGGGAACACAGGCACATCATTACTCTTCCTCTTATGATAATTAAGGAGTGCATCAAGTTTCGGGAGTTTAAATTCACGGCCCTCGGTTGCATAATGTGATTTTACTTGTATGATCAGGTTGATCGCATACAAGATCTTCTTCAACATCCTCTCCGATATAATATCATCATCTGTCAGGAATCAATAACACAAATAAAAATAACATGTCGGGACTTCAAACTGGACCCTGAAGATCCTGTACCTTGTATCACCCTCTCTCTCTCCCTCACCTGAAGCCTTGGCATTCTTGTCCCCCTCTTGTGCTCTTGTCCTTTTCTTGTCTTCCCTTGTCCTCTTCGCCTTGGCACCAATCTCTTGTCCCCCGTATAAATATCCCCTAGTTTAGTATTTTATTTTATCTCTATCTTTTATCACATCAATAAACCCTTTTAAAACCAACAACTCTTCTCTCTTGATCTGACACTGCACCTAGGTCAACAATCATTACCAGTCATCAGTCATCTGTCCGTTCGAAGTATTAACCTCTCTGCCTGTCCGATTCTTGACATCATCATCATGCATTAATGCCATCAAGATCATGGTTTGTATATCGCGGAAGGGATGTGTTGGTCGAGTCATATTGTCCCAGATTTCATTCTGAGCGAGTGTGACATCCTCCATTGCGAAATCTTCATCATTAGCAGAAGCTCCAGTAATAGCGTCGAATCTTGACATAAAGAAGGACAGGGTTTCGGCTTCGATCATAGTGTCAGATTCTTGATTTTCGAAAACAAGATCTTTATCATCATCATCATTATCTTCTTCTGATAAGTCGTCATTGTGATCTGATTCGAAACCACCATATCAATATCATCGTTATTGTCATCAGCCTACGTTGATTGGAAAAGGATTATACATTAATATAGAGCATATAGTTCGAAAAATCCGGCGGTTGCCAGGGTCTGGTTACTTACACTAATTTTATTTCTATCTTCACGTATATGACGGGTGACATTTGTCGTATTATAACAGGCATTTAGTAACAATTGTGCTACATGTTAGAATACTCTGCTCGGATAAAATTATTCTAGAGCAGTCCCTCTGCCTGCAGTCCTGTTGTTATATCCAGGGAGTAGTTGTGAAATTCGACAATAAAGACAGCAAGAGTTAAGTGAGATCCTTGTATATCTTTATTTTAAAATCGAATTGAGGAAGAAAAACCAAGAAAGGTCAATACAAGAGCTACTACTTATACAAAATCTAAAAATTTCTAAACCTTGGCTTTTTGTTGAGTTGAGCCAATGAGGGGAAGTTGACAAGACTGGTTTTATTTCTTTTGTTTAGTGGAGTTGATTTCATTGGGTTTTATAACGGGATCAGGTTCTAAGACAATGCTTTGGCTGTTGTTGAATTGGTCGCCGTTTTTCTCTTTTTTTTTTCTTCTTCGATCGCCGATCATTCTCGGCTAAATTTAATTTTTGACAGCTGAGTTTTAACGTTCTTTTATTGATTTTGCCTGATACGACAGTAGTTTTTGCATTACTGCTTTCTTCTCTCTCACATTTTTATCTAATAAACTTGGCCCACACCTTTGACTCAGTATTCATACAGTCTTTATTTACATAAACCACCACTACAACAATCCATAAGCAAACAAGGCATGTTTTTTTTTTGTATTGCACATCTATAACTTGATTATAAACTCAGAAATGCAGGTACAAGATGAAGATGAGGCAGAGCCAATGAAATTAGGCTCAGCCTGTCGTATTCTAACAGGCATTTAGTAACAATTGTGATACATGCTGGAATACTCAGCTCGGATAAAATTATTCTAGAGCAGTCCCTCTGCCTGCAGCCCTGTTATTATATCCGGGGAGTAGTTTTTGTATTACTGTTTTCTTCTCTCTCTCATTTTTATCTAATAAACTTGACCCACACCTTTGACTCAGTATTCATACAGTCTTTATTTATATAAACCACCACTACAACACAGCCGAAGATGTTTTTTTATTTTTTATATGTAGGTGTCATAACAAAGAGTTACTTTTTTCTCTTTACTTTTATCTCATAATAAAAGATACATTGAAACCTCGTATTTTATACAGACATCTCATCCCTTTCTCAATCCTATTGAAGAATGCTGGGCGAAAATCTAGAGTCAGATTAGAAGAAATCCGCTCAGTAAAGCCGACACGCTGAGTGATTGTATCGCTGAAGCTTGCAAAAGTGTCACCATTGAAGATTATCAAGGTTGGATCAGGCACACTAATTCTTTTGGGATAGATGCCATCAAAGAGAACTTGGTTCGGAGTAACATGTTGTCTAAAATTTATTTCTACCTTTAGTGCTCTCATGACGACTTAAATTTCCATCGCATCAAAAGCATCGCATCAAACTTTAATCTAAAATGGTAAGTGGTAGGTGGGGCGAAAGTGATACGATGAGATGGTCGGGGCTGATTGTTTTTCCATTTGATGAGATGGTTTTTGCTAACCTGAGGGGTGATTTAAAGGCGCTGTTTAAAAATAAATATTGGGTTTTCGCCCCTTTTTTCTTTCCCATCCTCTTTCTTTCTTCATTCATTTCGACTCGAAATCAACATGCAACATGCAACAACAACAACAACAACAACGAGTTACCCTCAGTCTTGCCGTTATTTCTTAAGCTGTTATTGAATCCTCTGTTTGTACCGACATTGCCAGCTTCCATGACGAAGACGAAGACGAAGAAGAAGAAGAAGAAGAAGAAATGGCCTTTCACTTTCTCGCGGAAATTCAGGCACACACGATGGCGTTGAAGTACAACACTGTGTACTATACTCTTGTGTCCTCTTTTCCAGGTAGCTTTTCCGCCAGTCGAACTACCACGCGGAATTCCACTTACTGGACGGTGAGTCACCCAGGCCTTCGGGACGATCGCTCCACCAACAGCTACTTGGCACACTATCGAATGGGAAAGCGAACGTTCGAAGTGTTGGTCAATCGACTCAGTGAACATCCTGTTTACAATACGGATGGGCTGCAAACTCCAGCATACATTCAAATTGCGGCGGTCATCTGGCGGTTTGCAAACTGTCATTTTGGGTACCATATTTTCAGCACTCATATGGGAATCAGCCAGGGCTCCTATCATAACTTCACCAAAAGGTTCCTGGAGGCGATGATTAACGTATTCCAGTCGGTGATTAGTTGGCCAACTAGTCCTGCTGAAGTCAGAAGTGTGGTGACTGGCTTCCGTGGTGTTACTGGTCTTCCCGGTGAACAATCATCAAGACGTCTTCCTGGTGGTGTTCTGGGGGCTATCGACGGCAAACTGGTGCGAATCCATAAGCCAACCACCGCTAGGCCATTGGACTACCTTGACAGAAAAAACCATTTGTCCATGAATCTGACGGCGGTGTGTGATGCACATAAGCGCTTCACTTATGTGTATGTGGGTAACCCAGGTAATAAAAAAAATATTATACATTCTTCATCCGATTTACTTTTTTTTTATATTTTTATATTTTTATAGGTCGTACTCACGATTCTCGGGCATATCAACGAAGCACCCTTCATAGTCTCATGTCGCAACGTGGTGATGTGATCTGTCGTATACGGCAGTAGTTTATTTTTTATTTTTATTTTTTATTGAAGTGATTGATCTCGAAGTGAGCAATCAAGTCAAGTTTTTATTTTTTATTTTTTCAGGAACCATACAAGTATATCCGTATGGTAACACAGTAGTTGAAGATGATCACATTCGGACTACGAATGTGGGGGCTTAACTGATGGGACAAACACTTATTAGAGATAGAAAAACAGTAACAGACTTTTTTTCTTCTTCACTTGAATAAACAAGCTCATTACGTCTCGTAATCACGTCCCATATCACATGATCTGCCCAAACGGCACGTACATCATTGGAGGTAATACCTAGAATACGGGAATTTATTATACTACCAACTAATCATACTTTATATTAGACTCTGCGTACGCCTTCGGGAAGCACCTCATCACGCCGTATCCCCGAAACGGCACTCAATCGGAAAAGAAATTTAACAAAGTGCATGCTTCGACTCGCAACGTGATAGAACGGGCTTTTGGGGAATTGGTGGCACGATGGAGGTTCATTGGCACATATCTTTATGTGACCAACGTGGATCGCCATGCCAAAATTATTTTTGTCAGTTGTATTGTATAAATGCAAGTGACGTTCTCCCCCCCGATGCGGATGATGATGTGTTAAACGAAGTTTACAGTTGGAGTGATGGGAATGCTTCCATTTCATTGGAGTCACAACCTCAACGACAAGATCCGACGAGACAAACGAGTTTCGTTGAAGGGCGTGCACGCCGTGATCAAATCCGTAGGTTGTTGGATAGGTCGGATTTATAGAATAGAATCAGACCTTTATATATAAGCCAATAAAAACCATACATTTATTTAAATCCAATCAAACTATATCTTTATTAAAATCGAATAATTATGATATCTATTGTTGGCTATGTCTATTATAGTGGAATGGGGATGGGGATGGGGATGGGGATTGTGATGGATTGGGGCGGGGGTTTGATGGTGAGGGAGGGTAGTAAGAAGGAGTGGGTCGGGTCGCGGCAGGAGTTGGTCGACTTGTCATCAGCTGGATGAGCCCATTGATCGACGCCGTCAACTGTTCCTGGTTCCGGATTGCCCGTTCCTGGTTCGCCAAGAATTGTTGCTGGCGCTGGTCCCGACGAGCCGCCCTTTCGTTCATTGCCTGGATAAACGCAGACGTCGACTCTCTTAAACAATCCCTGGTGGCATTGTTTTCGCTTGCCAGGTTTTCCAGAAGAGCATGGCGATCGGCAGTAGTGAAACGCCATCCAGGTCGAGCTGCTGGTGTTGGTGTTGCTGCTGCTGGTGCTAATGGCAAAGGGGTTCTACGTCGAGGCCGCCCTCTTTGTTCACCTTCATCGTCCACTTCATCGCTTTCGTCATCAGTATTGTTGTTGATGGTGCCGCTGTCATCGCCATCGCCATCGTCGTCGTTGTTGTCGCTGCCGTCGTCCTCACTGTTGCTGCTGACATTGTCGTAGTTGCTGTTGTTGTTGTTGTTGTTGCTCGACTGTTGCATGGAGTCCAGGCTAACAGTGGGAAAAAAATTGGGATCATCGTGGTATATATTATACATGAGATCATAGTATACCCAACGAGATGCAGCCGGTCCCCCACCACTACCCGTTTGTCCAACCTGGGTCGCAATCGACTTGAACTCGTCAACTAATCGTTTCCACTTTTGCTTGATGGAGTCAAATGACCGAGAAGTGTCCCCTGACAGTTCGTGATATTTCGCCAATATCATTTCGTATTGCGAGCTTTTGATGGAGTTTTGAGTTCGCATGTTGATAATATCAGAGTGAAAGGCGTAGGTGGCAATTAAATGGCGAATGTGTGTGTCGTTCCAAGAAGGCATGTTGAAGAAAAAAAAAAAAAGTAAGTAAAAGAGAAAGGAACAAAAAAAAGTAGAAAAAGGAATAACAAGGAAGTGTGAGAAACATTTAAAATCCGCCAATTTGTCACTTTGGTCGACATCAAAGACCAACTTCCCCTGGGCTCAAAAAACCATCGCATCAAATGGAAAAATAATCAACCCCGACCATCTCATCGTATCACTTTCGTCCCACCCACCACTTACCATTTTAGATCAAAGTTTGATGCGATGCTTTTGATGCGATGGAAATTTAAGTCGTCATGAGAGAGCACTACTTGTCTCGATTTTTTTTTCTTGGCGTCCACTTTGCATATTCATCCGTTTAAAAATAATGATCCAGTTTCCAAAAATTATCTCCGCTCCGTCTAAAAAATTATGTAACTCTGTCTAAAACTTTAATTCACACTGTCTAAAAAAAACTGACGCTGCCTCAAATTCAAGCTAAAATACTGTAGTTGTGGCTCTAATAGAGACTTTTTTGATGTGGATCTGTTTTTTCCTTCCTCCTTTCAAAAAAGTGATGGACTAATATAGTTGACAAGTCAGCATTTTATAAAAGATAACAGTTAAAAAAAAGTAAAGAGAAAAGAAGATAAAGATAAAGATAAAGATAAAGTCTAATAGCTAATGTTAAAAATAGAAATAGATGGAAGGGACTGATAAAAGAAGGTAAAGATAAAAATAAAAAGATCTTGTATAAAAGCTACTAGCTAAACGTGTGTCGGTGATGGTGGCGACGACGGCTGGCAACTTCGCTGTCTTTTAGTACCGAATACATATTTTTTAACTGATCGGATACGAACATGATGCTCTTCACCGGTCCTTCATCATACCGACTTTCGGACTTATTTTCAAGGTAATCCTTCAGGCGGCTGTGGTGGATGGTAAGGCTATATCATATATACCATACAATGTAATTATAGTTAGATAGTTAATGGTTAGATAGTTAATAGTAGTATAGGATTTTCTCTAATGCCGACATTACCATGTCTCTCCTTGAAAGCGACAATGGGGAGGCTGATCTCCGCGCCATCATGGACATTGGCTGGTGCATGCATAAACAAAACAGTCGTCCTACTCGATGGGGTCAATATGTTACGAAGGTGTGCCTCGGCTCTGTTCTTTGTACGAATTCAGTATGTCCTCTATATTCAATCGATAAACGACCACGATATAGAGCTGCAGATACTAAAGCCCAATGCAAGCATTGCGAACAAGTTTTCATTCATGTTCCATGCGATGTCAAAGTAAAGTTTGATTTTCAACAAGGAACCTGTCGCATGTACCCTAATATCGAAAAGGGCTCCCAAAAGCACTCTCACGGAACGTACCCTCCTCTTCACCTACATCAAGATAAAGTTAAAGAGCTCGAAGAGTTGGTTGTATCATATCCCGACGAAACAGCGAAGGTCCTCGTGGTTGGTAATGCTCCTGGCTTTGGTAGTTTCAAGTCTGTCCGCTCCATTCACCCTATTTTGCAGAACCTTGACCGTACCAAGTACGAATGTCGCAAAATTGCTAAATCCTATGGCATTAGTCGATCAGATCAAACAGCAATTGAGGATTTTCTTGCTCTTCAAAAAGAGAATCCTGGGGTATTTCGAGTATGCAATATTAACATCGATGAATTTTTTATCTCGATTAAGGCAGACTCTATCAATCCATTCCTGAATTTCTAAAACAACCCTGTCCTGGTGGATGTAACGTTTAAACTCTTTCGAGACTATAATTTGTGTTCTTCTGTTATATACTGCAAGGAATTGGATCGTCATGTCGTTCTCCATGTTGCCGTAACTCGCCATTCACACACACTGGCATTTAAACGATACTTCGATGATTTTTTTCATTTGTATCAAATTCAATTCAAAGAAGATAGTTTTTTTTAGGTGTGGTGATGGAGTTTTTAGCTGCGCAAGCAAAAGGTTTCCAGGAGGCTTTTGTTGCATTCACAAGAAGACGGCCGGCTGATGTATTAAGGTATATGAAAGGGTGTTTCGGACACTTCCAAACAGGTGTTAACAAACCGGCGAAGCTTAATGAAGGTGAAGTACCTCAAGATTATGACGAACTTTTGAAGTACCTCAAAATTAACAGCACCCATACGCTTTCGGACAAGACACCGACAAAGTACCCCGAGCCCTCCTGGTTCCCTTACCGAAAAGGTACGAGTAGATACCTCAAAGTCCCAAACTATCCAACAACTCCAACGAACTATCAAGACCTTACAAGCTACAATAGAACAAATGGCCACCCTCATTGCCGAACTCACTCCACTACAGCAAACGGTCTCCAAGCTACAAAAACGAGTAAAACACCTTGAAATGCAAAATATTGATATGACTCCTACAACAGACCCTCGACTCAACATGAAGCCTCCATCTCTTTGCCGAACCAACACCGTGAATACGCACCATCAACAAACAGAAACCCAACAATCATGGTCGACGGTTGCGAAGAAACATAGACCTAAAAACCAAGCCAGAAGGATCCAATCTGCCTAAACTACTTTCCAACGCCCTCCCACTGAACCTAAAGCTTTTAAACTCATATACATTCCAACACGACACCGTCTATCAAGAATATCGACTCGACGAAAGCTACGAGCTTTAGGTATCCAAACTCATCGAATCCTTGACATACACTTCCCAGCCAGAAACATCATTGCCATGCTGATCCACCAAGACTATGCATCATCATTACGCGCAACTCTCAAGTCCCATGATATTACCTCCGTTCCATTCGACCCTGCTGACCCCAAGAACCTGAACGATCCCCAGTACGCAGAGCTTGAAGAAGACGAACATCGCTCAAAAGCTCAGAAACTCCAGAAAGGACGCCTTCTCCGAGCTCTCCGACACGTCCAAGTTCATGTGTTCTACCCTCTGGCATATACATTGATTGATCAAGGTTGGCTTTCATTAGAAGGCGTGAAAGAATTAGTGGTAGAGATTAATGCTCTGCAGACCGAAGAAGAAGGACAAGATAGTTCCTCAGAGATGGATTTATAGTTATTTTATGTTTCAATAAAGTCACCCCTTATGCAAAAAATAAAATAAAATAATAATAATAATAATAATCCATCACCCTCCTTCTTGCTTCTTCTCGCCTTTACCACATCAAATTTGGCCGCACTCACACGGGCCAGATGAAGAAATTCAACATGTTTGTCATTAAATTGGATTATGATCGACGAAGAAGCTCCTTCCCTGACATATTTAACGCTGTCGATTATTTTATTCTTTCTTCGTTAATTTTAAACTTTATGTGGTAACGATTTATTTCCGCGTTAATTATCATAATATTTCTATTCTATCAATATACCATCCCGCTAGTGGATTCGACCTAGACGTCGAATGGAGCGTGTGATGTTCCAGGGTATGTTGTCAATTACGCATGATCGATGGAGTTGCCAGATTACCATTAGGATTTCTCCCAGGTATCAGTTTTCTTCTTGAATTTCAGAGCTGCCAATATGTCATCCATGTTGACGTCAATTATAGATATCTTTCGAGTTCGAGCCACTGATCAAAAGGATTTTTTCTTTAGACAGTCAAATATCATATGGTATTCATCGTCAATGTCTTTGCATAGGAGGGGAACCGCCATCAGAATGGTGTAGTAACTTCCTGGTCGATAGTTTCTGAATCAAGAGACGCAATTCAGGGCACCGTGGGGATTGTTGATTTTCCAGAAACGTCGAAAACTTGAGTGCCTTGACATTCCAACACAATGTTTTTACGCAAACATAGTTTATGTACCCTATTGTATGGCAACATTATTAGTATTGTATAATACAAGAAGCATATTCGAGCACCACTCACGTTTTAAAACGTCTTCGTTACAGGGTAGGATAATATCTCTTGTTCCTTGTGCTTAATAATTGTAGTCGCTTGTGATGATGGGAACATTGGTTGGCTGATTGTGTAACCCTAACTTAGAAGCTCGTGTCATCCCCAATCTCTCTTTTCCACCTCCTTTCATTTGTAATTGTTGTCTTCGTCTCATGAAACAGTATATAAATCATGCAAAATAATGAAATAGAACTAATAACTGTAAGTCTAAAAAGCACAATACTTTCCTTCCCAATCCTTACTGACACACATACTTGCTACAGATAAACAGTGCCAAGGAGGTGGACATCTTATTTACAAAGATGGCCGCTGTCTTTAAAGACAAAGAGTCTGAACACAATTGGGAATCACGGCACAAGGATATTATACGTCTTCGTGGACTTTTACGTGGAAATGCACCGGAAAAATATCTTGATGCTGTTGTCTTTGGCCTTCGTTTGATGGTAGATGGGATAACAAAATCAGTAAGTCTTCGAGTTAATAAACAGTTATAGTATGTTTTTGAATCAAGATATACGACGTTGAGTAACCTTCTTTTTACCATAGACAGAAAGCCTTCGGACGACTTTGGCATTAGATGCCCTACAATTGGTGGCTGACATTGGTGCTTACCTATCGAAATCATTGGATGCGTATATGTATGATCAGTTTTTAAACTGTCTGATTCGTGCTACAAGTGTTTCTAAAAAAATTGTTGCCCTGCAATCAAAAGAGGCCATGATCAAGTTTTTGCAGCATGCCAACTATTATCCTAAAACGCCTCAGCTATTTTGGCTAGCCATGAATGAGAAAAACAACCAAGTCCGTCACTTTGTAGCGCTTTATGTGAAAGCGATGTTACATGCCCATGCTCCTAAAGAACAAGTTCGCTACAGCATGGACCGGTCAGGTGGAACAGAACTAATTGGAAAAATTCTTGAAAAGGGGTTAATAGATGCAACACCAATCGTCCGTGAGACCTGCCGCGAACCCTTTTGGTTCTTCTGGTATTTCTGGCAGGAGCGTGGAGATGCTTTACTTCGTCACCTGCCTATTTCTATTTTAAAGCCTTTAGAAAGATCAAAATCCACAGCACTTGCTTCTCTTGCGGTGGATCCTCTGAGCTGCAGCCCTTCTAATTCTACAAGTTCTCACCCTCAGCACCGTCAAGTGTCTCCATCTTCTTCCAATACGTCTGTGGGCTCGCTAGATTCAGCCACCGCCAAACAGAAGCACGCTGTCTCCAATAATAACAATAACACAGCAACAGGTTTACATAAGCGTTCCTTGTCACCGTCGCTGCTCCGAAGCACCTCTCCCTTGGTCTTCCGACATGCAACATCATCAATGGCGCCACCGGCAACTGCAGCAACACTTCCACAGGCTCCGCCTAGTCAGGGAATTCAAAACGCTACTGGTAACAGTGATAACTCGTTGAACAATAACCTTCGGAAATCGCGCGTTCCTGGTTTATCAAGAAAAAAATCAATACTTAGTGTGAAAAGGAAACAGAGCATTTTGGCCATGCTTCAACAAGAAGATTTGGCAATTCGTGTGGAAGGGCTACAGGCACTGTCAAGAAAATTAATTCCTTACGTTGAGTATCCTGTTGATGTTGCAACTATTCAAGTTGACGCTGGTGGAGGTACCAACGCACTTATGGTGGACGGAGCTACTTTCCAGTCTGTTCTTTTAACATTATTTACATCAACATTGGAGCAAAACAATGGAAATCCAAAACTATATGAAGCCTTGTCAACCTGGGATAGTGTCATGGGAGTGATGCTAAAACTCATCCCTTTCGACGAATATTTGCCCAAAATAATGTTGGATTGTGCAATCGAACAACAACAGCCTCATCAAAGTCTATTACAACAGAAGAAGGATGATGAATGGATTAAATTTGCAAGCGCGTCCAGAGCATGGGCGAGAGCCAAGTGGTATTTGAAACGGCACGACCCTGATTTGGCGGAGAAAATATACAACGGCTTACTGGTGCTGGATGGATCGAACAGTGGAAGCAGTGCATATCATCAATCAAGTGTAGCGTCTAAAAAAAAGGCTACAATGCGCCCTATGGAGCGGCGTAAATTGACAAAACAGTGGTTATTGTGGATGGATGAACTGGTTTTACGTGTGATTGGATTGGATAATGAAGATGGCGCTGACAATGACGATGATAATCTGTGGCTTTCCGAAGATGGGGAAGATCCAGCTTTATTACGCCATGGTCTTGGGCGAACATATTGGCAAGATCTTTTTGGAAACGAATCTACTGCTAAGAATCTGGCCTCATCGTGGTTCGAATCTGATGCAAATGTACGACAGTGCTTGCACCTCCTGCTACCTTTGTTGTCAAGTTCTTCCCCGGGGTCTCTTTGGCACGAGCCTTTGGTTACTTTGGTAGGTCATATACGCCTAATTAACCAGAAATTGTTTGATATGCTTGTTGGTACATTAGACGATTCTGTTGCTGCCAAGATTACTCGCATACTCGGTGTTCACCTCCGCTTTGTTTTTCCATCGGCACCTACTCAAGCTGTATCAGTCCCCACTTTGTCTTCCACTAATCCTGAGACGACGACAACAACTTTAATGCCGATTGAAGCAGGTTCAGTGGATGATCACGATGATTCTCATGAGAAAAGCAAGCAAGAATCATTAAAGTGTGTAACAAGCGATGGAGTCTCTCTGATAGATCAGCAAGCTTCGTTGTCAGAGGCAAAGAACTCAGAGTTCCATATAGAAAATATATCAGCAACCGAAAAACCTGATGATTCAGTTAACACCTCTCCTATTGAAACTATAAATGAGTCAATTATCAACAGTAACAGACTATGCACTGATAATTTGGGAGCTATATCCCAGATCGAGATGACAACACTTGCCAATAATACAAAAAATGATATGCTATCATTATCAAATGACTCGCTTTCCGTTGGATTGATTTCACAAGAGCCACCAGCACGGCCGGTTTTAGACGCCTCCCCTTTGACAGACCTTTGTTATCCGTCACCTGTAAGTATTGTAGTAGTATAAATCGGATCAATTAACCTGACAATTATATAATTACAGGTACCCACCGCATCCCTTTCAATGAGGAACTCTTGTAATAATGAAAATGGCGGACCTATCTCACCTCATATACATGAACTATCTCCTTCTTCCAATACTCATTTGGTTCCTGCACTTGTAAGAGATAATATATAAAAAGAAACATATGCAAGTAAAACTAAAATTTTCTTTATGTGAAAAAAAAAGTTGGCAACTGCTTTAATTCAATGTGAAGAAACCCAGGCGAGCAATAATGCTACGACAATCAAAGCCAGTAATGAAAATCTTATAACTAAGAATAGTGAAATAGATATACATATTCCTAAATATGTACCTTACTATGCACCCAATATTGAAGATATCTCGGAATGGCACCCTGTATTTGAGAACAATAACCGAAGTGAAGGAACAAAGGATAAGGCAGCCTCTCTCTATCAATTAGTTGATAAGCTTAAACAATACTGTCAATCAGCAGGAACAACTGCACACCAACAACATTCAATCTTGTTCCGAAAGCTTATGCGATTATCTAAAGAAGCGCCTATACAGAAGAAATGGGACCAGGGAGGGAGTGAAGAGTTCCCTGGGAGCGAAATGTGGGCTTCTGCAAACAAAGATGGGGGGAATTTTGTCGAATTGGTACAGGTCATCCTTCACATGCTAACACTACCACAATTTAGTTGCTGTACACTGTTGATACTTGATTTGGTCCGGCAATTGGCTTTGGCGCAAACTGGCTTGATGAGGTTCTATGAAATGAAGCTCGATCGCCAGGGGATGACTTTGGAATCGCAACTTCTCGAACAATTGCTGGAAAAACGAGGATCCCCTAATCCAACGGTAATAGTCAATTTTCAGGGAGCCAATTTTTCGAATATTAAAACTTTGAGTATTCATAGATTTGTACAGCTGCAGAAGATGCCACAGAAGCTGTATTGGTTGGCTTGGAATCTCAAACTGTCTTTGAAGTTTTTCTAGCATACCTGACCTACCGATTGACGTTTTTTGATACTCCAATAACATCATGCGAAGAGAGTATGAACGACATATCGAATAATCCGAGATACGATCCCATTGCTTCTGCATTCATGTTCTTGGGTCAAAGTGTCACTCAAGTGAACAACACTTTGTTCATTGAAGAATGGTTGAGTCGAGGAGGTGTGGCTGTATTCGTGAAAGGACTGAATTATCCCCAAGTCCAAGTAAGAAAAATGTGCGTGAATGCTATTGTAGAATTTCAAGAAATATTGGGCGATGATTTATACCTGTTTTTGGGCGCCCTTCGACAAGACCAACTTAACTTGATCCGTCATTACGTCAACAAGTCTATCAAAAAGAAATCAAGTCTTCGACAGCTTTGTGCCAACGGTCAATTGAGGTGAAGAAGTGGTAAGGAAATGAAGATACTTTGTGAAGAAAAAGGTCATCATGTGTTCCTGTTTTCGTTCCCTCCCTTTCCCTCCCTCTTCTGCCCCTTTCACCTCCTTGCCCTGTTTTTTTAATAAACATTAATGATTAATACCATACACAGCACTTTTCTTGATCACAGACATAAACATAGAGGTATGTACAATACAAAGCACATAATAGTACTAATATGACGCTGCATTGATTTCTATATTTCTATATTTTTCCATTTCTCCTTTTAATATATAGATTGCTACTTTGACGTGACCCCTTACACCCTTTGTTTCCTCTCCGTTTTCACTATTCCCAAAAGTAGACCAACCGTTTTTGAATTCATGAGCCTCTTTTTTTTTCATTTACCGATTGATTTCATTATTTCATTTTAAACAAATGTAATTGTATACTTGGTTACTCTGCGTTTTTTTATTTTATTTAAATAGTGATTTTTTTTTGTTTTACACAATTTACTTGATTATTTTTCCTACATTACTATAATATCCTAATATGCTGGCCTGCACACATGAACTTTTCTTCAGCAATGACTACAACGCAACCAGTTCGTACTCACCTCATCTGACTAATGCCACTAAAGACAAGGACGAGGTACAAACAATATAGTATTATATAAAAAAATGTATTTTTGACAGTCTTGTTCACTAATTTTATAATCTTTGGATAATACATTTTTGATAGCAAGTTTGGCCGCCTGATGTCGAAGCCGCCTTTATTCAAGGTAACACCAATTTACTCCTGAAAATACACACAGACCATTTTCTATTTTCGTATACTTACCGACTTGATTTATTTTGATTATATAGCATTAGAGACCATACCGAAATTGGGTAGAAGAAAGATTCTGGTGAATGGGAAACCGTGCGGCCGTAACGAATTAATCTCGGATTTCATATTCCGTCAAACCGGTAAATTGAGGACGAGGAAACAAGTGTCGTCTCACATCCAAGTACTCAAAAACACCCGTAAAAATGATCCTCATTGTAAGTTAATTCTCTAATTTCAAAGAACAAATATCAAGACATTTACTCTTTTTTTACTTCTAGTCATGCGATTACTGACAGATACTAGCCAAGAAAATGACATGGTTATGGATCCTCTTCTGAGCCATATGGGTACCAGCAATCTTATGTATTATTACCCTCCTCCACAATATTCACAATATCACCGTTTAGCATCTGCGTTATCAGCAGCCAGGGAGTCAGTTACCACACCGACATCGTCTTCTTTAACAAATCTGGCAGCTTCCTCAGATTGGGCGACGCTCTATGACTCGCCTGCTTCTATACTTCCGACCGCGGATACATCTTCAGCTCTATCCTCATCCTGTTACTTACCTATGCAAACGCCACTAGCTTCTACTTATCATATCACTCCCAACGCCAATTTGAATGGGATGCCATCTGAATTTTCTGCATCATTAACGAGCTACTCAAATGACTACTACAATGATACTACAATGATAAATCATTGTTCCTCTTCTTACTTCAGTAATGATACTCAAACACAGAAGCACAAGGAAAATGTTTATTCGATACAGCCAGCTTTGACATTATCTCAACAATTTCTTCTATGGCCAAGCTATACAAGATTTTATTTGGACTACTCCCCTCCTATCTCTAATACAATGACTACCAATAGCACCAACAATGGCTGTGAAAGCAACACT
The DNA here is from genome assembly GCA_025330725.1 of Chlamydoabsidia padenii. Classification (NCBI taxonomy): domain Eukaryota; kingdom Fungi; phylum Mucoromycota; class Mucoromycetes; order Mucorales; family Cunninghamellaceae; genus Chlamydoabsidia; species Chlamydoabsidia padenii. Next base: position 58,798 of record JAIWND010000059.1, on the reverse strand, counting down.
ATTGTTTGTGCTCATGTAATTTCACAGGGTCAATGCCAAGAACCCGAAATGTTAACCCTCAAGGATCCTCGTACGCTTCAGCTAAAGTGCCCTTGGCAAGATTTACATCACCTACTGACGCGACTACCCCCTTCCTGCCCATTCCTTCACAATCAAGTTTCATTGAATATCCAATTGAATGCTATATCAGATTATTCTGTGTTTCAAAATACATGCCTTTACCGATCACGTGAACAAAGAACTTTGGAATGTATCACTTCAGTTTACTCATTTGGTGCACGAGTATTGGAAACCAAGGAAACACAGCTACCTCAAACCCAAGATGTGGCAATGACCTCACAGAAGTGCACCAAGCCCGTAATTGGCGACAAACAAATCAAAACTGATGAATGCTATACGTATAACTTTTCTTTTATCAATCCTTTTTTCGATGCATTTTTGAAGGGTATCCGATCACTATCATCATGGGATGAAATAAACGCAGCAATCAATAATTTATGTGTGATACAAGTATTCGAAGATTACGTTACCAAGGAGCCTCTACTTGCCGTTTTGTCTGATTTCAGCCGTGATATAACCCCTCAGCAACAAGGGTTGACGGGGTTAATGAATCTCTCTATATTGGCACACTTCCAGCACCTCAGTATCTCTCCTTCCTCTCCTTCATCTATCAAAATGGAGCAATCCTCCTAAATCTGAAGCCATATGCCCCCCCCCACCTTCTTTATGTACTTTTTTTATTCACTCCTTTTTACGGCAAGATACACATACATATTTTGAAACATTCAATCATTACATTTTTATTTAAGAGGAGGAGACCCAACTATTATAAGCAACTGATAATAAACAATTTTTAACCACGAGACATTGTATTTCATACTATTATTAGTTATTTGTTTATTTGCTTCATTAGAAAACAGTGGATGGATCAAAAAAGTGAGAAAGAGATAGTGCGTGCCTTTGTGTGATATAAGCATAAGGGAGATGTTTAATCCTCGGCTAACTGAGCTTGGGCCAACCTTGCTTCCAAATTTCGAAGTGCCTCTTCCTTGCTTAGTAATTCAGCACGTTTTTCCTGGATTTCCCGCTGTACCTTTAATTCGATTTCACGAAGCTGAAGAGGGATAGGAATGAGGAATAATTTTGTTCATGGGATTGAGGGAGGGGATTTCACATTGATTACCTTTTCTTCTTCCTTTCGAAGCTGCTCTTCTTTGAGCCGAACGCTTTGACTGGCCATATCTTCCGCATTCAATGATGCATCTCTAAAAGAAAAAAAAAATCGCATGAGTGTTTTTTCTTCTTTCTCAAGCAAAAGCCAAGAACTTACTCTTGATCACCTCCACTGACAGTGCGAGATAACTTTTCAGTACGATAATTCTCATATAAAAAGTCATGGGTGATTTCCTTCAGATCTTGCAAATGGGAGTTAAGTAAGGCAGACCGTAACCGACCGAAATCAGAATGCTGGGGGTTGTCCACTTCTACAGCACCCCAAGAATATTGACGACCACGCACTGTACGGCCATTCACTACAATGTCCTCATCACTGCCGATGATGGCGAAAGGTAAGAGTTCCTATCGTATAATAAACATTAGAAAGCAAGAAACTGCATATTTATGTTGGCATCAAATATAGGCCTTACTCTTAGTTCACTGTTTTCCTCGATGGTATCTTCATCATCTTCCTCAACATCGTAAGGAAAATTGTAAATGGGGATATTATAATGCTTAATGTCTTCCATTATCTACCAAGGTAAAATTAATTTAATATTAACTCGACTGTTACAGTTACAACAAATTCGACATACTCTCATCTTGAAATCCTTTAGCTCTTGAGGCGTTAAAGAATCAGCGCGACCAACCACAGGAATAACATTGACACGAGGACTCAACCGACGCATCAGCTCAATGTCAATTTCGCGCAAACTGGAATGTACTGGTCAGTAAAACAAAAACAAAAAATAAAGACAAACGAACTTACGCATGACCAGTTGGAGAAATAAAATAAAGAAGAGAGTGTACACGGTTGTCACGGAATCGAGGGTTACGCTTGATTCTAGATTCTTCTGCGAGAATATCATCATATTGTCTTTCCAGATAGCCAACGATTTCTTGGAAACTAAATATCCGTAAATGGAAAGTGAGCAACTTTGGCTAGATACATAATCTGATTCAAATGTTGATGTGTTCCTTACCATCTCTCATTATCGATGTTATCCCCAAAGCCAGGTGTATCAACTATAGTCAACGAAATACTATCAAAAAGAAAATAATCGTCAACAATGAATATATTATCCTGATACTACAGTATTGAAAATAAAGCATACCGAACACCATCTTCGTCCAATTCTAATAAAAATAGCAATGCATTAGTTTGTGTGTGTGTGTGTGTGTGTGTGTGTGTATTTTTTTTTTTTTTTTTTTTTTTTTGCCCATGTCTTTTCATATTACCGACTGAAACAGGTTTAATATTGATTCCAGGTTCATTATGCGCCTCTTCCGCATTATCATACGCTTGCTGTTCCAATACATTAGAGTTACAAAGAGTGTTTACAAAAGTAGTACGACCGGTCCCAGACGCGCCTAAACAAAAAGAACATTTACACATTGGTTAAATTTTTTCAAAGGAGACGATAACTGTATTGCTCGATAATTCATCATCTCTGAACCATTACCAACAACCATGAGGGTGAATTGAAACCCTTTTTTCACATTCTTTCTACGACCACCGAGTCTCTATAATATACAAGTTGTAGTTATATAAATATTCAACGAAGATACTTACACATAAACACTTTTTCTCAACATTTACTTACATGAGCCATTGGTTAAACAAAAGATAGTAAGAAAAAGGAAATTTGGGAAAAAGAGCAATGTTAAGGTGCAAGGAAACTCTCATTGTGATTGGCCACTCACAAATTCATCTGCACTTACTCCGATATTATTTCTCGTGTGTGTATGTACCACGTTGGTGATCAAAATTGGGAACGGTTCTTCATGGCTTCTTCCGCTAATTCTCAGGACCCACCTAAGGGATCCCGCTCAGCTCGCACCTGGGTCAACGTTGTGGCTAATCGCTCGAATCGTATCTCTCTACTCGATACACCCCCTACGAACTCATCCATGATGGAAGCATCCAAGGATGACCAACCATCGATCATCCATTCCAATGCTTGGCGCACCGGCCGTAGCCAGGGCTCTTTCTTCCTTGACATCTCCACTCGTAAAGAAGGGGATCCGCTAATCAATAATAATCCTGTCGCGGCACTGCTCCTCATCGTGAGGGCGGCCGTCGTCTCTTCGAAGTCAATATCGATCCCAAAGATGGTTCTCAAACCAATGACTTCTCTACAAGTGGCTTACTTTTCCCTGATGGTATACGTATCACACCTACCAAAGCTCTCCCCGCCTCTTCCCATATATCGTCAAACTCCGTCTCACCCGTCTTCCTTTCCTCTTTCCCGATGAACTCGAAATTGGCCTCGTTAAAACCTAATCCCATTATGGCCAGGTTTTGGATGTCGGCATCCATACTGATCCTTTGTCCGGAATGTTTATGGGTTCTGGTGATGCTGTACTCGAAACTTCGAACGACAAAGAAATGGAATCTCCATCCATGTCACCCAAGTCACTCAGACTATATATGCATCCTTATCAACCTTGGTTTCCCGCCCCTCCTACTCCTCCGTTGAAAATTCCCATGGGCTGGCGCATATCACCGAAAACATGGAAGACTTTCTGGAAGATGGACGTGAATCATACCACAACAACGATATGGTGGCGTTTACTACATGGTGTCATATCCACGAAGGAGCAAATCAAATCCCGAACCAACAATGTAATAGATCCAATCTGCTCACTATGCAAAGACAAGATAGAAGACGATTTCCATTTCTTTTTGGGGTGCACGACCAAAGACCACCTGTGGCTGGATACGTGGGCGGGCCCAGTTTTCTTCCCTTCATAGTCAACCATCTGGACCACAATGACGTCACCCAATACCACAAACGGAGACCTCCTGCGATGGATTAGTAAAGTGATGTGTACTATCTGGAAGTATCACTGGATCTGCCACTTTGAGAATAGTCCCTGGAGGAAAAAAGTTGCTCTTTCCTTGTATAATACACTAATGTATAATAATCTTTATGTCATCAGTTTAATAAATGTCATTCCTTTTACAAAAAAAAAGGGGGGGTTGCGCTCATCAGACCCCAACATCTTTACCTCACTATTCCGAAAAAAGATTTTAGAAACTTTAAACACCGAAGATGTGGGGAAGCGGGGGTAGATTCCGACGCCGTTTTAAATCCTTGTAATACCTGATAAACTATTCTGACCAGATCATCATGAGTCATCGGACCATCGTGAAGGCGCATAAAAAAGGGGTAAAAAAGATGTGGAAGGTGTCGTTTTTCGACAGTTATTATGAACAACAATACACGACTACAATACCTTATAGCTGTGATGGACTATCATTAGGAAAGGAACTGTGATATTTTGGATATAAAAAAAATAGTAAGACAGGAAAGTGAAATACTTTGAGACTGAATTAATAGTCCTTTATTTATCAATGAGAAATACAGGTATATATACAAAATACAATTAGCTATTACGACTGTATAGATGTTTTTTTCTTAACTGGAATGATGCTCTTTTTCTTTCTTAGATATGAACCAAGAGTATGTATGTCAATGTGGTCCCAAATGACTCTAATTGAGGCGGAGCGGAATTTTAATATTATTTCCGTTCCTGGGGAATGTTTACTTCTTTTGTCCCTTTTTACATATACTCCATATCTGTTATTCTATCTACAATAAATCTAGACTAGTATATCATTTCACTAGGGTAAATAAACTTTTATTTCCAGGACAAAGTGTTCCATGCATTCTTGTCATTTCAATATTCTGTTAATGAGATGTCTGAATCACGACAAGAACATGAGACTTAGAAAAGATTGCGCGAGCGGATCCGAAAAAGACGAATGCAATTATTGAGAGTGATTACGGCTATGGCATCATTTACCTTCACAGCAACCCTTATGATGGCAGAGTACAATTCGGTGTTGATGTCTTCCCCCTTCTTTATTTTTAGAAGACCGAAGGAGCCACGACTACGACTACGACTACGACACAATGGTTATTAGGAGTATGTCCATCGCCACTTGGTTGATGAAGGGAATGAAGGAAGATCATTCAAGCAACATTATCGAATTGGACTAAGAACGTTCACCTGACTGGTGAACTCAATGAAACATCACCCAATTTTTGCACAAGAAGATCCACGGTCCAATCCAGTTTACGTACAAATTGCTACTGTACAGTACTGTGGCGATTCGCAAACGCTCACATTCCCTTTAGAATTGCTGAAATCTTCCTGGGCATCTCCGTTGGATCTTACTGCTTTGCTAGATTGTCACCATCTTCAGATAAGGTGGCCCACAACACCCAGTGAAATAGCCGAGACAATGAATGGTTTTGCTCGCGTGGAAGAAAGTGAGTTCGAAACGATGTCTGTTCGTTTATCAAGAATAATGGGTGCGGTGGATGGTAGGCTTGTTCGGATTCATAAACCTGCAAACAAACCTGGTAGAGCTTGGATGGATTGCAAGAATCAATACTCAATGAATCTTCTAGCGGTCTGTGATCATCAATGCAAATTCACATATGTGCTTACAGGCAGATCAGGTATATACACATCAATCCGAACTGGCCGGTTTTCTCACCAAGATCAGCCCCTCAATTAAAGCTTTGCCGTCACCACAGGAACAATGGGATCAGGTCAAAAAGCCAGTTAAAAAAATCACTGTCAGGTATGGTAAAAAACACACATCTTGGCACAAAGCTACTCTTCGTGATCTTCAACGTCGACGCAACGCCTTTCTTCGAACGAAACCAGCACTGGGAATTCTACATCAACGACTTGACATTTGCAACAAACTTATTTCACATCTTCAGGAAGAAACGATCAAAATAGCCAAAATTCGTTCAGGGGTAATATGGATGGAAGAAAGCGAAAAATTCCCTCGATATATTGTCAACTCCATGAAGCGCCGTCAAACACAACAACAGTTACACTGCCTCAAACACCCAACATCTTAGGAAGATCATTATGATCTCGGCTCAATGAAACAGATCACCACGGACTTTTATCAAAATCTATTTACAACAGACTCCATCAATCAAAATGCAGTAGACTTCCTTCTTCAACATGTACAACCACAACATCGGATTCCGGATACCCACCTCTCTCAACCCACTCAACCTTTCAGTATCGAAGGCCTTATTTTTCAGTCACACAAATGTTCTAACCAAAGCAGCCCGGGCCTGGATGGTCTCGGATACCCTTTTCTTTCACTTCTTTTCTCTCACTCAGATATAGGACCAATTGCTCTCAAAGTCTATAATCAAGCTTTACTTTTAGGAATACTTCCAAACTCTTGACAAGATATTACGATGCGTCTACTACCCAAAAAAGGTGACCTTTCTATGCTCAAGAATTGGAGACCGGTGTCCCTGATTAATTGCGTATTGCTCCTCTGGCAGGTAAAATTATTTCTCCGTATCAATCAGGTTTTATACCACGGCGTTTTATCGCCGACAATTTCTTCATGCTCCGTATGATTATGGATCGAGTCCATGACACAGCACCGGAATCAATAGGCCTTCTACTAGATCAGGAAAAGGCATACGATCGTGTACATCCATTATATCTTCGTCAAGCACTTTCTGCTTTTGGTTTCCCACCTCCTCTTACCTATGTAATTATCAAGCTCTTCCTCAATAACCGGGTACAGGTAAACATTAATGGACATCTTACATCACCTATCATCCAACAACGAGGTCTCTGACAAGGGGACCCGCTGTCTCCTATACTATTTATTTTGCTTTAGAACATCTCCTCCTTACTATCATAAACGACTCCACACTCAAAGGAATCCCTGCTCAGGTATCAGGTGATCACCAGGCGCCAGCACATACTCCAACATTGACATCCCCGTGGCAGATCAATACCAAAGCTCTAGCATATGCAAACGATATTTGTCTTTTTCTAAACTCAACATCAGAATACGATCACCTCCTCAATATTTTTCAACTGTATGGCCAAGCGTCTAATGCTAAGCTCAATGTGACGAAAACTCAAGTGTTCTCGCTGACTGGTGCTGCTCTCTCTCCTTGGCAAGCATTTCTATTACAAAAAGGTGTTACGCAATGGTTTGACAAGTTTTCACCCTCTTATCCCACTTATATTGGATACCCTTTGGTGTTTACTCCCAACCATGCAAAACAAGTAGCGGCTTCTCTTCTAAACAAATTACGTCAGAAACATGGTATTCTCTCTTTACGACATCTCTCATATCGTGGTAAGGTAACGGCATCGAACTCTTTGTTCTCCTCTCGTCTGTGGCATGTCTTGCGGATGGTACCCTTACCGTCTTCCCTCTTCAAAGATGCCCGTCTGGCTCTCTCGTCCTTTATCAATGGCAAGCATAAACTTAATCGACTTTCTTGGACGACCCTCTGTCGACTGGTGACCGATAGTGGCCTCGGTCTCATCGACCCACAGGCACAGCAAGTGGCTCTTCAACGACGATGGGTACCTCTTCTTCTAAATTCAGCTGATAATCTGGGTCACCCTCTCACTTATTCGACTCATTCAGTCCTACAGACTTATACCCCTAATTCCTTCTCTCACATCTTTTCCCCCTCATCACCCCATCTCACACTCACGATTCCATACTTCCCTTTCACTCACCTTTTCTCCTCATCTTCTCTTTCTTTACTCTTCTTAATCTAGATTTGAATCAGCTGACTTGGTCTCATCAGATGTGTTTGGATACTCTCCTGTCTAGAAAGTTCCTTGATCTACCACCAAAGCATTTTTTACAACAGGCTCCCAGTCGCCATTTATGTGGTCGTGATTTCTTTGCTTGGAACTCTCTTGGTCAAATTAACCTTGATTGAACATGGTCTTACACATTTTCCATTGGATCCTCGGTTAGTCACCAAAGTACATCGTCTGTTCTCCACTCGGGTCCTCTCATCCAACTTGCTTCCTGAGGTGCGCCCTTTCTTTCACCGGTCGGCTGCCCCGTCTCTCGTTCTATCTCTTGATCACTCACTCTGGGCTTCTTACTTCGATCTACCTACTCACGGCTCTTATGTACGTCTTCATCACCTACATCAACATCATCAACTCATCTTTGGTCCCTCACTTACAAGCAACTCCCAATGGCGGTTTTTCTGGTCGGTAAAATTATCTCCAGGGGCACGACAAACTTACTACCGTTTGATACACCGACGATGGACAGCATAAGGCTTAGTTCATAATACGCTTCATCTTCCCGAAGTCTCTCCTTCATGCCCAATCTGTCACCATCCTTTCGAAGATATCCCTCACATGGCTCTCTTCTGTCCTACAAAGATTGGTATTTGGATCCGTATCTGGGGTACATTTTTTCCGAGTTCATCACTGAATCCCGATGATCTTTGGTTGTTCCTGACGTCTCTTCACTTACCTCCCTGCCATCTTTGCTCCCCTCCTACTCTGATTTTCCAAGTCGTAGGGACGACCCTCCAAGCGATCTGGCGCGCCCGTTGGCGTCTTCATTTCGATAATGTCCCTTTCCTTGCTTCTGCCATCTGTAACCAAGTAATACTAGATATGAACAAGCTGCTTCCTTCTCTCCACACATCTGTATATTATGCTTAGCTCGGTTTATTTCTAGGTAAGCTCTTGTACAAAAAAAAAAAAAAAGAGACCATAATCATGGTCTCATGTACTACAGTACATACCCTTCCCCGTTTTACAATCTTTCCCCTTCTCCCGCATACTATATATATATATGTGTGTTTCTTGTCTTTGTCTTCTTCTCTTACCGCCCTTTCTCTTCTTACCACACTTATCTCCTCCCCACTAATTACCATAAGTCTTCCGTATTACACTCTGGCCTACCTCTCAACTTCGACGTCGGGTCCTGTCCTTTTTAATTTTATAATAAAACTGACTCATTACAAAAAAAAAAAAAAAAAAAAAAAAAAAAAAAAAAAATTGGGAACGGCAGCAGCAGAGTAAAGAATACAAGTTCAAGGGTTCTCCTCCTGATAGAAGTGTCGTAAGCTATTCTTATTCAGGATAATGATGTTTGGAACCTGAAAAATAGTAATAATTGATCAAGAAAAGGGCACTGACCTAGTCGAAGAAAGCAGAGTAGTTCATGAAGTACCTTCATCCGTTTGCTTGTCGCACCTGGAAAAACTAAATGTCAGATTTCTCCAGGAAACATGCCGGGATCTTTGTGACTGACCTGCCGCCTTTTCGTCCCTTCCCTTCAATTCAATGACACTGTGTTCACTCAGGACGTGGTTCATGGACGTACATGATACAACTACTACGGTGCTCTCAATGTGGCCTAGTAAATTCCTTGGCCAAACGAGAATAAATGAAAAAAAGGCTTGAATGCTGACCACAACGATGTTCTGAAAATAAAATCTGAGTTTGACATGTTTTCAGCTAGTTGCACACAAGACTTCTTTTTCTTTTTTTTTTTCCTCCACCTCTCTCAAACCACCAATGTACAGATCCACCCTTTTACTAGCTAGTAGATTATCTTTTCAACGAGGCTTTGCCACAGCCGCTCCCATCAAACCAAACATTAAACTTCTAGCAAAGTTACGCCAAGAAACAGAAGTGTCAATGACAAAAGCCAAAGAGGCTTTGATCAAGAATAATAACGACTATCAATTGGCTTTAAATTGGTTAAATCAAGACGCTTTAACTTCAGGTGCAAAAAAAGCTGCCAAAGTAGCAAACCGAGTGGCTGGTGAAGGACTTATAGGCACTGCTTCTGTGAATTCGCGAAGCACCATTATTGAGGTAAAGAAAACAGAATTTATTTTTGACAGGCAAACTTGATTAACCTGCCTTTTTTTGTCGTTAAGCTCAACTGTGAAACAGATTTTGTTTCTCGTAACACTGTCTTTAAAAGTTTGGTATCTCGTATTGCTGCCACCTCTTTGCTCGTTTATGAACCCAGCGATGTAAATCAGGTTATTGAAAACATTTCTGTGTCGACACTTCTCCAAGCTCCTTTGATGCCATCTGATTGCGGTGATGACAATGATAGCGATATTGGCAAGACAGTGGAAGAAGCAATTGTGAAAGCAATTGGTATTTTGGGCGAGAACATCACTTTAAGACGGGCTGCCATTGTCAATCAAGGCATCTCTGCGAGTTACATACATGGTGGTGACAAATTTACTGGCAAGATTGGTGGTCTGGCTGTTTTGAAAGCAATTGGTGGTGGCGAATTTAACACTGAACATTCTAACGTGCTTATTAAAGCCGCCCAACAAGTCGCCCGTCAAGCCGTAGGTTTCAACCCCATGTATGTTACTGAACAAGAAGTGCCTGCTGATGTGTTGGAGAAACAGACTGATAAGACTGCCTACTTGAAAGAAGTGGTTTTGTCAAACCAGGCTTACTTGATGAATGCTGACCAGACTGTAAGTCAGTTTGTGAACCAAACTGCGGTGGATAATGGCCTTCCTGGTGCTAAGCTAGTTGACTTTGTGCGATGGGAAGCAGGCGAAAATATCGAAAAACGAGTCGATAACTTTACTGAAGATGTTATGAAAGCTGTTCGTGGACAATGAATTAGAAGTTCCTAGATAATCTTATAAGAAACTTAAAAATAAAGAACCACCCCACCCTTCTCTACTTGACACTCAAGCATGACCTGGATGCAACTTTTCCTTCTTCTTCTTCTTCTTCTTCTTCTTCTTCGAAAGTGACTGTTGAAAATCCTTTGATACATCTGAACGAGAAACCGAAGAACCTTTTTTTTTTTTTTTTTTTTTTTACATTTTCTACAACGTTTATTGTTTCCTAACCACCACCAATAAATACCCTCCCACTCAAGCTATGTCATACCGAGAAAAAGAAAAAATTCATAGGCCCCCTCCAACAGGCGGTGTTGCCGTTGGTGGTGGTGGAAGTAGAAGCAAGGATAATACAGCACACGGCGTCAATCCATTATTTCGCGGCCGTCGCCATGCCCCCGAAGTTGCCAGTAAAAAAAGAGTGTACCCTGACCCATCCCTTGCTATTCCTTATCTTCAAGTGGACCCACCGACAAAAGCAGAAAAACAGAAAGAGGACAGAAATGCTAATCAACGTTATGGTCCTTCAAATACTTTGCTTGGACAATATTGGTTGGCCAATAACTACAAACTTGAAAACATGAAAGATTTCGACGGAAGAAAACCCAGTGCTTGATAGAAGTGAGAGAGAGGATGCGTAGGTATATTTTTTCCTTGGCCGTTTGCTCGGCTTTTTTCTCTTCTTTGTTATTATTCGTGAGGCGAAAATTACTTAATAAGGAAGATGTAACTAAAATGTTCCATAAATAAAGTTTGTAGCGAAGTAGAAAGCTTGACGCCCTTCCTTTCTCTCTCTCTCTCTTTTTTTTTTCTTTCTCTTATTAACAAATGCCTACCCTTTCAAATATATTAAAACTGACTATATATGGTCTTTTGGCCTGCTCAGCTACCGCAGTTGAATCGCAAGAAAAGTTTTTGTTTCAAGGGGCACAAAACGGTATAATTTCAGACTCTTGGCAACAATTCCAAGGGGTTATCCATGATACTGCTGACATTGTACACCATGCTATTGATGATATCACTCAACAATTCAAAGCCTTTTCTCACCCAGCTTTCCCCCAATATACAATGCGATATAAAAGCCCGTCTCTATGTGATCCAGATGTGAAACAGGTATAGATTCTTACTGAAATCACAGGGAAGTTGCAGAGTATTGACTGTGATTTTTGATTGGAATAGATAAGTGGTTATTTGGACGTTGATAGTGACAAACACTTCTTTTTCTGGTTTTTCGAGTCTCGTAATAAACCTAAAGAAGATCCTTTGGTGATGTGGCTTAACGGAGGTAAATATATCAAAGATGAATATATAAATGTGTGTATACTAAATGTTACATAACGACCATAGGTCCTGGCTGTTCATCTTTGACCGGGTTATTGATGGAACTGGGGTAAAAAAACGGCAACACATGAATGCACTGAGGTTAAATTATTTTAAAACACACTTTTTTTTTTTGGTTAGTCCATGCACGGTGAATGAAGCAGGTGATGACACAAAAATCAACCCTTATTCATGGAATTCAAACAGCAGTGTTTTCTTCTTGGACCAGCCTATAAATGTTGGTTATTCTTATGGAAGTGGCGGTGCGTCCAACACTGTCGATGCAGCCAAGCACGTTTATGCCTTCCTTCAACTTTTCTTCAAAGAATTCTCCGGTAAAATGGAAAAATGTTCATTAAAACAAAAGTTCTTGTTCTCAACTTGCTGATCCCCCCTGTTGAATTAGAATACGCTCACTTGGATTTCCATGTTGCTGGTGAATCGTATGCCGGGCATTACATACCTAGAATCGGAACTGAAGTGAATCAAAATAACAAAGGACGATTCCAATCATCTTTGCTCAGTCAACATGCATCGACATTGAAAACAATCAATTTGAAGAGTTTGATGATTGGTAATGGTCTAACCGATCCTTTAATTCAATACAAATACTATGCAAAAATGGCTTGTGAAAACTCATACGGCCCTGTACTTGATGAATCCACTTGCCAGAACATGGAAGACAGTTACCCTGCATGTGCTACTTTGATCGAAAGATGTTATCGCTCACAAAATGTGTTTTCATGTCTCCCTGCTGCCATGAAATGCAACAAAGATCAGATCGCCCCTTATCAGCAAACTGGCATGAACCCTTACGATGTGCGTGAAAAATGTAAAGGTGGAAATCTTTGCTATGAAATCTTGAACAGTGTCCAAACCTACCTCAACCGAGATGATGTGAAAAAGGCAGTGGGAGCAAACATTGATGGAAAATACGAAAGCTGTAACATGCAAATCAATTTCAGATTCAATTTGGCCGGTGATTGGATGCGGCCCTATGTGAATGAACTTCCTCCTTTACTTGAGGATGGTGTACGTGTTTTGATTTATAGTGGGGATGCTGATTATATTTGTAACTGGATGGGGAACAAAGCCTGGACATTGGAACTTCCTTGGTCTGGTCATGACGAATTCAAGGGTAGTGATGATGCTGATTGGCTTTCTCCTAGTGGTAAGAAAATTGGTGAATTGCGATCTGTCAAAGACGGTCAATTCGCTTTCTTACGGGTTAATGGAGCTGGTCATATGGTTCCGTATGATCAACCTGAAGCTTCATTGGAAATGCTCAACCAATGGGTTCGAAATGAATTGAAATAAATCAAGTAAACATTAAATGGCCATTTTGTTTTAGTTTGATTTCTCATAATACACAAATAAAAACTTCTTGTAACACGTGTAAGTGTGTACTAACTTGGTCTCATTATGAGATCATCATTAAAAGCGGAACAAGACCAAAATATTCATTGGGATATCGTGATGGATAATGCACCCATTCACACGCATAAAAACATGAAAAAGTACATTCATGTGCGTATCTCCCTACTTACTCTTCTGAGCCAGTGGCAAAGAGTAAGGTTTCGTCTCGCATTCTTACAAGTGCTGGGGTAAATGTCGAAACAGGAAGCCCATGTAATGGCCGTTGATGTTCTTATCAAACGCAGAGCCTATGCGAAGCCTATGCAGAGCCTTATTTATGGTATTAAATGTGTATACGCACCTTGCAGGGGTTAAAAGCTTGGGAAGTGCACGATGAGAGTACAGATTGTCTTTTCACGTTTCACGACAAAAGCAAAAGCACCGTTCGGGTCCCCAACAGATGCAATCGGAAATCCTCGGATCAATTTTTCTTTTTTCTTTTGTACTTCGAGATTATATAAGAGACGAAAAAAAAAGTTTTACACAGAAAACGATTTTAACAAAAACATGTCTACAGAAAAAATCACCTGTTTATTGAACTGGCACGCAACTCCTTACCATCTTCCTCTCTTTTTGGCCGACAAATTGGGATACTTCTCAGATGAGGGTATTCAAGTGGCTGTTATTGAGCCTAACAATCCTTCTGATGTAACTGAAATCATTGGATCTGGAAAAGTCGATTTGGGTTGTAAAGCCATGATCCATACAATTGCTGGTGAGTGGTATATACTTTTTTTATTTTTTTTATTTTTCTCTTTTCTTTACTCCTGTATTTTATTTTAATCAAATAGGAAAAGCTCGCGGGTTTCCCATCAAATCCATTGGTACTTTATTGGATGAACCTTTCACCGGTGTGATCCACTTGAAACATAAAAGTGGGATTGATGAAACTTTTGAATCCATTAAAGGCAAACGAATTGGCTACGTGGGTGAATTCGGGAAAATCCAAGTAGATGATTTGGCCAAACAGTATGGAATGGCATTGGATGACTACACAGCTGTGCGTGTGGGTATGAATGTCAGCAAGGCATTGCAAGACGGAGAAATCGATGCTGGAATCGGACTTGAAAATGTCCAAATGGTGGAATTGGAAGAATGGTCAGTGAAACAAGGTCGTTCACCTGATGATGTTGAAATGCTTCGTATTGATGAATTGGCTGATCTTGGTTGCTGTTGCTTCTGTTCGGTAAGAATATTTCGCCCCATAGAGTCGACAACATTGATACCCATCCTTCAAGGTTTTTTTCTTTCTTACTCGTAGATCCTCTTCATTGGTAATGAAGCTTTTATTGAAAAGAATCCTGAAAAGGTTACCAAGTTCATGAAAGCTGTGAAACGTGGTGCTGATCTGATGTTTGCTCAACCTGCTCAAGCCTATGAGCTTTTTGTGGATATGAAACCTTGGATGAATAGTACTGTGAATCGTAAGATTTATCAACGCTCTTTCCGCTACATGTCTCGTGATCTCAAAAATGTCCCTCGTGATTGGCACAAGGTAACCAATTACTGCAAGCGTTTGGGTATTGTCAATGACGATTTTGAGCAAAATCAAACGAATGAATTCTTGACTTGGCCCCTTCTTCCTGAATCTGAACCTGGGTTTATTTATCCTACTATTGATACTGGGGTTTTGGTCAAAGATGAGGATTCTTTGGTCAAGAAGGGAAAAAAGGAATTCCATCGCTCTGCTGCTTGCTGTCAAACAGCTACAGCTTAAACAAACACTTTGGTTTATTTTTACACTGGTAAGTTAACATTGTACACATTTCTGGTACCGGATCTAATAATCTTGTTTTCTTTATTCCATGGGATATCCCATGATTCAACATGGATACTGTTACTGTAAAAAAAAAAATGAATGGCGTATATGTAGGTTTTTTTTTATTTTGGTTGAATACAACTAGGGGAGCCTATGTATTTTTTACATGGCTGAGAATCTAAAACCCTCATTACCAGATCAAGATAATGCTTGCGATGGGAAGTTGTATCCAACTTTTTTTTTAAAATGAAAAATACTTAGTGTCTTTGTCAATAAACCCCGCCCCCTTTTTTTTATTTCTTCTTTCAAATGATGTATGATTCAATTTATTTGCAAAACGAAGAAACAATAACAAGAGTTTTCTACCAAGGTCTTTTGAGATTTACACCTTCTTGAACACTGAGTCCATCCAAAACAACTTTTTCTGCACTAGCTACACAGCCTTCCAATAATGGGATACCACGCCAACAATAAGATCCAACAAACCAAATACCATTTGTCCCCTGACATGCACCCAGAGTGACATTGTTGTTATGTACTGTTGTTGGGAAAAGATCAGATTCAATGGCTCTTTTAGACGCCAAGGTAACAGTCGCTCGTTCAAACCATGAGACTGAAATGATATGTTTAGGATCTGGACTAATACAAGGATTGGTGGTTTGTAAGTAAAGTGATCGATCGGATAAATCATCCTCATCACTCTTGTCGTCGTCGCTATTATTAAAGCAAGAATGTGTCCAGTTTAAAATATGAGTGGTCATCGTTGTATCATGAGGGAAAGGAATGATATATTTGTTATCATTCTTTGGATCGGGTTGGATAGTGTGATCAATACGTGCAAAGTTAAGAGCTCGCCAATGAGTTTTGTCTTTGGGTAATAAGCGAGTGTCGGTATGATTAATGACCAAGGATGTATCATAACTGAATTGTTTCAACATATTCAATTGAGCTTCCAATGTTGATATTAGTACCGCGTCGTCATTGCTATTGCTATTATTATTATTGTTGTTATTATTCGTGATATCATTATGATGGTCTCTGACAGAAGTGTAGCATGTTTCTAACATCCGTTTCGCTTGATTTCCTTGAGTTGCAAATATAATATGATCAAATTCGTAGGTCTGGTCTTGTTCATCCTGTAATACGTAACGATATCCATTTTTGCGATCAGGTTGAATCGATTTGATATGAACACCGAGATGAATATGGGTTAAGGGTTCTGCCAGTCGATCCACCACTTGCCGAATGCCTTGTGTCACCACATATGATTCTTGGAATAATCCCATTGCCATGTATTCTGGTACAAAGGGGAGATGTTCCAAAAATAGAAATTATTCGTCAGTACTTTTTTTTTTTTTTGATCCATTGTATTTGAGCTTACCAAGCACTTCACTTGCAGGATAATTCAACATGGCTCCCCATGAGTTGGTACAAACTGCAGCGAACAAAGGAACAAATACTTGATGTATGAAATAAGGATGAATGTGATTCTCCTTCAACCACTGTCCAAGAGTCATTTTCGCAACTGAATGTTGAGGATTTCGGAGATGTCCACGATGATGAAGCCAGAGTGTCAAGATCATGAGCCAACTATATGACAAGGCAACAACAATCATGAAATACCAGGAAATAAGTAGATCGTTGACTCGCAATGTCCAATTGGGTGTCGAATCAATGTCATCTTTGGAGAGAGAAGATCTTGAAATGGCTTGAAGTCGTCCTACTGTACGCGCACCACTATATGTCAAGTAAGATTGGTTGTTGGTATAAGACGCAATATCGTGTGCTAATTTATTGTCAATAGGATGTGATGACTCGATGGTATACCAACCAAAACTAAACCGGGCTGGTTTTGCAGGAATACCGAGATGCTTATACAAGTTTATAAGATGAGAATAATAGCCTGGATGACAAGGGGAAAGGGAAAGTATGAGTTTGTTTGTTATTCTCGTCTATTCTCGATGCGTTGTTTGTTTGTTTGTTTGTTCCTTACCAGACATAAACGACCGCATAGGTACCTTGAAATAATAATAATAATAATAATAATAATAATAATAATAATAATAATAATAATAATAATAATAATAATAACAGAAATGATAAAATGATTCAATCAGTACACCATTGTTCTACACATATCACTTCTTCTTACTCACATCAATTCGAACATTTTTGTCTTCGGATCCTATAGATATAGAGGCAGCATCCATCCCGATCATATTGTTTTTCTCAAATAAATGAACTTGGAATTTCACATTGTTTTCATTATCTGTAGACACCCCTTTTGTCAAGAGGTAGGCGGCTGATAGTCCTGCCAATCCTGATCCTATAACTGCTACTTTGACGATTTTTTCTTCTGTTCGTTCGGTCATGTTTTTTGTTTTCTTTTTGTATAAAGAAGAGAGATAAAACAATCAAAGCCAAAATAGATTTTATACCCACAGACAAAATTAAATGAGGGAGGAAAACACAAAGCCCAAAAAGTGATAGTGGAATTTGGGAGTCTGAAACAGCCGCATACGGAGTGTAAATTTTTCGGCGTCTTGGGTTGTGATGTCCGACTGACGACTTCGACTTCGTATATTTTTCAAAGCCCGTTGTTGTGAGGTTTGCTGATCCGGCACCAAGGCTGTGGCGTAAATTTAATTTTGAGTAAAACAAGGATTCGAATCCCGATAGACTTGACCCTGTGGCTTTTTGCCCTGCCGCTTTAAATCATTGAAAAAACAAACTTTTCTTCCTTTCATCCTTCCTCTTTTTATATATAAAAAAAGGGTCAATTATCCAATCCGCCTTTACTTTGTTGAATAGACGCACGACCGGTACTGTGGAGCCTTTCCATGAAGTTTTCTCAACACGCGAAGAACCCACCAAGTTTACCATGCCTCGTCGTGATTTCGATGCCTTCCGTAAAAGAGAAGAACAAAGGTGCAACTTCTCCTTATACGACAAAACAAGTGGACCTACTCGCAAGGCTAATGTTGTATTCCTTCAGAGGTTTGGCAATCACGATGGAACACCTTACCATGGTGCAATTATCGAACTAGCACTCAAAATATGCACTACGTTATAGAGAAGTAAGTGTCCGTATAATATATATTCATCTAACCAATAATGTGTACTTTTTTATAGACTTATTGTTTCCACCTAGTTGGAGCGTCTAAACCGTCCACCAGCTCTGTTCGTACTCATGATTCGATTTCCTGTTAATGTGAAGCGTACTTGAAGATGTTGGTCCCCAAAGAAGACCCCACGGAAGCTACTATCGAATACCATTGGGGACACACTGGACATACACCCGGAAGCGTCCAGGACATGGCCTCAGCGCCCATAAGTCGAGATGCTCGTTTGGCTCTTCAGCAATTAATTGAAAACAAGATGACCTGGATCAGCATTGAACATCTCTTACGCCAGGATGCCAATCAGCTGGCATTGATTATGGAAATGGGGGGAAATGCGAACATCGAAGAATCAATACGTCTCACCTATCAGTCGGTGTATTACCAGATGAACAAGACGATGAAATCCAAGTCTCAACTCGATACTGATCTGGCGAAAAGTTTGATAATATGGAAGGAAAAGATCGTCCAATCTGGTGGTTATTGCTTTACGAAAAATATGGAGACGATGGACGATGGGATGTTTGCCTTTGCTTTCTGCTCTCAATGGCAAATGAACGCAAGTATATGGGGAAAAAAAAGACGAAGGAACAAGGTGGTATATTACTGTTGACTCTTTATTTTTTTGGGTATAGTGTTTACGAAAGGATGGTAGGATTGTATGCTTGGACTCCACACACAAGACCTGCGTCACTAACCCAAGGAACTTCTGCTATCTCTATACCTTGGTGGTACGATCATCTGAGATTGGTAAAGGGCAACCCGTTGATTTTATGGTCATCAATCATGCGTCTTCTTACTCTGTGCAATTCTGGCTTCAGTGGCTTCGACAAGACCATGGCTACACTCCTTGTCAAGTGATGATCGACAACTCGGATGCTGAAATCGCTGGTATCAAGACTGCGTTTGGTGATGACACGTAAATTGTAATTTGCCAATGGCATATATTAAAGCCTGGAGGGAAAACATCGTCAAGAAGGTGAAGGTCATCGCGCGTGGATCAACAGCACCAACAGCAACGGAACGCAAGGCTTACCGTGACGACGTACTTCGACAAATGATTGCGGTGATGGTTTCCCAAACCAGTGATGCATTTGAAGAAGCTTGTCGGGAATTCGAAGGATGCAATGGTGTAGCTGATGATGTGTGGGATGGGTCTGCCCTGGTTGTTTACTTCAACCGGGAATATCTTGGAAAAAAGACAAGTGGTCATTGGCTTGGAGAAAGGTAAGTCCTTAGGTGGCATGGATGGTGATGGTGATTGTAGTATAGATACAAGGAACCTGTAGAATATTATACCCTGTTATGTTGTTGCGACTGTTGATGTTAATAATAAAAACGTTTTTAAACTTGAAATCGTGCTGTTTACGGTAATGCGACTATGACAGAAAGACCAATAATTACGTTAAAGCGTGGTATCATGGGTTGAAGGAGGTTTATCTGCGCAATTTGAGGACTCAGCGCGTGGATGTCCTAGTGTATATACTTTTTGAGATGGTCGTGCCAGACTTCATGGCAGATTGCATCAAGACTGGTGCTCTTTTCCGGAGCGATGTTCTCACTGCCGTCGAAAAAAAAGAAGAAGGGCGAATGCAGTTACCGGTAATGAAAAGGAAGATAAAAAGGGGCAGCATACCCCCCCCCCAAAAAAAAGGGCAGTAACATTGAATATTTTTTTTACATAGATGACGAAGTCAGGGCGATGGTTGATGATGAAGAACCTGGTATCATCAAGGTCAAATCATTTAACTTGGAAATCGAATTGGTGTACACCATCACATTGAGTGAAAATGAAAACTCAATGGTTTCGTGCACCTGCTTTTCCTTTGCCCGAGGAGCAACAAGATGCAAGCACATGTTTTTGGTGAACAGGGTGCACCTCATCTTGTTCCCTGACATTGTCCAGCTGCAACATGTACAAGTGTCAATCCAACAACCCACCAACAACCAACAAGGCGCCAATCCCGACAATTTGGCTAAATCCGTTACAATGTAAAAACACAAATGCCTTTATTTTTTTATTTTTTTGTAATAACAAATGCCTTTATTAAGTACTATTCTTGGCGGACGTTTCCGTCCGCTTCTTTGACCTTATTATTTGGCCAATAAAAATGCTCCATTTTAACTGTTTTAAACGTCCTCGGAGAGTCCACTTTACACTATGAAATCCACTTGAAAAAAAAGTCATGCGGAATAGACTGGTAGGGGGCAATGCCGTATCATGAAATGGTGGGTAGTAAAACCAGAAGAGAGAAAGCGGTCTTTCAATTAAAGTCCCGCTTGACATGTTTGCATGGATTGATTTTACCATTGACTCAGATGTATAGACTGGCCATCTCCATCATCAATAGTTTTCAACTGAATTCCGATTAGAAACAAACCTTAGTTAATAAAACAAAGAAGAAGTCATCCATTCTAGGTTAATATCCTCCCTGTAGGTGAAACCCATGTATTATTCCTTGTCTATATAACATTCCCAGTTACCATTATATTTACAGAGAGTATGATTTTTTATTTATAACAATGTTGCAGTTCACGGAACAAGCAATGTCAATAAAGTATAAAAGAATCCCATCGTACTCACTAGCCTTTCTACTTTTTAGATACACTATGTTTTTTTATTCCTTTATTCTTTATATTTTAATCATCCCAATCCCCAACACCATGACCGACAGATAAGCAATGGCACCAATTGGAGATCTTGATGCAAAAACCTCCACCGCCGACTACTTCATTGCCACCACCAGTGTGAATCAAACCAAGACATGACAACAAAGTACAATAATAGGCAATGTTGTCAAGCGTGGAGTTGTATAGATGTAAGTTCTCCACCAAAATTGTCCTGATATTACCACCATTGTCATTGGGAACTTGACAGTCTTCTTGATCGCCACCTTCAGCCAAAGGTACACCCGGTTGACTTGACGGATTTCTAAGTGTTGTAGAAATCGACAGTTTTTCAAAGCCAATCGTAAAATGTTGGCTGTCAGGTGTTGGCTACCTTCGAGTCTATATTTGCGCAGACTGAGGCACCAAATATGGGTTTTCACCGAAAAACCCGCCACGGCCGACAATGTAATTGTCAGCACCATTACCGACGATAAGGAATGGCACCTATTGGAGATCTTGATGGAAAAACCATTACCGCCGGCTATATCATTACCAACACCATACGTGAGTGACAGGTTGTACAAATACTCTTTTTTCTTTTTTTTCTTTTACCTGATGGCCACAATCAAAGTTTGATTTCCGCTCTTCGAAAACGGCAGAGACGTGTCAAAAGAAAAAACAAGAAAGAGAAAAACAGTGATGTTTAGTATCAATCTTAAAAGTGAGAAAAAGGTAAAGAAGAAGAAACAAGCGAAAGAGAAGTAAAAAGTGATTCCTGAACCTGTATAATGTTAATATCCCGCTTGGTGTCAAATCCTATTGTTTCGATGAAGAAGGTCATGTTTTTCTTATTGATGGATGGTGGTGCTATTGTTTCTATTTGAATGGGAAAAAATCTTTACTAGTGTATGTATTTATCTATCTATTACCCTTGACTGTATTCCCATCTTGATCATCCTCTTTATCGATCATTGTTACACAATGTCCGTGCACCACCTCTTCTCTAAAACTTTAATTACGTTTCCTCACAATCATGTCCCTGTTACTTTTTTTTTTCTTCATCTGTATTAACTAAACTACACAACAGTCTAATTGCGAGTGACAATATCAACGAGCAAGGGATCAAGAAAAGATGATGTGTTTTATTAAAAAATATATAGAAAAAAAAAAAGGAAGAAACACCATGTGTGCTTGCTTTTACTCCACTTTTTCACATGTTCGAGTTACAATCGGTCAAGATTCCATGTTGATTAGAATCGTCGTGTCACTAATAAATGGAAAGAGTCAAGTAGAGTACAAAGCGAAGATGCCATTTATCAAATCCACATTGCTATTATATATATATCAATGATTATGTTCAAATAGGATAAGAAAAAAAAGGGGTCACATCCGGCATCAGTAAATATATATAAAACATGATTGACTCTTGTTTTTTTTAAAAAAACAAACTCTCTCTACCACTTCCTTCTACTTTATATATATACATATGGATGAAGACGCTGCCCCGTCAAATACATCTCACTCTATCCCTCCACCTGAGGATGGACGATGGACGAAGTTTTTATAATCATTCCAGTATACAGGACGATGTGATCATTTCATCAAAATGGCATTCAAGGACCGACTGGAGGAACAGCCGAAGAAAGTTGTCAAATCCTACAAAAACATCCCCACAAGTAAAGAAGTCATATTGGAAAGATACAAGGAGGATCAACAGAAACCTCGTTTTCGTTTAGTTTATAAAAAATCCGCAGCCTTGTGGAATGAATACAACGGGAAGCTGGAAGATGGAGGTAAAAAGGAGAGTGAGTAAGTATATATAAATTTACTTACTGGTCATTCTTTCACATGCAGATGTGCCACCAACTACGACTGCAGATAGTATGACGGACTTCTGTGTCAAATATTATTCTGCACTGGAGGTGAAATGGCGAAAGTTTGTAGCAGAAAACGTTGATGCAGTATATGATGAAGTAACCTCACCCAAGAAAGCAATCAGATGACCAGCCAAAATTAAGAGGAAACAAGCGAATGAAGGTAAACCAAGGTGTGAAGACCATCAAGAAAAATACGAAAATTAGAAGACCAAAATGGCGAGAAAGATACTTGGATGTGATGAAGACTGTTTCTGATGTAGTATACGAGATGTCAATCATGGTACCCCTGATCGCACAGTCCTACCTTGACAGGTAAATCCATCAAATTATATATTATTAAAGACAGCTAATGTATCTTTGTTATATTTTGGACAGCCATTCTTCTTATTCATTTGTTACTGACATTGTACCATCTTCCCATCTCCGACAAAAATGCGAAAAAAAACTGTCTCACATCAACCGGGACATGAAGGACAGACTAATGAATATGAAAACACGAACGGATTCTCAAAAAAGAAAACTATTGGATACATTTACAAATCGACATCTTGAACATCTCTTTGACAAGTATTATGGTGCAAAACAACGAAAGGACTGCGCAGTGCATGATGAAGCGTCATCTTCTCAAATGTCAACTTTTCCACTGAAATGTCTACGTCTTCCTCTCAAATGTCATTTTTTCCATGGGGATGTCATCTTTAAAAGTTACCAATGAAGAGTTGATACTTCCATACAAAGACTTTGATTCACGCTTTTTAAACGACTTACCTGATGGGTATTATCCATTAATTCTTCCTCAATTCACGATAATGGCAATTAACATTATAAATATGCACGCAGACAAACGGGTGAACTATGTTATTAAAAAGGCTATTACTTTGCTGTTACGGATAAATCTGTGTCCAGAATGAGAAAAATCATACTATGACAGAATTAGCGGGTAAATAAAAGAAAACCAACTGATTCTATAATGAAGATAATTAAAGTACTGATGTTACTCTTTTTTTTTTTTTTTAGTGCTCACTCGAAAAAAAACCAAGAATCCTGCTGGAAAGAAGTCTTAAATACTAAAACTTATGGTTGATCGGAGACAACTGGAATTGCTGCTCTGGAAACACAAAAAAATTTGGACGACCTACACCAAAAGCTCACCATGAGAAAAAAATCCTGTATGAAAGAACCAAGGAGGAAAATCTCGAAACCGAACTCAATGATCTGAAAGCCAAAATCGCAAACATGAGAAAAGAACATATTCTTATTGAAAAAGAGAATGCTCGTATTGAACAAGACAATCCTTCTACTGAAACAATGAATGATGAAGTAATGGATACTACCTCGGCGCCTACCTCAGATCTTCAGCATTGTCCCAGCGCAGCGATGATCAATCGTTTATGTGGATTTTTGATGAAACACCTACGATAAAAACCAAATGACGATCCGCTCACGCAAGAGGAAATTATGGATACCTTCCCAGCAATAAACGAACAGTCAACTGCTCCCATCGTCAAGGTTTTTACATTCTTTCGGCGTTTTGTTTTACAAGAAGTGAATGAAGCCGAGATTGATAGTCATGTATTGGTAAACCTTCACACTATCGATATGTGTAACGCGGTGCTGCAATCCACTGGTTATGGTCGATACTCACGTAAAATGACACCTGAACCTTCTCTGGGCACACTACATGCTCTCCATATCAATCTCCATGGTCTTTATACATTCACCCGATGTGTTGACGACTCGAACAAGAAAAATACAAGCATATTAAAAACCAGACAAGACGATTCGATTACAAGTTTGAAAATGGCCTCCTCCGAATCCTGCAGCCATTTTCGAAACAGGTATTGATATGCAAGAGGTTGAAGGATTGTGTGCCAAAAGAAATGTTGAATTCAATAATAAGATCATCATTACATCTTCTGGCGTCATCCATCTTCAAGTGACTTATAACAAAAAGGAATCTTCTCATTCGTTTGCTTCTTAGACGGTTGATCAAAAAGCACATCGACAGCAAGCTGACAAACAAAAAGACTGGGACGACATAGCCGCTTTGAAACAAGAAACCAACAACCTTTATGCACGACTGAAAGGTATCAAGGCGTCCGTATCTTGTTTGCAAAAGACTATCAAAGACAATAATCAACAGATTTTCAACATTGTCAAGTCTTTCCGTGAATCACCCAGCAGTCAGCTCATGGAAGATAAAAAAGCAAGTATCGAAAAGCGGAAAATCAACAAAGCATCTTTGAATCGCATATACCGTCAAGTTATTGATGTATATGGTGACATTGATGTAGCTAAGAAGAAGAAAGCGGTGATCTACAACAACATCAATGGTAAAAAAAATCCGTTGATACTACTTCTTCTTGTGAACCTACTGTTGATGGCTACCTACGAGTTGGAAGCAATTATATTGGCGTCGATCCTGGTGTCAAGACCATGGCGTCGGCGGTGATTATGAACTCGGAACAAGCAGGGACGTACCTCTTACTTTCTAACAAGTATGCAGCTTTGGAACAACATCTCGACAACAATAAAGATGCAAGAAAAAAAGTTTTGAAGATTGTCAAGAAAAAAATATCGGCCAAGTCCATTAGCAGTAAAGCCCGGACCTTGCAAAACCGAATCAAGCTGCAAGGTGAAAAGAAAAAGAACGATAATGTCTTGGTGGTGGAAAAACATTTGTCGGAACTGGGAAAAAAAAATCAAAACCGACAATGTATGTGAGGTGCTCATTGATAAACTCTTCTATAACAAGCAATCAAGAGACATTTCGACACAATTTTATCACCAATCGTCCTGGATGAAGAAGATAAAGAACGGTGTGCTGCCTTTTCGTGACAAGGCGTACACCACCGTCGCTAATCAGATCATAAAGGCTGCTCCTTCTTCCTCTTCCTCTTCTTCTTCTGCTTCTGCTTTCTCTTCTGCTAGTGCTGCTTGTGCTACTACTTCTGCTTCCCTTGCTGCTCCTGCTACGGCTAAAAAAGGGAAAGGGAAAGGAAAAAAAATCACTGCACCCATCACCATTTATTATGGCGATGCTGGTCGTGGTTTTGGTTCAAGAATCCATGGGCAAAAAAGAAGAAGTACGGACCGGCTACAAATGGCATTGTATTCGAAATTACATACAAAATTGATCGACACAAACAAATACTTGTCATCCAAACTATGCTGCCTTTGTGATAGTCGTGTCCAGCATCCAAAGCGTCGGAACGGTCGCTCCAACCTTGGTGTCATCCATTGTATCAACCCCGATTGCTTTGGAAGAAAGCATGGATACTCATTTCGTGGTCGAGATGCAAATGCTGCCATTAACATCATTAAAATTGGTATACATCTGGCTGCCACAAATGTGGCGTATCCTGCTTTCTCAACATCAACAACAACAACAGATAATGTATTAGCTAAACATCTTTTTGGGTCGCGTCCTTCCTGGTATGGGAACACTCGGCTCCCCATCCTCTGAGGCGAGATGGGTCTCTTAGAAGGTGAGTTGAAAAGTTACACATCATATCTTCTTCCGCAAAACGCTAACTGACATTTTATTCTCCGCTCATTCGACGAAAAATTCAAGTTACTCAAGGCTGTGTTTTATTATGATGGACGTTCATTTTTTCATTTTTTCTTTAAGGGCTCCCACCGTTTGTTTGACATGCTTGTATCCCCTATACAATATATTGACCGCACCAATATCAAGTTTGACTTTGAAGACTTTATAAAAGAAGAGCTAGGTTTGGATTTGGATAGCTTCAATAAGCGTGAAGGTAAGAAAACAACAATGAACTTCTTTTTCTATTGCACTGGCCCATCTCTGATCTCTCTTTTGTTAAAAATAGATGAACCAGTCTGTAAATATTTCCTTAAAGGCACTTGTACTAAAGGCGGTCGCTGCCCATTTAAACACAAGGATTCCGATCAGGATAAACTTGTGGTCTGTAAACATTGGTTAAGAGGATTGTGCAAGAAAGGTGATCGGTGTGAATTTCTTCATGTCTTTAATATGAAGAAAATGCCTGAATGTTGGTTTTATTCGAAATATGGTGAATGTTGTAACGGTGATGAATGTATGTATCTACATATAGATCCTGAAAGCAAACAAAAAGAGTGTCCTTGGTATGCTCGAGGGTTTTGTAAACATGGTAAGGTTTGAAACACCATCCTATAAAAAAAAAAACAAGTGTCATTGACTGATTATTTTTGTTTTCTAGGACCTCATTGCCGGCATAAACACGTACGCAAAATGGTTTGTCAAAACTATTTAACAGGCTTTTGCCCTGATGGATTGAATTGCACTAATGGACATCCTAAATACGAACTACCACTCGTAAGCAATAATGACGAGTCACACCACCACCACCACCACCACCAACAACAACAACAACAAACATATCAACAACCACAGCAACACTCTTATCATGTACAGCAGCAACCATTCTTTGGGCAACAACAACAACAACAACAACAACCAAGGTTCTCAACCAATGATAATAATAGGCAACGAACTCCTTACCGAAAATTGGAAGATGTCACCTGTTACAAGTGTGGCGAACAAGGTCATTATGCAAACAAATGTCCCAACGGCCGATCTAATCCTTAGAATAGAATATATATCAATAAAAGACACTTATTATGTTGTAACAGAGTAGACCAATCATGTGGGCCGTCAGTATGCTCTTATTCTCGTTGGATCAAAAGTCCGAAATGTGAGAGCCTTTTTTTTTTTTTTTTTTTTTTTTTTTTTTTTTTTTTTTTTTTTTTTTTTTTTTTTTTTTTTTTTTTTCATCAACACACTTCTTTTTTTTTTTTTATAAACCAAGTGATTCAAAACATGTCTACTAATCAACAACAACAACAACAACGACTTCGAATTGGTCAATATCAAATCATCAAAACTATTGGTACTGGTTCTTTCGGCAAAGTCAAATGTAAAGTGTTTGCTTACAAAGATAAGAAAGAGAACACGTAGCCCGTGTGAAGTTAACCCATTTTCTTTTTTGTTCATCCAGTGGCAGTACATGCAGTGACAAATCAAAAAGTAGCTTTGAAATTCATCAATCGAAAAAAAATTGCGACCATGGATATGGGTGGTCGAGTCAAACGAGAAATACAATACCTTAAACTATTACGACATCCACACATCATCAAATTGTAAGTCCCCTTCTTTTGCAGAAAGTGTACTGAAACGTATTGTTGACTTTTGGTTTAGATATGAAGTTATCACAACAGCAACGGATATTATTATGGTGATAGAATATGCAGGACGAGAACTATTCAACTATATTGTAGAAAAGGGCAAGGTAAAAAAAAAAAAAAAAAAAAAAAAGAAAGAAAAGAAAAGAAAGAGTGCGTATATGACAAGTAAAATTTATTGACTGATAATGATTACATACATTAGATGTCAGAGGATGATGCTCGGCGGTTTTTTCAACAAATCATATGTGCGGTTGAATACTGTCATCGACACAAGATTGTTCATAGGTAAGAGAATCAGCCATAACCAAATGTCGATCAAAGTACTTAGTTGATCCTTTTTTTTTTTTTTTTTTTTTTTTTTTTTTTTTTTTTTTTTGTAGAGATTTGAAACCAGAAAAGTATATATCATCATCATCATTTATAATATGTATACAAATTAACCTTTGATTTAATTTGATCTAGCTTACTCTTGGATGCGAACAATAATGTTAAGATTGCCGACTTTGGATTATCAAACATTATGACAGATGGAGACTTTTTGAAAACAAGCTGTGGAAGTCCAAATTATGCCGCGGTAAGAACTTGATAATCCACCCATTGACAAGATGTATGTGTTTCTTTACTCATTTATTCATCTTTCTTTTACAGCCTGAAGTAATATCTGGAAAGTAAGTTTATTCAAAACAAAACAAAGTGCTATTTTCTATACTCCTAACCCTTTTTGATCTTGAACAGACTTTATGCAGGACCTGAAGTAGATGTCTGGAGCTGTGGTGTTATTCTTTATGTCATGTTATGTGGTCGACTTCCCTTTGATGATGAATATATTCCAACCTTATTCAAAAAGATTAATGGCGGGATTTACACAATGCCGTCTTATTTGAGCCCTGAAACAAAATACCTGTTGACATCAATGTTAGTTGTCGATCCGTTGAAACGAATCACCATTCAAGAAATTAGGTAAGAATGACATCATTTCTGATTCTGCGTAGTTATATTGATAATTCTTCTTATATAGGCAAAATCCATGGTTCAATACCAATCTTCCCGATTATCTTAAACCTCTTCCCCAAACAGAAGAAGAATTACATCAGCCTGTGGATGAAGTTATCATTGATGAACTACACAAGGTGAAGAAAAACAAATGGTGTGCTGGAGGAGCAAAAAAAAAAAAAAAAAAAAAAAAAGACAATGATATTCTGATAGTTTAGAGAGACTTTTTATAGAAAATGGGATATACTCATGAAGCCATCTGTCGAGCTCTCACAGATTCTGAAAACAATCCTTTAAAAGTTGCTTACCAACTTGTCCTAGATCATAAACGAATGTTACAAGGATGTAAGTTTCTTGTTGATCTTATCGGAAAGATTTGACCGAGTTTTCTTTTTTCTTTTTTTATGTATATAGCTCAAAATACAGATGTACAAAGCTTTTTCGCCACATCCCCTCCACCTTGGAATACTGCGTTTGAAGAAAGACTTCAACAACAACAACAACAACAACAACAACAACCATCGAAACAAGATCACGATATCACCTTGGATCCTACCTCATCTATATCCGTTCTAAGTTCAAGTCTTCCTAAAAATGAAACCTCTCTCTTTCAACGTAAGTAACTCCCTCTCTCTGTTCGCATTAATCAAGACTTTTCGTGTAAGTTAGGCCGTGAACAGACCAATGAATTACAAGTAACTGATGTTTCACCTTTGCGAACAAATACCATTACCACTCAACAGCAAGAAACTACATCAGGG
Organism: Chlamydoabsidia padenii; assembly: GCA_025330725.1. NCBI lineage: Eukaryota > Fungi > Mucoromycota > Mucoromycetes > Mucorales > Cunninghamellaceae > Chlamydoabsidia > Chlamydoabsidia padenii. Next base: position 29,089 of record JAIWND010000059.1, on the reverse strand, counting down.
CGAGGATTTAAAAGATCAACTTCCTCATCATCCTCATCTTCCCGCCCTTCTCGATCCAAGTGGCATTTCGGTATTCGAAGTAAATGTCCAGCATGGGAAGTCATGTTGGAAATCTATCGATCATTGAAAAATGTTGGAATGGATTGGCGTCAATTGGATACTTATCATTTACGTTGTCGTTATGTTTATACAACTGTGGGTATCACTGTCAAATTTGATCTTCAACTATACAAGTTGGAAAACAATAGTTATTTGGTGGATTTTAAAAATGTGAGTACTTATCAAAGCGGTGATTCAACAAGAGAAAGACACAACAATAATACCTTGGATGATGAAAAGGAATCTTGGCTGCGAAGAAGACCTTCTCAACAAGGTGAGAATGTATTTAGTGTATATCCATTTTTGGACGTTTGTAGTAAATTGATTAATGACATTGTATAAGTTTCCCTCCTATCCCTCATTTTCGTTATATATATATATATATATATATACTCATCGCGCTTATCCTTATAAACAATTTTCTATAGAAAATTCTTGACTTGTAAATAAAGGAGCAGATAGAGAGAGGGAGGCGGATTCATATCAAGTGGCCAGCATTACTACGTGAACTTTTTGACTGGGTAATATTATAGTGGTGGTGATTTTTGTGATAAAAATACTGTATAGATACTGATTCAAAGGTGTGGGTCAAGTTTACTAGATAAACTACTCCCCGGATATATAGTCGAGATAATAGGTTGGGTCAGGTTAGTTGAAAGTGGGTCACCAAAATGGAAATGGGTCAAATAAATTTTATTGGGTCATCGTTTTGAATGTGGATCCAACTCTGCTAAAATGGATCACCTCGATCACATTTATGAATTCAAGATCGGTGTTTGTATTACAGCCAATCGTGACAGTCGACCCGGGTTTATGAGCCTTTCCCCCCCCCCTTTTGTTTCTCCTCCTCCTCCTTGAACTACCATGGGCGACTTTACAAAAGCCAGTGACATTCTCAAAACCACTATCGGTAAACCAGCCGTGGTTGATGGTACAACTCTGTTTTCTTGGTTATCTACTTTAAACAATACCTCACTTCAACTTGGTCAAGAACTACAACAACAAGTAACACGCCATGCTGACCAAACATTTCTACCTGCCTACAGTTATAATGACCAACTTTATCAACAGGGTGCTCGTCAACTTGAAGGTGCATTCTCCTCCAGCAAACATTATTTGTCAAGTGCTCATCAGTGGGAAACTCGGGCAACTAGTGAATCCTCCCAACTCTTCCAACTCAAAAGTCAAACACAACATGCTGATAGTGTTGTCTTGACATTGGAAAAACTAGTGGCCATTTCTAAAGCACTTGATCAAGTCGACATGTTTCTCGATCAGGGGCTTATTATTCAATCGACTCGACAATTACTTTTTGTGCTGGACGACTTGGCCAATGATCAAGATGATAATAGTCAGGCCTGGCATCAACTAAAAACAAAGGCCGAACGTTACAAGACTTTATTAGCCAATACTATTCATGGTGGACTGACTCTAGCAATCACCACGACCACATTGGGTGACGACCACCGACAACAACAGCGACTCGAGTTACATATTCACCAATCGGTTTCTTTTACTCATCACGCAACGACCAGGCTTTCACTCAGGGATCTATTATTGGCCAGTGCAATGCTTCATACTCAGCATGTTGAACTCACCTCAATCAAACGGCGTCTCATCAAACAATTCATCACACCTTTCCTCAAGGACTTGGAACAACACTGGAAACATGATCTGATTCAACTGGACAATGAACACACCGACTCATCTTTGTGCTTGACGATTTCTCCTCTTCTTTCATACACGGGAGACGAGGATGACGCACTCGAAACACATCGTGCCAAATGTACTTTTGCTCAGAACATGATGAATCATTCACTCAGCGTCATTCGATTCATATTTAATCATATGTTTGGTGCAGAAAAAGAAGAAAAAGAAAAAGACCACTACCAGCAGCAGCAGCAGCAACGTTTACGACAATTGTTTGGTAATCTCTTACTATCAGATGTGTTTGACCTCCTTATCTCCACAATCATTGCACCTACCGTACCATCAACCTCAACATCCACAAGTTTGTTGGATAATTTGACATCTTTGGCAACCTCAGCGATTTCATTCGAACATCAATGTTTGGCAGATCATGCTAGAATCACACCCACTTGTGACAACTTGCCCTTGACTCACTATGTCAATCATTTCGATCAACATGTGTCCCACAAACGTCGAACTCAAATTTTACATGATGCACGAAATATCATGTTACGACGCATTTATGACGCCGAGCCGACGGCGAAGGATGGTAGCATCACACAAACACCTCGCGTTCTCTGTACCATGATTCAGGATATAACTAAAGAAGTCCATGCATTAGAACATTACCAACAACAACAATATCCCAACACGATCCGAGCTTTACATCAAGTTATGCATGACATTTTGAATCTTTACATGTCCATCATGCCCAGTATTCATCGTGCTTATTTCTTACAACATACCGACAGTGCCATTGTATTCAGGAACGATTGTTATTGGTTAGCTGATCAACAACAACAACAACAACAACAACAAGGGAAACATCATGGGACTATGGTGATGGATCAACTAAGACAATTGGGTGAATTCTGGCAATCAGTGGTCGTGTCTCAACTCATGAACTCGGTCGGAATCATCTTGGATAAAACAGAAGAATGGAATCAAGGACCGGCTAATACAAAGCTGAACAATACATCATTATCACCACCCTATCTGAAGCAGCAGCAGCAGCCACAGAAAGAAGAGATGACATTGGAGAATGCCATCTCACTGATTAATTCTCAAGTCCATGTTTTAGCCAACACGATTCGACCTGTAGTCTCTCCTGATCTTTATCAAAGCATATTTATTCAAATCATCGACGATATAGTGGGAAGACTAATCAAAGATATCTTGAGTATGGAAGATATCAGTGCTGAAGCATCACATACTATGGCTCAAGCTTTAAACGGTGTCGCTCAATTGGCTAACGTACTCGGTGATGATGGGATGAGCGAATTTACACTCCGACAACGGATCCCTCGATGGCAAGGTTTTTGGATGGTCAAGGAAATGCTAGATATGACCATGGTGGATATTCTATCAGCATTAAATCGTGGTGAGCTGGTCATGTTCAATAATCAAGAATTGATTCATTTTGTCTGCGCTTTGTTTGCTGATACGCCTCGTCGGGACGAAACAATACAGATAATCAAAACTAGTGATATGAAAGGTGTGAACAACAGTTTGGCTTCTTCCTCATCTTTTGATACTGATACTACTCCCTTATCAACATTGTACCAACAAGAACGTGGTATGGTCTCAGCATCAAATCGATTTGCTTTTGAACTGGATGATAATGATGATGGCTGGAACCACGATGGTTGGTCAGATGGTGATGATGATAGTCGCCCGGGCTTTGGTACAAGTTCCCCTTCTCCTCATATTGGTAAGAACTCGCCTCGCCAAGGTAAAAATAAAAATCTATGATCTGACTTTATTTTTCTCTTAACTTTTTTTTCTTTTTTCCTCTTCCTTTTTAAAAACTGGAAATGATTCAAATTTGGATTATGGCAACTTTGTAGCTCACCAGCAAGAAGAGAAAAGAGATATTGGGCCGAATGTATCACCACCACCACCACCGATGAATGATATCCTTATGAAGAATGATGATGATGATGATATAGATGGATGGTCTGATGCTGATCGAGCAATGGAACTTGAATTCCAACATCGAATAGATTTACTCGAAGCGGCCAAGAAAGAAAATGATGAAGCATCGAAATCGAATGGTAACTCGGGAACACACAAATGAAAGGGAACTATACTTACTTTTTTTTTTTTTTTTTGAAAATAGTGAAACTCCACGATCAAGAATGGCCCCCACTTCGAGAAAAAACATCGATGGATAGTGAAGAAAAGGACTTTGATGATCCAATGGATGACCATATCATGCAAAATGAAGAGAACACTGATGATGACGACAAGCAGCAGGAAGATCTAATAACTGGCGATGATGAAAAAGATAACCTTGATGGCAGCATTACTGACAACTTGGCGACATCTCCATTTATAGCATCGACTTTTGTTGATCACGCAACTCCTATGAACGATGATGATGACGATATGCAAGACGGAGGTTGGTCGGACGCCGATGAGATTGTGGATTATTACATTGAAGACGAAGATATGGAACGTCATCATACCAATGGTTTTAATGGAGAGGGAAAAGAAGAAAAAGCTAAAGGAAATGATCATCAAGGACAGTCTGAAGAAGAAGAAGAAGAAGAAGAAGAAGAAGGAAGTGCTACCGGGAATGAACAGCATCATGTTGAACATCAAGAACAGTTTAAGAAAGATCATTCAAGACAGTCCGACGATGAACAAGTCAACAAAGATAAATTCAGGAACCGTCAAAATGTGAATCAATCTATTGGAACAACATTTACTACCGACCACCCAAACCACGACACCAGTATTGCTTCTCCTATCTTTGATGACCAAGTGAATGATGATTATGAAGATAGTGGCTGGTCTGATGCTGATCATAATATTGATCTCGATGACATTTTGATTTCTACCACAAAAGAAACAACATCATCACCCCAACAAGGATATTCTTTTTCATCACACCTAACAACAAGTGACATGATACCATCTATACCTATTACTGATAATATTATAAGTGCACCACTTTCTCGATCACCTACTACTACTACTACTACTACTACTACTACTACTACTGATAACATTATGCATACTGCCTCACCGACTACTTCATCTTATCCTTTGTTGACCAAGTCATCGCAAACAAAAACGCCATGCTCCCCGTTGAAGTTTGATCCTCTAAAAGATAGTTTAAATGGTGATGAAGATGATGGTGGAGGCTGGTCGGACGCTGAAAATTTGATGGAACTAGATGATCATGCATTAGCAGTAGTACCGCCAAAGGAAAATACAAACAACAACAATCTCGGGGATAATGACAATACGACACAAGTGCCAACTAGAAGTAGTTTGGCAATGGACCCACTCTTCGATGATCATGATGATGGTGGTGGATGGTCCGATGCTGATGAAGATCTTTTCTTTCATTGATTAATTCAATACATCACTTCCTTTTCGATTCGTGTATTTCGATCGCCGATTAAATATATTTCTCAAGTGTTCCAAGTCTGTCAGAAGAAAGAGTTGCTTTTTATTCTAAAAGATAGTTTGTACTTTAATGATATGATAGATGAACATTATAAATCTAATAAAATATCGACACCACCTGTTGTTTGTTGAGTCCGAATAGGTTGTTGAATACTAACATCAGTAGCATATGGGTTTACAGAGTGGAATCCATTAGTCGCTCCATTGAATGAAAGCCTAACCCCCACCAAAAAAAAAAAAAAAAAAAAAAAAAAAAAAAAGAAAGGAGTGAGAAGATTGAAATATATAGATCAATTTGGACTCTTACCTGTTCGCAGCAACACTATTGTATTTTAAATCATTTGTTGCATTGGTGGATGACTTTTCTGCGACTGGACTCCTAGGAAAGGTAGTTGAAGAAGAAGAAATGGGTGTAGTGGTGATAAAAGACGGACGATGTTGATTAGATTTATGTTGTTGAAGAGCAGGCGAAGGTAACAAAAATCTTGGTTTATAATGATTGATAAATGTCGTCGGACTTTTATGATAAATGGATGCCAAGCTAGAAATATGTAATAAGAGTTCATCCAAAAAATTGATATCCATATTATCACTTTCAGTGGAAATCGATGGTTTATCAGAAAGAACAATTGCCTATATAGAAAGAAATACCATTAGTCAATTCAATTTCAAGCTCCTCCCTTTTTTTTTTTACCTTTGCACTGGCTGGATCCGTTGATAGTAATCGCCAGTAAATATAACCACGATCACGAAGATCAGGATTCACAGTATCTTCAGTAGCCCACTTCAATACTTTAGGCACAAGTTCCTGACCAGCTGTAGGTCGTTTGATGAATAATTTGACGGTGGCAGTCAGTAGTGCCAGTTGGACTTCAACAGGTTCATCTAAAAAGGAGTAGAGGAAATCATCCAACAGTTCATCGGCATTTTCAATTCTGTCTGCATATTGACCAATAATCCAAATCATTGCCGCCTTTGCCTCGGGTTCATCCAAATTATCGAGATTTTCACAAAGTGTCCCGATGATGCTTTCATACTGATTAGGGTATTTACGGAAGATATCCTATAAAGGAATAACAAAAAATAAAAATAAAAATAAAATAAAAATAAAGGTAGGCTGAGTTTCTCCTCTCTCTCTCTCTCTCTTTTTTTTTTTTTTTTTTTTTTTTTTTACCTTGATCACAACAATGGCTTCTTGTACGACATAATTGACTTTGGTATGTATCAGATCCAATAAAGCAGTGATACATCGTTCAGCAGCAGATTCAATTTTGACAGCGAGTCGGCCAATGGAACGAACAGCCTTCCTTACAAAATCCACATCCACTTCAGTTGCATATTCCTTCAATTCACTTAGCACTTGATCCACATTATTCGCGTTGGCCAAACGGAAAATGATTTCTAATTTAGCAAGTTTGACATATATCGGATCGTTGTATTTACAAAAAAACACCTTCATATCGTTTCGTAAAATTTCAGGACGACGTTGGATCACCAATAAGATGTTTCTTAAAGCAACATATTGTACTTCTGATCCAGAAGAAAGTAAGGTAACTATATGTATAGAGGTAAATAGACAAAAGGATGTTAAGTGGGTTAGCGAGAAAGAACAATATTACTGACTTACCAAGAGGGGGGCTAAGTTTTTTACAAAACGTCAAAATGTCATTCTCATCCTTCATATAATTCATCAGATACATCATGACTTTAACACAAGTCAAAACCACTGCTGAATTGGCATGTTGTAATCGAGGTGCGATTCGTTCCGCTAACATTTCAGCATCTCCTTGTTCTTGTGGGACATAATACATTAATGCTTCCAGGATATAAGTCTGTCCCCATCTATATTATAAGGTCAGCTTTTTAGTTGATTCCTTTCTTTTCTACTTACTCAGAACATTCATTCAATGCAGCTGCTAATTTACTTGAAATCGAATGATTCAATTTCAATTGGATATTATCAGATCGTTCAGAGATTTCGGTTAGTGCAGCTACAGCATTCGCAATCACCTAGTCATAAAGGGTTGATGTTTAAACCTGTCTTTTTTCTCTTATTATATTCGACTTACAGTGGGATTGGGATCACTAAGAAGATCACGAAGCATATCAATGAAATGTTCACTTTCCACCAAGACATTGTCGTACATGTATAATTTCGCCACACAGATCGCCGCGGTTTTTCGTACATAAGGGTCCTTGTCTCTTAAACAGTGACGTAAAGGATCAATTAAACAGTCAACGATCTTTTCCACTTGAATATATCCCATAGTCCGTATTGCCAATGCTCGAATCAGTGGGTTAGGATCTTCAACGTCCTACTCAAAGGGAAAAAAATGAGAATTCTTACCCTATCCCCTTTCTAAACATCTGCTTGGTTCTTTACCTTGATAAACATAGTAATAGCCATCATGGCCATATCAGGTTTACTTCGAGCATAATTAATAAGGTACAGATAAACCATCTTTTTAATTTCCAGAATAGGGACATTCATGACATTCAGAATGTCTGGAAATAATGATGACATGTCGTTTCCCATCGTCATGTTGGCAACAATTTTCTTCATTACTGTCTTTTTTCGTTGATGTTTAGGATCTCGTTTATCTGAATTGAGCTCGGCTCGTAACTCTTGGGTTTTCCCTGGATAAAAGAAGGAATAAAGACCATTAATCTTGTTGGTTATATATATATATACGTGTATTTTTCCCTGAAGAATAAAAGGGTTATATACCTCGTTGAAAGTACTTGGCGTCAGACATGACTGGAAATAGATAAGGTTGAAGAAAAGAGATGATGATGATGATAAAGATGGGGTCAGTGAGCTCAAGGACGTTTTTCCTTATGTTTTCGAATTCCGACTTCTCGAGGTTTATTTACTCGCTAGTGATTGGCTAGTGGTTGTCAGGGTAAAAAAAGTAACTATGATACAGTATGTTATGAGGATGATAAACCACGTGTCTCATGATGACAAAAATGGTATTTATGCATACTAATAACCAAAGAGGGCTAATATATAACTTCCCTGTTCTTTATTTCATCGTTATTCCTTCAATAGCTGCGGCAAGCTTGTAGAATAGGCATAATAAATGTATTGGAACTCCGTCCGCGTGCCGCAGTAAAGATGTTTATATGTAGACCTTTCCTCCCTCCAACTTTTTCAACATTCTGCTTATGACCACTTTCAAACACCGCTTCCTCACTCAACTTGAAGAATACAAGATCGTTATTGATGAAGATACCGTTGAGTATTTAAGAGGCATGTTGGCTGATCTTGACATTCACCCTGATATGGATGAAGTAAGAAGTAGTACCGAGGCTTTTTTAGAAGATGCTGACATGGATGGCAATACGATCAACAAGTTTTATCTTCAGCTTGGTCAAGCTCCTTCGGCAAATGATCAAAACAAGGCAGCGTCAGAACCCATTACTACTCCACGTCCTGTCTCACCAGTACAAAAATCCATCGCTCCTTCAGTTAGTGTCAACAATGATCCTGTTATTGAAGAAGATGAAGTAGAAAAAAAGACTAGAAAGGTAATCAGCGGTCATGTAATTTTAAAACATAAAAACTGAACCCCCCCCCTTTCTCTTACTTCCAAAAAGACAACCAGAACCACTCGAAAAGGACGGCGTCAAAAACAAAAGGCTGAGGATAATAATAACATTGATGAAACACCAACTATTGTCGCTACCTCACAACAAAGTCGATTTCATTTGGAAACTTTGGAAACTCTTAGCAAGGAAATTGATCTCAAGACAGTCAATATCACAGTCAATCAACTCGAATTATTGGTTGATGCTCACTTAAGATTGAAAGAGAATGTGCGATATGGTCTAGTAGGTGCTAATGGTACAGGAAAATCAGGTATGTCTCCATCCGCCGTCTTTTTTGACTCACAAAAAATCATGCATAGTGATAACTTCCCCCCCCCCTTTTTTTTTAGTGTTAATGCGATGTCTGGCTGATGATATTTTGACTGGTCTTCCACAAAATCTTCATATCCTTCATGTTGCGCAATTGGAAACAAATGATAAAGACATGACGGTTTTGGATGAAGTTTTGTCTTCTGATCGAGACGCCATGCTGGCTTTAGAAGAATATCAAAGTAAGCTCTCCTTTTTGTTAAACTTGAAGCTTATTTTTTTCTTTTTTTTTTTTGAACTTTTATAGTGGTAACAGATGGCGTGGCCCCACCTAAAGAACATGAGCTCAATGCAGTGATTCATCAAATCATAGTCAATCGATCCACAGAGCATTTGCGCCAAGTCAATGCAATAGCCGTCAAACGATCAGGGGCCCGAGGTTATGATGCACGTAAAGAATTAGTAGCGACCGAAGCCGATCATGCCAACCTATTGAAAAAGGATCCCAACCAATACATCACGCCAAGTATGGCCACCAATATGGTCAGTGACATTATGGCCAAAGCCATGTTGATTGATTACCAAGCACTTAAAGCGAAAGCAGCCAAAATCCTCAAGGGTCTCGGGTTTTCTGATCAACAAATCATGCATAATGTGTCGGTGTTCTCGGGGGGCTGGCGTATGCGGATTTCTCTAGCCAAAGCTTTGTTCATGGAACCCAACATCTTGTTACTGGACGAACCTACCAATCACTTGGATTTGCCTGCCATTTTGTGGTTACAAGAGTATTTGATCGAACAAACATCCGATATGACTGTTGTTATCGTGTCTCACAATCGCGAATTTCTGAACAAGGTTACTGAAGAAACAATCATTCTCAAAGACAAGAAACTCGTCTATCATAAAGGGAATTTCCAAGATTATGAGCGCAACACTGAGGAACAAAGGGTCCGAAAGCAAGCATTATTGGATGTAAGTTACTCCTTCCTACCTGCTTGAATCTCACTATCTTATATATCTATAGAAACAAGAAATGAAGAAAAAGAAGCTTGTAGCAAGCATTCAACAAGATTTGAAACGAGCCAAAGCCACTGGAGATGACAAGAGACTTGGTCAAGTAGTATCACGAACCAAGAAAATCGATCGATTGGGAATGGAAAAAACCGAAGATGGGAAACGATTTAAGCAAAGTTATCGTGCTGGGTACCATTTCGATCAACGTGTCCAGATAGTGGTGGAACAAAAGACCAAAACTCATGATATTTTGATCCCTGATCCTCAACCTTTGCGTACGCATGGTCCCTTCTTGGCTTTGGATAACGTCAGTTTCAGGTACAGCAAGGATGGTCCTATGGTTATTCAAAATGTCACCTTGAACCTGGAAAGCACTTCTCGTATTGCTTTACTTGGTGTCAATGGATCAGGAAAGGTAATAAATAAAAAGATCCCAATAAATGACTCGAAATTATCCATTCATCATCATCTTTTTTTCCAGTCCACTCTTCTCGATTTGATCACAGGTAAACTACAACCGACAGCAGGCCATGTCCAGCGAAATCCTTTGCTCCGAGTTGGTTACTTTACACAAAATGTGGTGGACTCACTCAATATGGAAATGTCACCCGTCGAGTTACTCAAAGAAAAGTACCCCGATACTTTATCATCCGAACAGGCATGTCGTGCTCAACTTGGCACGGTTGGCATTGGCGCCATTGGAACTCGGCCCATCAAGTATCTTAGTGGTGGTCAACGCAGTCGTGTTGTCTTGGCAATGATTCTTTATGACCAACCTCATGTACTCATTCTAGATGAAATCACAAACCATTTGGATATGGGTACTATTGACCTTTTAGTGGAATCGCTCGCTGAATTTGCTGGATGTCTCGTCTTGGTCAGTCACGACTTTTGGTTTTTGAAACAGTTGATGGAGCACGAACATCAGGAAAAAGAAGAGGAAGAAGAAGAGGATCGGCAGATAGGAAATGAAGTCTATTCACTTCGTGCTGGCGTTTTCAAACGATGGGAGAAGGGATTGGATGCTTATGTTAACTCTACATTGAAACTAGTCAAGAAAAAAATGGCGCAATAGGCAGGATTTATACTAAAAGTCAATAAAAAGGGTTGTCTTATACTACTATTCTTCCAAAAAATAACACCTTTTAGCAAGGATTTAATTTTGTATGAAATTTGTCGCTGATTGAAACTCAAAATTTTGACCCCAAATAACATGCTCTATTTGGGTAATTTACCCAAATGCTTGAATTTGAAGATCGAAATTTAATTGGTGCATTACCCCTGCCTCTGTAATTATACGATCCAATTGTTCATTTCATTTGAAATCTTTGTGCCAATTTTATTATCAGGAAAAGCAAAAAACAAACCTATATCATAACGAAGGAATGGGGCACCACTTGTCATCTATTCACTGCTTTATTTTCATAAAGATAGTATGTGAGTATTCAGATCAAACGATGTCTTTTTTTTTTAGGGGAGCGGGTCTTAAATCTACGGGGGAAATAAAACAGGGCTTTGGAGGAAAGGGGCAGGAACGGGTGAGGATTCACCATCTTCATTGCGCACGGTTTTTCTTTTGCCAGTATAGTCAAACTTGACCGCCAGGAGTTTGCCCGTAATCCACGAGTTTTCACTGCGGCCGATATACACCCCGAGAGCGGCAGTAACGCCATCAAGAGTCGTTTTTAATGCTGTCCGCTGGTCGGCAATTAGGCTTGGAAATTACCATCGCTGACACTTAGGGTGCGAAATGTATCCGCCGTGTTCCGAGCCCAATGTCCCAGCGGATTGTACATGAGAAGACACTTCCTGTCTTCCCTGCTGATGAGATCATCGTCCGTGGCATTCGCAAGGCTTTTCTTTGAAAAATTTACTTCTTTATCAGCTAAAAGAAAATGTTTAATAACATGAATAACCAAATCTTTCATCGATGGTACCTTTTTGTTTGTAGTCGCAACTTCCTTGCTTGCCGGACGTTTTATAACCACCATTTTTTCTACTCTATCTTGGGATTTATGGCGAACATTCATCTCCTTCATTCTTGCATGAATTCTTCCAAATTCAGAACGCATGTAACTCGTCACTTCATTGATAGTGTGATCTCTAGGGGGAGCTCGTTGCTGATACTGGTGTTGGGTTGGACATACTGTTTAATAAATGCATTGATTGATTAAAAGAAAAAAAAAATGAAAGTGAAAAATAAAGGGATAATATAAGCAAAGAATGTGATGATACAGTGAAGAATGTACGATCCAGCTTCTCAGTTGGTCGGGGTTGAAATTTTAAAAATTAAAAAGGGTGCACTCTATTCTGTGTTAATTTGCAGTTCGTATAAAATGGGTAAAACGAGAGATAATGAAGTAAAACAGTAAAATGTGTAGTTCGGATTGTACAAGTAAAAGAGAGCTAATATAAAAATGCGGGTTTTGGAAAAAACCTCAAAGAGATGAAAAAACTCCAAACCCCGCACACAAAAAAATCATTAACATAACAACTCTCTCTTTTTCTCATATTTTCTAGTATTAAACTTTCATGATCGCAACCCGTACGAATCAACCACGGGAAGCACCACACACTCAACCGACATCGAAGGAGCAATTTATTCAACTGCAGCGAATTCTTCAGTACCCACGATGAGACGAATTCAACTCCCTCCAATAATCGACAATCCCTACTAAGGATCCAAAGTCATATGCACCAATCCAACTAATGTTAAAAGTCCTTTGACCTCCATTCAACTTGCCAAAGCACTTGAAGCAGCCAAAAAACGCCGTACCCACATCGACAGCATCTCATCTACAGGATCAGTCACGTACGAAACAATGACACCTGCAACCGCTCAGCACTTCGAAAGTTCAGATCCACAACAAGAGACATTCCACCAAACAGCACTGATACAACAACAGCATCAGCCTCAACAACAAGCAGCACTGCAACAACAAGAAACACTCCATATTGCACCATATGAACACCATACCGACATGCCACAATTTGCGGACGACGTCCTCGCGCACCTCGACTCATTGCACCAAGAACAGGATCGACAACACCAAACTCAGTTACAATTTGCCAACATTCTCAACGAACTACAAGCACTGGAAGTCAACAAAAGGAAATCGAGGAACTACGCACCACCATCACCAAATCAGCCACGGCTCCACCAGGTTTATAAAACTCGATTCATACTCCGCAAGGAGTGTGGTGGCATCCCCGTAAATCGCCCACCCTCGGACTTTGACATTCGTGATATGGCAAGTTTAAAGTACCAAGTCTATCTCAAACATAGTGGAAACGCATTCAGCTTCATTTTATATGTTTATAATTCCTGATTTTAACCTTTCACACCCATGCAAAAGTAACAAAAACTTCTAGACATGTATTATAAACATATAAAATGAAGCTGAATGCGTTTCCACTATGTTTGAGATAGACTTGGTACTTTAAACTTACCATATCACGAATGTCAAAGTCCAAGGGTAGGCGATTTACGGGAATCCGTGTGGTCTGATAACACTAGGGTCACCAAATTACACCAAGCCTTAGCATAAGCACTCCCTTCTCGGGCTCTTCGACAACAAGCAGCAAGTCGTCACTTTACAGCACCATCAGCAAATCAAGGCATCTAATATGTCCACGTCCCTATACGATCTAGACTCCGCATCGGGCAGGTAAGACAGAATCTCAAAATACTTGAGATCAACAATAGTAGGAAAAAAGATGGTGGAATAGACAGACCAGCAGACTACCTTTGTTTGAAGAAGTAGATCATAAACCCTTGATTAAAGTTTACCACCAAACCAAACCAGTGCAGAAATGTAAGATCGTTTGGCATTTCATTGGTCGATTAGCATAAGTAAAAAAAAAAAAAAGTCAATTGAAGATGAGACGATAAGAATTAGATCAAGAGTTAGATCAGCCAAGTGCCCATACTTTTTAACAGTGTCAAATAACTATTGCACAGTTACTCCAAGACCTAATAATAATTAAAATCTAACACAAGAGTGTAAACAAGAAATTCTCAGCAATGAGACAAATGCCAGAACCGTCGAGAAGCTTCTTTATTATCAAGTGATAGAAAAATAACTTTACATGACAAGCCTTAAGAGTCTTTGGGAAATAGGAGGGTTCATAGTTTTGATGATATTCCTTAACTGAGAAACCAGTTCAGGTGATTTAACGAACCTGGCACGTATATGATATAAGAAATCGAACACTTGTTCTAAAGCCTGAGTAACCCAACCGTCTTTCATATCCATATGTACCGTTACTTGTTTTACTATATTCATCAGTTCAATCATGAACTATGGAGGAAAAAAGAAAAGAAAAAAAGAAAAAAAGAAAAAAAGAGTGAGAGGGGGAAAAGGGGCAAATGTGATGTTGTTACCTCAGCATCGGTAGTTTCTAGTTTTTCAATACGATGAAGAGCAGGACCAAGGAGGAAACAAACATATAAAAGTTGAACGTCAGTTCGAAGTTTACCGGAAACTCGTAAAGATCGCAAATATTCCAAGAAAAGTGTGAATCCATCCAGACTGGAGTAATGTAAAACACTATGAAACAAAGTCAAAAAGGTGTTGGGCACATTGGTACTGTAATTGTGCAAGTTGAAGGTATAATCGTTGAAGATATAAGGAAACATCATGGCTTTACGGAATCGAGCACTCATTGAATCTTTTAGAACGGCGGTCGTGGTGAGATCAGGTAATGATTGGGACATGACATATTTCCCATTGGCACGCTTAGGCACACTACACCGGATCTATCGAGGAGAAGGAAGACGAGGAAAAAGAAGAAAAAAGTAAGATGAAAAGACAGAAAAGAGAGAGAGAAAAAAAAAGTCTACTTACGAGGCGACATGGTTCAGACACTTCCAGTAAAGAAGGGTGCGTTTTGATCATTCGGTTGAGTTCACCAAATACTGGGCGTAAAAAAGTTTGAGGTGGTAAAGAGGAGATTAAAAGCCCGACGGCATGAATCGTTAATGCAGATACACCCACATAGTGAGATTCACGAAGTAAAGTAAGATTGAGAATGGATTGAATCACGGTTTCAGGTGGAATGGGTGTGAGCATGATTTCTAGTATGGCGGTGGATATGCCTTCGATAGCCGGACTACCAATTTCTCTAAAATGTCGTTCGGGAAGGTTTTCTTTTGTTCTTGGTGCACATTTTTGTGGATTCAGATCTTACAAAGAAGGTTAGTAAAGAATAAAAATAAAGAAGAGGGGAGGGAAAGAGATACTTACTTCCTGATAATTTATAGACAATACGATCAAAATAACTTGAGTTGAACGCACTGGTAACCACAGAATCTTCCAAGGCATAGGCGACTGCTTCAGGGGCAATATCATATTGATCGAAATCTAAACTCACAGGCAAAAGAAAGAAGAAGGAAAAAATAACGCTTTTCGATGAGACATTTCCATGCACCAAAACAGCACACCTTACCGAGCAATCGAGCGATCCGTTTGACCAATAAAGGATGATTTTTAAGGGCTTCATGATAATACAATAACACATTACAAACAAAAGACAATGGATATTGGTGGTAACAAAACAGATGACCATACTTATCCAAAATATCTGCCAATAAATGATGTTGATTATGTTCAATCAAGTGAGCAATGATGGATTCCATACAAGTGACGAAATCCACAATGAGATTGGTATGATAGATCGGCATCGGGGTTTGAAGTGGCGGATCCAACTCGTCATTATTGTTATTATTATTAGCAGAAAAGGCCTCGAATTCATAATACTCTGGGTATGTCTTGTGGTATGCCATCAACTTGTCATGATTATCTTCCTCGGTCCATGATCGATGACTGAAATTCAAGGAATCCCATTTCGCAATGCGTTGATCGAATTCCGGTGATTGTAAAAGGAGGTGTCGGATGAAATCAAAAGAGCGCTGAGCACGGTCGCCTGTACTGTTACCATTCAGTAAAGCCAGAATCACATCGTTCAGATTTACCCATTGATGTTTCCAAATCATCGTATCCAGTAATTGGAAAGCCTAATCAAGAAGAGAGAGAAAAAAAGGGGAAAAGTTAGTTAGGAGAGGAAAGGGGGATATATATATATATATATATATCTATATAGTCGGATGTACCAAGTTCAGGGAGTTTGGGGCGGAATAATCCATAGAAAGCACGAAATCAATGAAATCAATCACACAGGTTGCCATCCTTGAAGGTGGAATGACAAGAAGTAGCTTGCGAACACCTATCATGAGAGAGAGAAAGAGAAAGAGAGAGATGAGTCAAGTTGAGTCCCTCCCCCCCTTTTTTTTTCCCCTTTGGATCCCTTACTTGGCATATGAAAAACATCCATAGAAAATCGCATGACAGCAAACAGCCATAAAGAACATAAAATCAACGGTTGATGTTCCAGTGTTGAAAAATATTGCAACAAACCACGTTCATTCTCGGTAATCCCCTGAGAAATAAAACTTATAAATGCCTGATTGGATTGAACAAAAGGAGTAATCATGGCCATGAAAACGGCAGGACGAACCATATTGGCTTTTTTTGATTGCTGCTGCTGCTCTGCTTCTTCCTCTTCTTTTTTAGGTGACAAGTAAAAAGATCGAACGGCTTCAGGGAAATAGGCCAAGGTTTCAGGTGACCATTGTAATTTGTATTCATATAGATGAGCAAGTACACGATGTATTTGTTCTGTCTTGATATCAGCCTGTCCTCGAGTTTTGATTAATCGAGCAATATGATACACCATGGCCCGTGCGAGTTTTTCAGACTCCGCAAACCAAATCGGTTTATCTCGATTTGGATCATCTAAAGATCGAAGTAATTTGACATCGACTTGGGATCGCTTCAAGTAGAGAGAAGGGGATAAGTATGTGTAGATCCGTTTTTGTTTTGTTTTTTCGTCTTACTTTTTTCTTACCGTTGTATTTAAAACAAAGGATTCTAAAACTTGATAGACTTGTCGATGTTCGAGGTATGAAATGGAGTACCTTACATAATGAAACATACCAGCTGATAGAGGGGAATATTTCAATAATCGAATAAATCTATAATTGATTAATTGAAGCATGGTATGCATCCAGCGCATGGTTTGATCAGGGAAAGGTGTATCGTTGTTCTTTAAAGTACTGGCAGAGATGGACGGGTCTCCATTTCGTTTCAACTTGATGAGTTTATCACATCGGCGTAGTTTATCAAAAATCTCCTTGATCATCAATTCTGCCCTATATATATACCCAACAAAAAGATGAGAAACTATAGAAAGAGAAACATGTGGACTTACGAACAAGGTGCACTATAAAGTAATTTGTAAACGACATCCAAAACATAAGGTGGCACACACGTGATAGCAGTAGATTTTTGTTGAGAAGGAGGAGGAGGAGAGGATGGGATAGAGGATGGGTTGCTGTTGTTGTTGTTATGAATAACAGGTGTATTATTGGCTTGATATCTGGGCCCCAATTCACTATCCAACATCATTTTATAAATGACTTGTAATAATCGATGTTTAGCATTGATGCTGAGTAAATCCAAAAGCTTATAACTCAAAGACCCGCCTTTGACAAATGTGACGGCAGGATGGCCAAGGGTACGAATATCGGGTTTAGTAGGCACCAAGTATACGTATAGGGCATAAGGAACAATATCCTGTCGGAGTTGGCATTCTAGACCCACCACTGTCATTTCTTGAAGATTCATGTTTTGAAAAAGAGTCGAATTGGTGGGAACATGACCTATAGGGGGAAAAAAAACAGAGGTCAGTGAAGGGGAATTTTTCTTGAAAGGGGAAAAGGGAAAACTTACTGTGATAATGATTACTGAAATAAGCTTGAATTTGATAACAGAGTGTTGCATAGCGTAAAGAAGCACTGACACCAGGATGTCGTTGTTTGATATTGGTGATATCCTTGATATGATCTTTTTGATGGTTAATCTATAGAAAAGAAGAAAAAGAACAAAATGAGTTTTTCTCATTGTTTTGGTTGAATACCCCCACTTACTGCACATTGTAATGATAAATCACGTAAAGAAAATCCATCCTTGGTCATCATTTGATCTTCATTATATAACTTTACGAATTTCCCAAATAGTCTTTCATCTTTCTCAAAATCCTTTTCAATCACATTGGTTGATACTCGATCTATATCTATGTAGGGGAAAATAAATATGAATTGAGTTATATTAGTTCATGTGTATGGGAAGAGACCTACAGAACAGTTGGAGTAGTAACCAAACAAGTGAATTGTCTTTGTTGATATGGTTCTTTGTACCAGCAGGATATGGTTCGTCATCATCATTATAAATGAGTTTGTAAAAATCATGCAAGATGTCTTCGTAGGAAAAGAAACTATAGCCAATCAAATAAAAAGCGGTGGATTTGTATGTTTCTTTTCTTTCTTCTACTTCTTCCTGGCACTTACTCTGCTGCCACAAAACTATAAAGTTGATCGGCAGTTTCAGTCATCAGTTCCCACATACTAATGTTATTAGGAATCACCATCTTAATATCTTCACCACGAACTTGATGATTTGCAGAAGGTATATTAAAAGGACCTTCATCTGATACTGCGAAGAAATAAAGAAAGACTATCAGGACGAGAATACGTACAAATAAAACTTCACTTACCATCTCGTTTTTCGGATGAACTATAATGTTGCATACATTGAATAACATCACGGACTTTGGATACCATGGCTTTTCGGATCAAAGTAGTATCTAGACCTGTTTGAGTCAATGACATGACTAGTTGTCGAAATTCATCCATCGAAGCTCGCTGGAATAGCATGTCCCTGAAATGAGTTTCTATATTTGTCGAATTCCCTTCTTTTACAAACTCGATCTAAATAAAGGGAAGGGATGAGTGGCCGTCTCTCTCTCTCTCTCTCTCTCTCTCTTTTTTTTTTTTTTTTTTGGAGGGGAAGGGGAATTGGAACTTACCAAATCACCTTCAAACATGTGGTAGCTCGTCCTTGTGGTGAGATCATTGAATTCATGCCGTCGACTGAGTTGTGAAATTAATGGCCAAGAGGCATCTATAACATTGCATTTGCATGAATTAAAAAACGTTCTAACTCCACCCTCTATCTTTCTTTCTTACTTACCTGGTGGCATCATTAAGAAAGCCAAATGTCGTCTCCTTTTACCCAATTCATTGACAAACTTTTCCATAGTCCAATGTACACTTTGAGCAAATGTACCATGTAAGAAATGACCATAAACGTCTGGTAAAGCCAGGATGATATCGTAATACTCGACCACACCGACACCATCACCAGAAGGACCGATCAACAACAAGTTGATCAATTCTTTGCCCTTGTTTAAGCATTGCGCCTGGAGAGTGGATAAATTGGGTGGTAAAGTATTGATTTCACGCAAGATATGTTTGATCACATTGATAGCGATCACGGTCGGGATTCGATCTAAGAGTCGAGTGTCTTGTTGAATGGAAAGAATCATGTACCGAAGAGTCATTTTCCATATACCTGGATTTGTGATGGATGGTTGTGGAATGACTGTAGATGGTGCAGCGTTTAAAAAATGACCATAAAGTTCAGGGAACTGGTTTCCCCCCCCCCCAAAAAAAAAAAAAAGAAAGTTAATTCAAGAAGAAAAAAAGGGACCAACTTGGGGGTTTGACTTACTGAGTAAATTACATCGTAATAAGAGACAGTTCCAACAGGTGTATCCGAGGGACCAGGTCGAACCAAGAATAATTCAAGTAGTTCTTGTCCGGTATCAAAACTAGTTCGCTGAAGTAACTCTAGTTGTTGATTGTTGTTATTGTTCGTAGCAGCACTAGTAGTAGGCATCCGTGTTAATTCCAGCAAGATATGTTTGATTGCACCGAGAATGACCGGTGTGGTTACACCAGCATTATACAAATGATGTGGACTATTATTTCGTAAACAAGATAATAAGAATTGAATGGTGATGATCCAGGTTGAATAAACCGCCACATCATTCTTCGCTTGTTGTAAATGTGGATTGTTGTTGTTGTTGTTGTTGTTAACGCGAAGACTTAATGTCAAGGTGAGATCCTCCAAAACATGACCAAACGGGAATGGTTTGTTGGGGTGAGTGATTGGGACCACTTGTAAGAGGTGATGCAGGAATTTTAGTAATCGAAGTGTTTTGGTCAATAAAAAGGGTGGTTCGCGATATTTTAACAGGATCACTTTTAATGGTTCATTCTATGAATAATATCGAGTGAGTGGGTTAGGGGTGAGGGTTAAGTGAACTTACTATGTTTCCATATTGAGTCGCACGCATAAAATCATTCACTAAAGTATCATAATCCAAGTGGCTGGTATGTACGGGGATCATAGAATGATCATAAATTGCGGGATCTTGTCCAATTTCTGGGTGCAGGAGGTGGAAACGCCGACGCTTGGGCGATTTTCGACTGAATAGACTATTTTTTTTTTTTCAAGAAAAAAAAAGGGGGGAGGGTCAGTTCCAAAGTAAGAATGAATAAAGAGCCCACTGTTTGCTATGAATTACCCATGGTATGCTTGGTAATCACTATTAAACGAAGGTGTGTTCTAATAAGGACCAAAAAGAAAAGAAAAGAAAAGTGGGTGAGAGGGTGTGTGATCTTTTTTTTAAAAAAAAAAAAAATGTTGAAGAAATGACTCACTAATGGGGCAGTGTTGTCGTGAGCATCTGCAAAAAGACGAGTGATTACTGTCCGTAAGGATTCCATTACGTTGTTTCGTCGGGCTCAGGAAGAAAAAAAAAAAAAAAAGAAGAAACCGAAGAGGGAAAAAAAGATGGTGTGTATATATTGATGTTGGGTTGTGTGTACTATACAAGAAAAATTCCAAGTGGGTCCACCTCCTCTCTCTCTCCCCCCCCTCATCCCCCGCGGGCAATGATTGGGTGGATGGGGGCTTAGCAAAGTCTTGTGGTTCGTTTAAATCGTTTTCCCGCCCATGATGCTTCTTCTCTCCAACTTTTGATCTTTTGATTGCTCCTCCCCCTCCTCATGTCTTCTGATTACAAAAGAGAAAGATCAGTGTCGCCATATACAAAAAGACAAAAACAAAATGATAACCATCACACGTCTTCATCACGACGACGTTATCATGATGACGAACGACGCCATCGTCACGATAGTAGAGACGATGAACGACACAGGGATTCTTATCGCAGCCATGATAGACATCACTCTCGACGTTCGGAACAAGACGGAAAAAGACGACAGTGGTATCCTGATGATAATGGTGGTGGTGGAAAACGTATGGCGATTGCTATAGAAGGTGGACCTAGCGTCATACCTGGTGAAAGCTACATGGATTAGTAAGTAAAAAGTCTCCTCCCATTATGTTGATTCTAACCAAAACTTAATTTCTTTCTTTGCCATGCTATGACAGTCGACGACGTGTACGTGAAACAAGTGATAAGACCATTTGGGTAGATTATCCACCCAAGAAAGAATCTACTAGCAATCAACAAAAACGATCGACCAGGAATGACAGTGATGATAGTAGTAGTAGTAGTAGTAGTAGTAGTAGTAGTAGTAGTAGTAGTAGTAGTAGTAGTAGCGATAGTAGCGACAGTGAAGAAGATCGACGACGACGTAAACGTAGCAGCAAGAAAAAACGCTCATCCAAAAAACGTAGTCGCCATTTATCATCATCATCATCATCGAAAAAACATGGCAGCAGACGTCGAAGACGATCACCTACACCTTCTTCTTCATCTTCATCTTCCTCAGATAACAGTAATAATGAAGATCGTACCACAACAAAAATTACTTCTCCTCAATTACAAGCTTTGAATGATCAAGTGGATCTGGACTCACCAGATTTATGGGTTGTTAAACAAGGTAGGAAAGGAATATAAGAGACTTGGGGGGGTTTGTACTCATACAAGTTATAAATAGTGGACTTGCCGGATGATTTGGCACCTGTGGGACCTGTGCCTTTATCCAAAGATGAAAAGGACGATGAAAGAGCGTAAGTTTTATCAGAAAACCAAATTACATGGGGTAGTAGTTGATTAATTCTTTGTCTCCCTGATAGGTATGGTTCTGCATTGCTTCCAGGTGAAGGATCTGCAATGGCAGCTTATGTAAAAGAAGGCAAACGTATTCCACGTCGTGGTGAAATCGGATTATCTGGTGATCAAATTGCTGATTTCGAAACAGCAGGTTATGTGATGAGTGGTAGCCGGTAAGTCCCAAAAAAGGCGGTGGGGATGGTTT
Source organism: Chlamydoabsidia padenii (assembly GCA_025330725.1). Classification (NCBI taxonomy): domain Eukaryota; kingdom Fungi; phylum Mucoromycota; class Mucoromycetes; order Mucorales; family Cunninghamellaceae; genus Chlamydoabsidia; species Chlamydoabsidia padenii. Next base: position 6,816 of record JAIWND010000059.1, on the reverse strand, counting down.
TACTAATCTCCTTTCTTTCTCTTTGGTAAAGGCATCGCCGTATGAATGCTGTCCGTCTTCGAAAAGAAAACCAAGTTATCTCAGCCGAAGAAAAACGATTATTATTACAACATGCTCAAGATGAACGTATGCGACGGGAAAATGATATCATCTCTGAATTCAGAGAAGTAGTTAGTGATAAGTTCAAAAAGACATAAACTGTCATCATATATGTTTCCAATAAAAACTTTTTATTTTGATTGATTGATTGATTGATTGATTAATTATTTAAAGTGATGTTTTGATTATAACTGCGGGGGCTTTATACACTAAGTTTTTTTTGTTTAATATCCAATATCATCCTTCGCCTGATAGACACCATATCATCTTGACTAAAATCAAATTGATGGTTCCTTGCCAATCGCTCAGCAAAAGTACAAGCAAAGACACCACAATCCGATGAGTTTCTTTGTTGAGGAATCGAAGATGGCATATAACCTTTCCAATCCGAAGTATCCAAGGGTGATTTTTTTTTATCCAAATGCTCCAATTCAAGGTATTTCAACAAAAGCTATACATGAATAGATTAGTTTTAATATATATATATATATATTTGGTGGTAACTTACATTAATGGTAGGTGTATGATGTTTTCCATTCAACGAATCATAGACTGCGACTTGTTTATTCTTGAGATCAACTACACCCAAAGTCCAATGATAAGATCGATTGATAGGAACCAATAAGAGATCCTTGGAGAAGATATCGACCTTTTTCGTCCACCGTTTGACTTTATCATAACCTTGATCCCGTAAAGTGGAGCAAAAGAATGTGTTGAAGCAATGTATGGTGGGTAAAGACGACTTGTTGTTGGTGCGATCCATCAAAAGGACCATGTAGAAATTGATGATTTCGTCGTTGAGCCAAGTTTCAGGGTAGAGCTTGTATATGTCTTTGAATTCGACAATGGCAGTTTTGAATTGAGAGACTATACCGGATTGTGGTTTTTGTAAAATACTGTCGACCTGTATGTATAAAGAAGCATGAGTTTTTAAAAAAAAGTGTTATATATATATATTCCTTTTTTTTTTTTTATACCAGTTTGTTTTCATCGTCTGTCAATTCTGGGACAGCTTTGGGTATTGGAATTTCAGTTTGGGCATATAGAGTATCGATGTCTTCACCAAAGTATTTTGTATCGTATAGAGTCTTCAGCAAAAAAAAAAAAAAAAAAAAAAAAAAAAAAAAAAAAAAAGCAAAGGTGTGTAAATGTAAGTGGTGAAAGGGTGTATAATTTACTTACGCTTCGTACTTGCAAGGCTGTTCGATGAGTTTTTATAATCTGTAAATAAATGACACGTGTGAGGAGAAGAAGAGATCACTTGATGAGATGAGGTTACCTCGTTTCGTATTTGCAAGGTGGGTGAGGATTTGACCAAGGTAGGCGGAGTTTCGTCAAGATCAAGTGCTTCCAGTTGGCCGAGAAGAGCTTCCAGAGAGACAGATTCTTTCTGTGGTGGTGATGGTGTTGATTGGTGATTTGAATCAAAGTGATTGTTATTTAAAGTGATTGATGTTATTGAAATGTTGGTACCAGTGCTAGTGGTATGTGGTAGTGAAGAATTGTTGGTAGACCATCGTTTGGGTGACAGATTGAATGTGCGTTGATACATATTACTAATCAAGAGAGATACGTCGTAAGGGTCATCTTTAAAATCTATCGATTGATAAAGAAAAGGTTAATGACACGATAAAAAGAAAATGTGGGATTCTGTTTCTCTGTTTACCTGCGCAGCCTATAATTTTGGTGAAGAAAAGAAACGTTAGTAAATTAAATAAATTCAAACGTCATTTAAACCAGTTATTTACACTGTCTTTTAGTGCTCCGTTCTATATCTACTGTTGTCGTCGTGGTCATTGTGGGTAAAGTAGAAAGAAAATGCAATTCAAAGAGAGGTTAATCCCTGTCATGATAAAAAAAAACTCTTTGAAACGCCGATGTTGTCTGCTGATTGGTGCGGCCCCTGACCCCATCAAAAAGTTGTATTGTATCGCCGCAGGCAGCACCCAAAGGGAACAGGGGATATGAAACCTGGACTATATCATAGCTATTGATTTAAACTAATACTTAAAATATAAAAGTAATGCAGTTGCAGTACAACAAAACACTATTCTATATAAATAAAAACCTGCTGTTGTTTTAAAACGCCAAATCGTACGGACATCTCAAACTTCTTCATCATCATAAAACTTTGAAATTCCGCTTTTTGAAACATCGCTTTTTTGCGCAACAATGCAAAGAGACTTTCATTTTTAATTCCCGCTACTGGTGCATGTTTACAGAAGGCATTACAACCGCACGAATTTCACTGATAAGCCCCTAGTTTTGAAATCCCGTCGTGAATTTTTTGGATCAAAAAATAAAATAAAAGTCTTCTCTTTTAACTTTTATATTTTTTACAACTGCATCAATTACTTATCAATAACACTTCGTTTACAACAACAACAACAAAAACGATAACAACACTTTATTTACAACACTAACAATATCTACAGCAACATTCTATCTACTATCTACAACATATTTACAAGTGGTAGGTATTTCGGTGAGCATCCCCGTATGTTGTTGGCATTGTCCTCCTGTTACGACGTCGAATAACAACATCGAGGTACATGTCACGGTCTGCTTGCTGGAAAACTTCTGCTTGTCGTGGTGGTATATTTTGAAGGTATATTTCGACAAGTCTCTCTTCTTCGACATCTCCTTCAGCATCTTGTTGTTGTAATTCTACAAGTCTACGTTGCAACTCTTCTCGCTCCTGGTTTCTTTGTTGGCGGTCACTTCGAACCTGTCGGATTGCAATCTAGGTACGCCTGGCCATAGCCTCTTGATCGTTATATGGTGATGGTGGTGGAGGAGAACTTGATGAAACATTCAATGGCGATGGATCAGGAGAAGGTGAAAAGAAAACAATTGGTGATGTGGGTTGAAGAGGCAGGAAAAGGTTGTCGACGGGTGGTGGGGAATCGAATATATCACTTAATGATGGTGATACATTATTTATGAAAGGAAGGCTGGTAGAAGGGTCGGAATGGGTGGGAATCGATATGTTGTTGGTGGACGGTGGGGAATCGAATATATCACTCAATGATGGTGATACATTATTCATAAAACGTGGGCTGGTGGAAGGATCGGTATGTGTGGGAATTGTTGTGTCCTCTGCAATCGAAGATGGCGGATCTAGATGGTGATGAAGATTTCCTGGACGATGATTGTTTTGGTATAAAGGCTTTGGGCGAAGGATATTTAGTATAGAACAATTATTATAGAACATTTAATATATATATATTATCGCAATAAAACTTTTTTTTATCACTTACATCGGATATGCTTTGCATGGTAATGAATGGACTTTGTAAGTTACGTTTGGTATAAAATTCAAATGGTGAAATAAACCCATGAGGGCTCAAACGGACAAGGTGTTTACACAACAAGAAGCGACTTCGGTAGAAATGGGGGCAAGTGCACACCCATTGTTCCAAGCTTGTTAAGTAATCTTCACCGGGGACATCATGAGCTTGTCTGTGATGATGATTCCACATTTTGACAAACTCACGCTCCCAACTAAAAACATCGCGCCGCAAGACCACCTTTTGTTCATAAGAGTGCTTATGGTGTTTCACAAACTTATCGGTAATGATATACGTGAGTAAGTCCATTCGAGGCCTGTTGTAATGGTATGAATGGTTTCTTTCAAAAACCTCCACTAAGATTCCACCATCATAGTGGATTTGCCGTTAGGCACCAGGAACGTACACGACTTTGCCCACTTTCTTCACTCGTCAAGACGATACCACTGAGTGTAAAGATAGCCCCAGACATCCGGGATATAATTATTGATACAGTAGGTATACATTTCTTGTGCTAATTGTCGATGTATTTGACCAGCAATGACATGGTATTCTTCTTGTGAAAAGTTAGAGCGACCTGTCAAAGAAATATACCCCCGAAAAGGAAAATTCATGCAAGCGGGATTTGAATTTTCTTCAGTTTCATTTTTTTTTAAAAAAAAGATTACCTTCTTGAAAGATGGGGTGACGGCAATAATGGTCTTTCATCTTTTCAACGATGGAATCCTTCATTGAATCATCCTGGAGTATTCTTTCACCTTGAGCTCTGTTGGGTATAAAGTTGATATCAATGAAAGCAAATTCCGCCCTGGCTTGATGCTGGTTATAACGAGAAGCGTTTGGACCACGTTTCGATCGTAAATGACGAATTACAGCTTGTTCCAAATGCCACAAGCACAAACGAACACGATGGAAACCAAAAACAGCCTTTATTGCTTCAATTTCCGATACATCCTTATCGCAAAACATGAAGGAAGGATCAATGCCGCCTTGTCTTAAAGCAGTGAAAAAAATGGTTAACGCTGGGATCTTGTATCCCCGTTTAGAGCTTTCTTCTTGACCGTTGTGCTTAAAATACATGTAAGCAATTGGAAAACCCGCCCCATTGATGTTTGCAATTACCCCAAACAGTTCGCAATTGCCGCTATTGGTGTTAAATGTGGAATCCACATGATATTCGTTCACTCTGTTTTCTCCAGTAGATCTAGCGCAAAGGTCAAAAAATGGTGTTTTGAACGCAAATGCCATATACCGGACATGATCAACCCACAACAGCTTTAGTACACAAATAATATCAAATGTAAAAAAAAAAAAAAAAAAGTTTATTGTAAGTAAAAATGATCATCCATTAAAGTCTAATTTTAGTGTCTATTCTACACCGCACCCAGATTAAATGATCATAAAATCCCAAGGATCATCAGATGTATAACTAAACCAATTCTATGCTACAGCACCAAGACTATAGTGATCCAATCGAAGTCCACGTCGTCGAGATAAAAGTAACCGAATGGTAGTCCACACCATAACGATATGAGTAGTCGGCTTGTAGTTTACACCACAGTATCACTGCCACCGTTGTCAATCGTTCTATAGTAAAGACGTCCCCCCCCCTTTTTTTGTACTTACCTCTGCAAAACCTTGTTGGTTTCTTTCGGCAATTAACCTTCTAGAGGATACCATCGGATCATTGTGTAAAGGGTAGAGATGTTGAGTCGCTTCAAGCCGCCAGTAGTAAACTTGAGCCCGAGTTATATGATGCCCAAAGTTTTCGACTACAGCACGATGGATTTCCGGGGTCGATGTTGACACCGCGAGTCCAGTGATAAAGCGACGTTCTTGATCAGTCAAATGAATACGGCGAGGGGAGTAGGAAGGATGACCTACGGCATGAGTAATTTCGAGGTGAATCCAGTTTTGATCCTTGTTGATATGCCCTTTGATTTCACCTTTGCAGTCAAACATAGGGAGCGACAACACCTGGCGTTTCCGTTGGTTTGAATCAAGGTGCTTTCGAATATCACGACGAAGGACGCACCTAGCATAAAAGATGGTGCTGTGAGCAAGAATGTTCCTACCTACCCTTTGGGAGCAGTGTCGATAGCCGGTTTGCTGGTGGACAGCTTCGATGATTTCCATCGCAATGTCTTCGTAGGAAAGTGCCATCAATCGATCGTCCATATAAACGTCACACTCCATTCGAGAGTTCGTCCCACCCGAGAAGAAAGTCGTATCAATGGGAAGGTCAGAAAGGAAGACCAAATCATCAAACAAGGGTGCTGGTTGAATTGGTGTTTGCAGGTCGCGACAACGAGAGCAGGTCTTGTAATTACGAGTCAACCCTGAAAACATGGCGCAATGTTTCATGGAGCTGCAGCCCTTGCAGTAAATAAAGTCGAGTGGAGTAGGTGAGAGTTCAAAAGGAGAAGACATACTAATAAGTAATTGATGCAGTTATAAAAAGTATAAAAGTTAGAGAGAAGCAAAGATTTAAAAGGGAAAAAGGATTTTTGATCCAAAAAATTCACGACGGGATTTTAAAATTGGGGGCTTATCAGTGAAATTCATGCGGTTGTAATGTTTGATCATGTTTACTGGTTCACAAAACAGAGTAGAGTGGGAACTGGCGGAATTTAAAAATGAATTTTGCTTCTTGTCGTATCTGGCATTTTATCTTTACTTTAACTTTTTATTGTTTTTTATTGTCTTGTTTGATCTATAAGCAAACAAGGCAGGTTTTTTATTTTTTTTGTATTGCACATCTATAACTTCACTTTTATCTCATAATAAAAGATACATTGAAAACTCGTATTTTATACAGACATCTCACTTCTCACGGTAAAAAAAAAAAAAAAAGGCCTGATTGATTGACTATATCTGGACATAATCCTAAAAATCGTTCGATTTCCCCAGCACTGATCATCTCCTATCTTTGAGACATTCTTATCGATTGTTTGAATGATTGGTTCATGACGTTATTATAACCAGACTTTTTTTTTGCATTGATCGGAGTTTGTTTGAAATCCCGCCACCGTTACAAACTGGCTCCTTCATGCATTGATTGATGATCAGCGTGAATTGATTGTTTGTAAATGGTGAAACTGACTCCTATACATGTAATTCTATCGTTTACTACATTGATTGACAAGGGTTCGCTTTATTAGTTGATTGATTGGTTCATCATTCGTTTCATTTTTTTAACATTTCCCCAACACTGACTGACAACTTTTTTCCAAGCTGTTTTTACCCCTTCCTGTATCTTACAAAAAGACAGAAATTTCTTCACCTTCACTTTCTTTTCTTCCTCTTCCACTTCAATTGTCTGGTCCTTCTTCCTCTCCTTCAAGTCTTTTGACCAGGTGTCTCTTCTTTCCGCCCTCCTCCTTCCACGTCCAGTATGTGTTCTACTGAGGCTTCAACGATTTCCCAA
>JAIWND010000058.1:0-102119 GCA_025330725.1 Chlamydoabsidia padenii | reverse complement strand
CTGACCCTGATATTGTATATTGTATATTAATCAACGGGGTAATCCAATTAGTAACTTCTGCTCCTTGACCTTTTTACTTTTTATCACTTAACAATAGGCTTCTTCAACAGCAACCTTGTCAACATCCTTCAGTAACTATTCTCTTGACGACTAATTCATGTAACAACCTTCGACTATGATCCATTGTTGTCATTGATACCTTCCTACTGTATAATAATCACATTAAATAATATACCAATCTTTGTTTTAATTACTCTTATCATTATAATAAAAGCTTTTACTTTACTCACTCTATGACCAGTGTAGCGGGTTTAATGTTAGCTTTTCTGGTGTGTAAGATTATCTACACTACTGAAAACCATGGTAGAGGGCTTGTTTAACGTTTTTCGATCTCCTCTTATTTATTGTACCGTGTTCTATGTTTTCCTGCCACTATTCACCTTTACCTTCCTTTTATTGATTTGTCATTTACACGACCGAGACAATTGCATCAGCCCTCATTCCTTCTTCTGTTGGTATAGTAATGCAACCTCCATCTTGTCTAAATGTGCAATTCGATCATTGGGAAGATTCCTTGGCGATCATAAGTAATAGGGTTTTTAGTTAAAAGTGTTTGATTTTATTAATATGATATAAAACTATGGGTATAATATACTACTATTCATTGGTCTCAATTAGGTTATGTGCTCACTGTTCTTCCTAGTGTCGGAGGTGGCACCATGATTCACTGGGTAGTGTCTGTATGTATTGTTTGGTAGCATCGCTTCAAATTGCGGCAGCACAAACGCAGGCCGGATCAAAGAGTCAATGTCGTAAATGAAGAAGGATGGTCGATGTCTACTTTTTTGCTTCAAGGCACGATATCCTGTCCTGTTCCACCCTATTCAATTACCTTTTGATGATATTGTTGCAGAGAGTAGACCCCCCACTTGCTAACATGGCTACATTAGTTGTCTCTGTGTTGAGTGTATCGCATGAATATGTTAATGTCCCTCTTACCCTCCGTTGTCGCCTGTAAGATTGAGCGAGCCGTAAACCTATACCTATTAAACAGAAATAAAACAGTCAGTAAAAAAGAAAAAAAAAAAAAAGAAGGGGAGGGTTCTTACCTTCAAGTTGCACCAACTGGATCAAAAAACGTTTATCACATTTTAGCAATTGTAGTACCAGCTTGTCGATTCGCTTCGTTCCCTTTGATTACTTTAGTTGATAGTGGTGATGCCGTTCGTGATGATCATTGGTCGCTGGTTAGTGGAGATGGAAGATGAAAAGAAAAGAAAAGCTTGAATCCCGCGGGTTTTCAACATTTTATCCGGCTAAATCCGCTAAGGCTTGGTTTTTTTTTTCTTTCTTTTTTTTTTTTTTTCTTTTTAATAATCAACTTTTGAAATGTCTCTATCAGTTACATCCTCTCCTTCTTCACACTCGGAAAACAACGACGACTTCGGAAACGATCTGGAACGGTACTATAGTAGATGTCGAAAGTCATGCCCAGTTGCTTTGTTTTGCTGGTCGACGAGTTGATTATAAAACGTGCTTGAATTGTCGTAATCGTGATAAATTAGTACCTGTGTGTCCTAATTTTGGTGAATTGATTCCTATTGAACAACTTGCCGACAGCTTCGATGACTCTCCTTCCCTAGATACCGATATTATTTTTGATGGCCATTTATTTATCGATGACGATCATATCGACAATACGGATGAGCAGCTTATTGACGCCATCTACCTGGCGGTGGAGCACGCTGGAGGATTCCGATACACCAAAAAAAAACATCACCAATCCAAAGAAGCGACACTCGGTGGCATTTGTTGGACTGTGTGCTCAGCAGACAGATGCTAATAACCAACGTCCATCAAACGAATTGGTAAGGTTGGGCCGGCGTATGACAACCTACGATTGTGGTGGTGAACTTTCCGGTGAGATCTATTGACAACAAAGGTGGATAACTCTCACCGTCAAGCACCAGGAACAGCACGAATTCTATAGTGAAGACGAACATCTAAGCATGCCCATTGAAGTCCGGGAATTCAACACTACCCATGCCCACCAATTGACCTCTGGGGATCTATTCGCTCAGGTGCAACGACAATTCGGGTACAACATCACCCGCGCACAGATGTATTATTGGAAGAGTCAGGCGCTTTTTCACCTTTATAGGCGTGCTGATGACCAGATGGTGTCGTCAAGAATCTTGGTGCGCGAATACCGGGACGCTGGCTTCCGGGAGGTAAGAAAAATAAAAAGAAAGAAAAAGGGGATTTGTGGGAAAAAAGGTCTGGGTAAACGGAAAAGTAATTTGGGTGATTGCATGGTTTAAACAGTATGTGTATTGGCTTTTTTTTATTATTATTACTAAACTTAAGCGAATCATGACTCTGGTGAACAATGACAACAATGACAACTACTCTTCCGATTACTTGGCGAACTAGTATTAGATTTAGTGTAGATTGTGTAGATTGGTTGAGTGTGTGTGAAATATAATATAACCCTGTTTTAACAATATTTGTCTTGTCTTTGTTTGGTTGTATTAGTTGTGCTGGGAAGATAATGATCATTGGCGGGGTTGGGGTTCACCACAATGTTTTTTGATTTGTGTGTTGGATCTGACCAGGTTGTTGAATATTTCGTAGATTCTACCTACAAGACAAACCGTCTCGAGAGCGAATTGTTTGGCGTGATAGCGAACATCAATGGCTGCGGGTACCCTGTAGCATACTTTTCTTTATTTAAAAAAAAACGTGGATCAGAAGTGGCTGAAGCATGCAAAGTGGCGGCACTATGCTGCTATTTCCTGGCTCTCCGTGATTGCGGGCTGTCACCGTATTATATGTTTTGTGATAAAGATTCGCCCGAAATCAACGCAATAAAACAAACATGGGATGATAATATCCTGCGGCTCTGCTTGTGGCATCTGAAAAGGGCTGTTAGACTTGCTTTAAAGAAAGCCAAAGGAAGTCTTGGTCCAATCTATGAAGTTGACATTGATGATGTTATGGGGGAATTTAATTTTGTCAGTCCCACTTTCCTCCCAACGGTCAATAACAGATCACAAATTACCAGACAAGCAAGGTGCCCTGAAGAGGACATAAAAGCTATTTCTGAAATGATGGAAAAGCACTATTGCTACCATCAACGAATTCCTCGAGGTAAGATAAAGTTATAAACCATTTTATGCATGTCATTACCTAAAAGGGAAATTTGTACATTTTTTCAGGTACGTCGTTTTTAACCCCCGATCAAATCCACCAAGCTTGTGCCCGGGAAATGTATGAGTATTGCGTGCGTAGATCGTTGCCAGATGCTTGGGCGTACTTGTGGAGACAATGGTACACGGAACGTCAATGGGTTTTATGGGCTCGTTGTACCACTCCTGGGATTCCCACAGCAAAGTCAACAATGCTAATCGAAGCTCATTGGCGTGTCCTCAAACGGAATCATCTTTATTGCTACAGCTGACCCCGACAAGACTTTTTGGCATATATAATCTTGGCCAAACACTGAACAACTGGTCGATTCATATAATCATAGAATAGTTTTTCGCAGGGATCCATCTAAATGGGAACGGTTGTTTGTGAGCACCTGGAACTCACTAAAAGAACGTCAAGGTAAAAAAAAAAAAAAAAAAAAAAAAAAAAAAAAAAAAAAAAAAAAAAAAAAAAGTGAATACGATGGGATCCTTTTATACTTTATTGATGTTGCTTAGTCCGTGGACGTCAGCTTTGTTGTATGATAGTAATAATCATTATATTCAATAAATACAGAAATAACTAAAAGTTTTATATATACAAAAGGACTAAAACATGGGTTCTTCAAATAGGAGAGATATTTATATGGGGTGTGTGTGAGAGTATTGAGCTAGGGAAAATTATGCTTTCTTTCTTTTTCTTTTTTGTTTTATTAACTACGGTTTGTATATAATTGGGGTTCATTTGATGACATTTGAATGATATAGATGGCCAATCTATTTATCCGAATCATCAATAAATGTGAATCCATGCAAACATGTCAAGCCGGACTTGAATTGAAAGATCGCTTTCTCTCTTTTTTATTCTACTACCCATTATTTCATGATATGACACGAAGGCACTGGGACAATCTTACCTGGCAGTAAGAAAAAACCTAAAAAGGCGACCCCTAAAAGGCTGTTTCCTGTATATTCGGCCTTTTTGATTGAACTATTCGACAAAAATCCTTCGGTGACCTTAGGAAGCGCCACTGAAGAATTATGCAAGCGATTTGATGGGCTTCAAGTGTTACTTGTCGGACTTTATAAGCATCTCCAAGAAAAATGATGTTTATCGTTGAAGCAAGCATCCAAGTATACAATGGAAAGAGACACACCAAGAACACTTTAATTGCGCTATGAAATCATCAGTAAATGGAAGGAAATTAGCGTCGATTTTCAGAGCAATTGCGTTTTTGTGGATGAAGCTAAGTTTCACTCTCAATTGATGAGAGGCCGTGCCTGGCCAAGGATTGGAGATCCCGCTATCGTGAAGGTGCTTACGCAGAAAGGGGTAAATCTCAGCATGATAGGTTGTATCTCGCCACGTGGAAGCATCAACTTTTCCAAGGTCTTGCCATTGAGAAAAGAAGATGCCTCCTTGATCGAAAAAGAACTCCCTAATGCCTCTGCATCGAAGAAGAGAAAGACAAATTCAAATATCTCTGAAAAAAAGAAGGAACTACAACATACCACATTGTCAAGTTCATGGAATCAGTCATGGATGTCTTGGATCGACACCAAATGGGGGGCATGTTTATTGTTATGGACAACTGCAAGATCCACCATTCTCGTTTTGTTGTCGATAGAATTAAAGCCCGTGGATATAAGCCATTATTCATGCCACCGTACTCCCCGTTCCTGAATCCTGTCGAATAATGCTGGGCAAAGGTCAAGGGGCAGATCAGAAAGAACCCTCTCAGCAAAGAAAACTGTCTCAGTGATAGCATTGCTGAAGCATGCAACACCATCACTGTCGAAGATTGTCAAGGATGGATCAGACATGCCGAAACTTTTGGGGATAAGTGCCTTCAAAAGGAACTTCGTCTCAAGTGAACTTGTCTCGAAATATTATGCAACCCGTTTTTTTTTTTTTTTTTTCGTCCCCGAATCCCAAAAAAAATCTCCAGTGTCTAAAATTAAAAAATTTCACGTTATCTCGAAAAAAATTGACCCAGTCTAAAAAAATCCATTGGTCCAATTTTTTTTAAAATGGTGTAATATCAAACCACCTTCAATGTGCACACTTGTATATTTGAAGTGGCGATTTAAATATTTTTGTTCTGTTGCCAAACTGACAAATAAGAGACAATTGTTGTCTTTGTTTTCATATCATGGATCACCCCAAACGTATACTTAAAGAAATCAACGATATAAAAGAAGACATTGAAGCTCATCTGACTCTTCAATTGACCGAAGAGTTAGGTATATTTTTGTTATCCCTCACAAACATCAACTGACAATTACTTTTTCTTTTCTTGCTTGCAATGTAGATCATTTCTATGCTACCTTCCAAGGACCTCCTGATTCTCCGTATGAAGGTGGTGTCTTCTTGGTAGACATCAAATTGGCCGTAAGTAAAATAAAAAAAAGCATCTTGATCGTTTTGCTTGAAACAACTCAACAGCTCTTTTTTTTGGGGGGGGAGGAGGATAGAGCGATTTCCCTTTCAAACCACCCAAGATGCGATTCATCAGTAAAGTCTATCATCCAAATATTAGCTCACAAACGGTAAAGTAGCACCTATTGGTGATTTCTATAGTGCTATGATTGACCTCTTTTTATTTTATTATTAGGGTGCCATTTGTCTGGTAAAACAAAGATACAAAAATAAAAAATAAAAAATAAAAAATAAAAAATAAAAAATGACAAAAGAACCAACTGACAGATTATTTGTTAATAGGATATTCTAAAAGATGCTTGGAGTCCTGCTTTATCGATACGAACAGCATTATTATCATTACAATCCCTACTATCCAGTCCTGTCCCTGACGATCCTCAGGTAAACCATACTCATATAAAACATACAAATTTTACCAACTCCTCTTTTTTCAGGACGCTCAAGTGGCATCGCACTATAAAAAGGATTATGAAGGTTATAAAAGAACAGCACGAGAATGGACAGCAGTTTATGCCACTGAAAGCCTGGAAGACATTTAGATTAGATATTACTATTACTTATCAATTAATTAAATTAATAAACATGTGTCTTGATTAGATCCTCTTGGAGGATACGGTGTTTTTGGGGGTACCTATAGTGTTTGTAAAAGAAAATCAAAGTGTCCAAGAGGACATTGGGAATATTCGAATGTTCACTGTTCACTGTTCAAGTTTAATTGAGGCAGTATCACTCATTGGGTGCGTTCATCAGACTCTCGACATTCCCGTCTCGCTATTCAAGAAAGAAAACTCCGATTTAAAACGTCGACTCTGAGGCATACAGTACTGTACATTGGAAAAGCTGACCTTTTCTTCTCTTTACTTCTTAAACCTGTCCTCTTTTACTTTAACATCGATGGCAACAACACGTTTACCTAATTTGATACCACCTTTCCGCTATACAATGGTCGAAGAAGATCTCTTTCGTGGGGGATTCCCAAAACCAAGAAATTATCGGTTTTTGCAAAGGTAAAGAAAAATCAAAAGGAAATGAAGCATCAACTGATTTGCTAGACGCCCCTTTTTTCAGATTACGACTTAAAACCATTCTATCGTTGATTCCAGACAAGGCGACGCCGGAATTACAAGAGTTCTGTGAACGGGAAAACATCCACATGTTACGACTGACGGTGGATCGGATGAAAGAAGATAATATTCCACTCAGTTACAACAAAACAATCTTGGCCTTACAGGTAAACAAAAACAAAATAGAAAAGAAAAAAAAAAAAACTAATCTCTTTTGTCACTTTGTATAGATACTTATAGATCCTGAAAACCATCCACTTTATATTCATTGTTTGGACGGTGCTGATGTGACCGGTTTGGTGATTGCTTGTTTACGGAAACTACAAATGTGGACTTTATCAAGTGCCCTCTTGGAATTCTCAAGGTAAAAAAATAAAATAAAATAAAATAAAAAAGATTAGTTATACAAAGCAACTAATCACTCTACTTTTTTAAATATAGAAACCTACATACAAGTGTCATTACTTCTGAAGAATCCGAATTTGTTGAAAACTTTAAAAACTTTCAAGTAACGATCCCAATGACGATCCGACCTTGGCTATGGGGTGGGGAGGTGAACTTTCGTAAACATGCGACTTTACGACTCGTGTTTTTAAACTCGGATATGATGACGGACGAAGAACGGGAATTGAAGGATAAAGAAGAACGAAAGGAACGTGATAAAGAAAACTTTTACAAGAAACGGAAGAATGGTAAGAAAAGACGGGGGGATAGGAATAATGACTAAGGCTATCATTTTGATATCAACACAGATCTTTTGGATAATCTGTTTGAATCATCTACACCATCATCAAGAACTCAAAGAACCACCAATACAACGACTACACCAGCAACAACAGCATCAACAGCAACAGCAACAACAGCAACAGCAACAGCATCAACAAGTACGATTCAAAGTAAAATGTACTCCTCCTCCTCTTCACCACCTCCCAGTGATAATAACACCAATAGCAATAATAATGACGATAATAATGATGATAATCTTCCCAATGTGATAGTGACCGATGTACTTGAAGATGAAGTGGATCGTCCAGTAGAAAACGGCAAAGAACTCACAACAAAGGATAACAAGGAACAAGTACAACAACGAGATCCGAATCAATACTTGGTGGATGTGGATGTGGATGTAGAAGGTGTGATGATGGATGGACTGGATCAAGTACAATATTATAATCGTGCGGCCAAATCTGGTATTGATGTGGACGTCGAGGAACGGGTGAATGAATACGAAGATTCTCGGTATACTCTGGAAACTATCAGCAGGACCCTGGAGGCCTTGGCTTTGGAAGGCTTGGACTAGTGTAATTAGATATAGATGATATTAATAAATTAAATGTGATGTATATTTGAACCCGTTAAAAAGCGAGCAAAGGACCAGGATTGAAGGGGTTTTGATTATGATGTGCTTATACGGCGCACCGGTTGGTTTGCACGGATCCACTTGACTCATGATAAATTCGGATCGTGAATTAAGTGTGAGATGTCTGTATAAAATACGAGGTTTCAATGTATCTTTTATTATGAGATAAAAGTAAAAAGAAAAAAAAGTAACTCTTTGTTATGACATCTGTATATAAAAATAAAAAAAAAATTCATCTTCGGCTGAGCCTAATTTCATTGGCTCTGCCTCATCTTCATCTTGTACCTGCATTTCTGAGTTTATAATCAAGTTATAGATGTGCAATACAAAAAAAAAATAAAAAAAACCTGCCTTGTTTGCTTATAGATCAAACAAGACAATAAAAAACAATAAAAAAGTAAAGTAAAGATAAATGCCGGATACGACAAAGTGAACCCTTAAAAAAAGAAAAAAAAAAGAAGAGGGATTTTCTTTCAGACTAACGAATCAGTATATACAACAATCACTTTGACATCAAACCAAGTTAATAGATCCTTCATCGCCATAAGGATCCGTGTCCCCTCGGTCACCTGTCAGCACATCCAACCACCCACCGTTTCTTCGACACCATCCAAACTCGTCAACATTGTCGGTAGATTCAGTGTCGTCATCATTGCCTTGTTTGCCGTGGGGGGAATCGACCGATTTTTCTTCTTCGAAATCTTTCATTGGTGAGCAGAATAGATTGTGGGGTAGTCGTGACAATGTAGGGTCGTTTCTAGGTGGGGAGTATCAAGTAGGACGCATGTATCCAGACAACCGTTGGCCTGGTAGAGATGGTCTGGGCCTGTTCATTTTCATGCCCATGGACAACTTTTTATTTTCCAATTCTTCAACCGTGGTTTTGATTCCATGTGCTGTTTGTTCCATGTTCGTCTATAAGAATCAAAAATAAAAAAAAGGCAACAAACCGCCACAAGCTGGTGGTTTTACAACACGTAACTTACTATTAAGGTCAACAGTGATAAAAAGGCACTGATGAAGCGTTCCATGGTTGAGATAGAGGTTGGGAAGTCGAATTTCATCAACGGGATGGCAACATAAAGACCGTTATCGGTAGGATGGACAAATGAAACTTGTCCTCGTAATCCACAAATTTGGATGATTAACTGGTGGCCTTTTGAGTAGCAGTAATAGTCGGTGACATATCCAAAATTCCATCCAGCACGTCTTTTCCTTCACGGACCAGTTTCCCAAGATCATTGTGAAGTTTGCCTTGAGAGGAATCATTTATCATTTCCCCAGCACCAACGCCGTATTCGTGTTTAGCTACGTCAAATATAAACCGTAGGTCGATTTTGAATCCAAATGCTTTTTCGTTTTCATATACTTCACGTTTGACTTGAGATGTTTGTTGATTCACGCTTTTATCACTAAAGAAAAGAATGGTATATGATTTTAAATCAATAAACGCGGGGTTCGTCGCCGACCTCTGACCGGGCTCCTCCTGTTACAATTTGTCTATTAGAGATTGGGTTACAGTTTGTATTGAATGTTGGGCTACATTTGTTGTGTAAAAGGCTGGGGAAGTATTGTGTGTAAAGGCTTGGAGGATGCATTGCATGTTGTCTGCAAAAAAAAAAAAAAAAAAAAAAAAAAAAAAAAAAAAAAAAAAAGTCAGGACAGTTAAAATCAAACAACGCATAGTAAAAGGAGTCGAGAATAGATTTTTATTATACTGTACAGTCCCCTTCCAAACTAAACAGGACACTCTGAAAAATGATTTCCATTTTTGGACTTTTTCTCTTTTGTTTTGCATTTTACTCAATAAATAGAGAGACAACCGTACCTCAAATTAAACATGAATAAAGATATACTTCTCCTCTTTCGAATGATGTAAAAAATGTTTATTTTTCTCGATTTTTTAAAAAAGTCTTATATGACTTCACCAGCGGGTGCTTCCTCCCCTTTTTGATCGAAGGGTATTAATGCGAGTCGGGACTGACTCTATTAACTTGTTAACTGTTTCAATAGGTATGTCCAGTCAAGCATTCTTCATGTTTTTGTTAGCATTTCGACGGTGTCAGATGCCTTGTGGCGCTTCTGGACGGCTATCTTCATGATCTGCCAAAGATTTTCGATAGGATTCAGATCAGGCGATTGTGCGGGCTACACAAGTTTTTTCAAGCCATGATCTGCCCTCCAAGCCTTTGGCGCATTACCTCTATGAACAGGAGCACCATCCTCCATCAAAATGGGATCGATGAACCCGCCCATAAACTGAAGTAATGAGTCGTCATACACCTGATCGACGAAATCCGCAGCAGTCCGCCTAGATTTGTCCATCACCACTAGCTCAGACTTCTTACCATAGGCAATGGCCCCCCAAACCATCACCGAGGTTCTATCACTCTTAAAAGTAGAACCGGTACAGTCATTATCGAACTCTTCACCGAGTCTACGCCATACCCTGAGCTGGCGGGTGTTCCTACCCAACTCAAAGGTGGACTCATCGGTCCATATGACCTCTTTCCACTGGTTGAGCGTCCACGTAAAGTGTTCTTGAGCAAAGACTTTCCTTTGGACAAAATGCTTCGGCATAAGCAAAGGCTTCATTCGGGCCACCCTTTTAGCGATCCCTTCATCTTTCAATACACGTCGGATTGTGCTGGTGCTGACATTCAGATCGAGGTCATTCGTGATTTCACCGAGGGTACCCCGTTTGTTTGTTTTTTTTTTTTTTTTTTTTTTTTCGTAGAGGTGGCGACCAACCTTCTGTCCCTTGGTGTCAACTATCTCAACCATCTTCAAAATTTCGTAGATTGCAGATCTAGACTTTTTAACATGAAGTACGATTTTCGCGACCGACATTCCCCCTACGTGTAATCCTTTGATATAGCCACGTTCGTAAGCTGTAGCGTGTGTCATGCTAAAAATTTGAGTGCGAAATAGTTGAAGTGGAGCTGGTGAACTTTAATTAACTACAAGGTATGTTTTATTTTTTTCAAACGGCGAATAAAAATGTCCTGTTTATTTTGGTAGTGGACTGTACAGTACTGTAGACAAGACATTTAAATCCAGCTTATAGGATAAAGTTTGCGATTAGCCAAGTACCCTTCCTTCTTTAATAATGTCAAATAAAAAAGAGAGAAAGAGAGAGAAGAAGGAGTGCAGGGGATCATTTTTGAGTAGATTGGTCTTTTTTCTTGTGCAGTGAGAGCCAGATCAGGAATGGGTCTTCGTTGGTGTTGTTGTTGGTTTCTTGGTGATGTGGATGTTGCAGGAATTCAAGTTCGAGGAGAATTTGCTTGATGATCGGCAAAGATCTTGTCCATCGTTTATTGTGAGTGGTGATGTTGGTGGTGATTGAGGAAGCCTGTTGAGCACGAAGGAGAGAGGATCTTGAGTCAAATGTCGGTCAAGAGATAAACGAGCATAAAGTAGGAGACAAGTGATGACTTGACCTTTGTTGAGAGAATAGCCGCATCGACAGGACTGAGATTTACCATCAAAGAGCCAACCTAAACGCCATCGGATTAACCGACTGCGGACGACCTTTTGCGTAGGGACCTTCAGAATAGGATCAATCTTGAGACTATCACAGCAGTGCTTGAGAAAACGAGGAGAATCTTGATGGTAATGGAGCTGTTGTCGAAGATACTGTCGGATAGTTTGCTTGGTGTTGATGGTGACCGTAGAGGAAGGGAGTTGTTGAATGAGTGGCTGCTGCAGGAGTTTGTGCCAGATCCCGAGTTTTTATGAAGGGCGAGTGAGGTGAGTGGGGAGAGTGTGAAGAAGAGAATCCGTAGGTTGGTATCGAGCCCGTGCAATGTATTTGAGCTGGAGGATGAGGAGACGGTTGACCATGTACGGTATTCCTGAGAACTGTTTCATCACAATGGTGGAGGATCGAGAATGAGCACCGTATATTCGTCGAAAGCATATATCCTGTGCTGAATCCAATAGCTTCGTGTTCTTCTTCGGCGTGGCGGTAATCGCGAGGCCATATTCCAGTTGTAGTCGTATGAATTGTTGGTATGGTCGAGAGGAGAGCAGTCGTCTATATCCAGAGCCATTGAGCCCACGAGTAGTCAATATGTTTATTGATATCAGTGCTTTCTTGGTGTTGTGATCGATGAGAGAGGTTGCATCCATATTCCCACCAATGCTGATAAGAATCACAAGATAGGTGAAGGTAACGAGGGTAGGAATCATCGTATCGTAGAGTTGGTACTGTATTGTCGGGTCAGGTTCAAGTATCACGCATTTTGTTGGATTCCATCGGTACCCTAGTTGACTGCTGTGTGTGTCACAAAGATCGAGAGGTGATTGGATCGAGGTTGATGTGCCAATGAGAGCAACGTTGTCAGTATAGAGAAGACAGTTGGTAGATCTGGTGATGGTGGATAGTTGGTGAGGTGGTGGTGATATGCTTGCTGTCATAGGTATCCAGGCAGATTGTTGATGAATATAGAGTAAAGGAATGGTGAGAGTATGGATCCTTGTAGGACCCCTTTGGTAGGCTGGAACTGTGCTGACCTGCAGTTGTTGAGGATGATTTCAATGTGGACTTCGTCAAATAAGTGTCGCAATAGTCGTAGAAGAGTGGCATGATGTGTGGTGCGAGTTCATTCCAGATAATCGTTCGATCCACCGTGTCATAAGCAAGACTTGATGTCCAGGAAAGCCAGAGTTGCCGGTGTCTTGTGTTGTACTTGGTGCAATCGACACAGTCCCATTAGGCATAGTACTTGATTCAGAGTGTTTCTTGCTGGTTGGAACCCCCTTGAGAGATGTTGAGTGGTGGTGAGGTGTCAGTCAGGTGCTTTTGTAGGCATCGTTCCATGAGTTTCCTGAAGGTGATCAAACTGATGGGGCAGTAGTTGGCAGGATCAGCCGGGTCACCTTTCTTGTGGATAGGAATGACTTGAGCAATACGCCAAGGTAAAGTAGTAAGGAGTTGAATCGATACCTGCTGCCTTTTTCCTTGGTAAAGTTGGGCAGAAAGGCGTCAAAATGGAATTAAAAAAGCTATCCTTATTTGGCGACTTTTTTTGCCACCACTCTCCGATAAACAACAACCGAGAGGGGGTGATATGCGGGTATGCCACTTTTATGCCCAAAAAATCCCCCAATTTTCATCCTGTACAATGTGTTATGTGATTTATGAGTAAAAAAAAAAAAAAAAAGTTATATTCTATGCTACTAATCTAAAGATGTTTCAAAACAGCTTCAACAACATCATTGGTAGTGCTCTTGCCACCGAGATCAGGAGTCAAGACGGATCCTTCAGCCAATACGGCATCCACGGCATCATACATCTTGAGAGCATGTTGAGTATGACCAAGATGTTCTAACAATAACCCGGCGGATCGAATGGCAGCAATAGGATTAGAGATACCTTTACCAGCAATATCAGGAGCAGAGCCATGAACAGGCTCACCCATCACAAAGTGGTCGCCCACATTGGCAGAAGGGACCACGCCAAGAGATCCTACAAGAGCAGCAGCCCCATCACTAGTAAAAGAATAATATTAATAATCAGCAACACAATCGCCCTTTATATATATATATACATATATATATATATATATTCTTTACCTGATAATGTCACCATAAAGATTAGGAGCAACAACTACATCAAAGGCTTCGGGTTCACGGAACATACGATATACCATCGAGTCCACCAATTGTTCTTCCATATCCACACCGCCATACTTTTCAGGATTATCTTCCTTGACTGCACGTACCGTTTCGCGCCATAAACCATCAGTCACGCTCATCACGTTGGATTTGTGTACAATGGTAACTCGAGGCTTGTGCTGAAAAGAAAAAAAAAGAAAAGAAAAGAAAAAAGAGGGGGTGATGTTAATTTCATTTTTATTCCATTCATCTTCTCCTTCTTTTTATCTTACCTTCCAGATACGGTTTTCCAATGGTTTTTGTTCCCGAAGTTGTTGACGAGTCAAAGCCATATTGAAAGCCATGGCACCAGCACGCTTGGAAGCATATTCAGAGATTTTACGATCAGCATAGGCAACCTTGAGTCCAGTAGCAGGATCCACTTCTTGACGCTCAGATTTGATATACTATACAGTAGTAGAAAGGGGGATTAGAAGGGGGTGCAATGGATGTATGGTTCTGTTTTTTTTTTTTTTTTTTTTGCTTACCAGACATTCTGTATTTTCACGGATGATCAACATATCCAACACCTTTTGATTGGGGAAAGCAGGAGAAGCAACCGAGACAACAGGACGAACATTAGCATATAAATCCAAATGTTTACGCAAGGCCACAATAGGAGAAGAGTAACCGGCTACTTTGTGAGAAGGAGAGCTGACGGCACCAAACAGAGCCCCTTGACATTCGTTTTTCAAAGTGTCAATGGTAGCTTGAGGAAGTGCTGTGCCTGTTTTTTGAAAGTATTCAAACCCGGCATCCAGGTGGACAAAGTCAAACTTGGGACCATTGGAAAGAGATTCTAAAACACGTTGAGCAGCCTAATGAAACAATAGGTTTATGATAAAGAGAGTTAGTATATATATATATATATGTAAAGGTGGAGCATGTGTGTTCGCATTAACCTACAGGAATGACTAGAGAATATTGATTAGTTTGCTTGTCTAGTTGGATTGGCGTGTTCATTTTTTTTTTTTTTTTTTTTTTTACCTTCTCTGCCAATACCGTCGGCAGGAATAAGACCAATTTTCAAAGGCGCGGAAGAAGCAGTAGCAAAAGTACGACGAAGGATATTTGAAGCCATTATGAAGATCTATATATACGTGTATGTGTGTGTGTGGTTTTATCAGATAAAGAAAAAGGAGAGAGAGACAAGAGAAGATCCAACTTTAAATCTCTTTTTTTTTAGTCACAGTGCTGATTTTAATCATAAAAAGAATTCCTTATTGGGCAAAGAGATGAAGATCGTTCGTTAACGGGGATCGCTGTTTGAAAAACTGAAAAAGGTCACCTCACCACAAAAAATAAATCTCTGGAGTCAGCAAAGTCGGCGGAATACTGTGTTTCCACTCTCAATTTGAAAAGTCTGCCCACTTTTTTGAGACTAATTTGACCAGGTGTTTGAAGCTGGTTTACCCAGCTTTTTGAGAATAAATTCACCACCTTTTTCATTCAAGTTGACCAACTTTTTGAGTCAATCATAAACAATATTCGTAAAAATGAACTTCTTTCATGGGGATGGAAAAGGTGGTATTGTGGATAAATCTGGCAAGAAAGCAAGCACTTTCGTTGTAGATTCCTCATTTCGATTAACAAACTTTACAAATTTGCTAAAGTACAGTGCTTCCAACAAGTAATGTCACAGTCAATCAAAATCAATTTCATATTTTTTAATAGAAAGTGAGTATTATTTTTTTTTTCTTGTGGTGTCTTTTCTTTTTCAATACTTTACAATTCAACATGAGTACAATATTTTTATATGGAGATGGAAATGGGAATGTGATTGATGAGAATGGTGGTCCTGAGCCAATGGACTACATTGTTGATCAGAACGAATTTATTGTTGAGACTATTAATACTCATACAGAGTACTTGGGAAATGCAGCACCTAATAAATCTTCTCTGACTTGCCCAATGTTGTTAGAAAAGCCAAAAAATGAAGACATTCATATGAAGGAGGCAAAATTAAAGCAGGACTATGTGCGTTATACAGTGCAGAATAAAGTTAAGTTTTTTGATCTGAAGATTGAAAAGTGTATGACTGCATCAGCTGCGGCAAAAGTTGGGTATTCACCCTCGAACAGCTTATAGATGGGTTAGCCAGTATAATGCGTGCCCTGACAGTATTTTTGAGAGCGGCAAAAAAGTAGGTCGTAAGTGTATCTTAACTGAAGAACATAAAACGATTGTTAGCAGCTTCATTGGTGTTAATCCCTCTACTACTGTTGTTGAAGTGGCCGAGCATTTATTGAAGTGTTTTCTTAATCTGAAAGTATCACGCAGCACTGTTAATAGTTTTATGAAACGTGAAAGCAATCTTTCGTTGAAAAAGTAGATTTTCATTCTATTGAGGGAAATAGTGCAGCAAAGATTGAGGAGTGGTACAATTGGGTTGTAAATGGAAAAACACAGACATAAACTTCCTCGCGAATTGCGTATTACTTGACAAATCTACTTTTGATATAAATATGAAACGCTCAAGAGCTTGGTCCAAAAAAGGCACTCGTGCTATTGTTATCAGACCTACTACGAGAGCAAACACAACATCCATCTTGGGTGCCATCTCTGCCGCAGGTTTGATTACAGTCGACGTAAAAAAAGCAAGACCTGCTAAGAAGAGAAAAGCTGATGGATACATAAGCTCAGGTACTGTAACGGGCTACTACATTAGCTTCTTGAAAACGACTCTCGATGAAATAGATAAACATCCGCATATGAAAGGTTATTATATAGCTATGGATAATGCTACCATTCATACGCATGAAAACATAAAGAAGTATATTGAGTACCGAGGATATATAAATGTGTGCGTCTTCCTACGCATTCCCCTGAGCTTAACCCAATTGAACAATTCTGGGCAGTGGCAAAGAGTAAGTTTAAGCGTCATAGGCTTTTGCAGAAGACACTTTGTTCAAGAGGATCACAGAAGCCTGCAACAGTGTGAGGCAAAGTCATTTCGAAGGGTTCATCTCGCATTCTTACCAGTGTTAGGATAAATGTCAAAACAAAGAGCCCAAGTAAAGCTGCCAATGATTTCACTAAAGTTAGTAACGCAGACATAAAAATCAGATAAGTAATAGAAGCAACAAAATAATTGATAAGGAAAATGAGAACTGAAAAAAAAAAAAAAAATTGCCAACAACTCATTCATGAAAATTGTTAGACCATGAAACTGGATCGCAACTATCAACTTAATACTCACTTGTTGATGGTGGAATCCAATTTTATGTCACTTTTCTTTAATCCTACCAGACGCTCTGGAAGATACTATATTTTATGTTATTTACATGGATTTTTTTTTATTCCAACCTAAGATATACAGCAAGTGGGAGTCATAAACAGAGACGGGGAATAGAAAATACAGGAATATAAGGTATAATAGGTGTTTCAACATTGCCAGAAAGGATGTGAGAGAATAAACATCAATATCGAGACGATTGGCCGATGGTTCCTTTGCTTGATTTGGCCATGAGTGACATATAATTTGATATTGTGACAGGGTCATCGAGTTCATCTTGAAGGGTAGCAACGGTGGCAGCATTTGGTGGATCCTGGGCACAGATCGACCAGAAACAATTGCTTACCGCAGCAAGGAGATCCAAATTTTTGCGAGTTGCAAAAGTGTGCAAATTAGACAATGAAGAAGCGAAGTTTAGCGAGGCAATTTCCATCATGGTGTAAAGACAATCGTGGCGTTTGGATACAATAAAAAAGGAGATAGAATATCCATTTATCATAAAGGCTAAACAAGCTGGTAGATTATGCCGTTCGATGGCGCGCTTGCAAGTGATGCCAAGTCGAAAAATGTCCAAATTGACCGATTGTTTCGTGGTGGATACGTTGCCAACCTTGGTTTCACCGAATCCAAGAGGACACCCAAATTCATGCTGCACAAGCGTTGAAATAATGGCGTCTGGCCGCATGTCAGTAAGACCTTGGTGTACATATTTGTTTGCCCACCGTAGTGCCACTTGTTGGTCTTGATCCGCAATAATCTCAGACAAGAACACGTCAAAATAGGTGGATTGCAGCTCTACTTCACCAATTTTGGACATATCTAAAATAGGCAGGTGTGGCAATTTCGTTAACCTAGATTAATCGAAGGGAATATGATTTAGCAAAAAACTAATTCATAGAAGAAAAAGAATTGGCTTACAAGTTTGCTAATCCTTCAATGACATTGCCAATCGTATCGTCCATTATTGCAGCCAAGTTCAACAGATCACGCTTACCCTCGCGCACACTTATCGCCTTACTGTCCACAGCGTTGATTACATCAGTCACCTTGATAAGATTGCTATCACTAATCTTGGCAGTGTTCGCAGGCATCAATTCGCCCAGCACTTGATTGCACACATCGTTTAAGGTATTTTGACCAAATATCTTCATCATGGCAGGGCTGTGATCCATCGGTGCAAGAAAGAGGATGTCGGCAACAGCGAGCAATTCTTTCAGCGATGTTTCAAGAGGAAAGGGGAGATCAATAGTATTGACATGTCGACGGTATTGTAGAAACAAAAGTCAGTGATGTTAGTGTTTCCAATGATCCAAGGTGTGGTTGGCATTTCATTGTCCATAGTACGGTCAAGGGCTGGAGATGAGGCATTGTTGTCAATGAAAGGAGTCATTGTTGCGCTGCTGCTTTTCACCATCATTTTCTTGTTCCATGACATTTATGTTTTGATCAACGTTATCTTGAATATTCTCACCATAAGCTACCTGATTCTTGGGTGTCACTTCCATGATCAAGTTATTGACAAAAGAAGAGCAGTCTGCACGCGATTGTACAACAGTTGCCGTTCTAGCTCACTCTTGTCAAAAAGCGACAAAGTTGATAGGGGCCGGCCATCTTTTCAAATCATCAAGTAAATTTTTCCTGACAAAGTCATCGCTAACATATTTGTTCAATATATTTCGGTATCTTGTCATTGTCTTGACTTTTTCTGTCAAGCCAAAGTGCAGAGCAAAAGATTCAAGATTCAGAGTGGCAAGATTTTCCAAACACCATGATGCATCAGAAGGTGCACCCACTTATTTAACTGACATGTCTGAATGTTTAACCGAGATTCAAATACCGCATCTTGATTCTTTTTTTTTTTTTTTTAAAAAAAAACAACCTTCACCATAAACCTACCTTTACATATATTTTATTCCACAATTATTCATATATACTTTATCCCACAAATATTCACATACAATTTATCCATTAACCTGTCCACACAATAAAAGATATTTTATTTGTCATCAATCCTAAGACTATATACAACTATAATGAAAATGAGGTTTGAGTACAAAGTTTCTTCAAACTTTATATATATATATATATACCTAATCTATATACGATCCATTGTTCACCGTTGTCTTGTTGTTGATCCTTGTTGTTGTAAATAATCCCTTTTGTTGAAGTTAATCCTTCTTGTTGTTTTTCATCGCTCGTCTTGTTGTCCATCCATCCTTCTTATTGTTGTTGTTCATCACTCGTCTTGTTTTGTTGATCCCTGTTGTTGTAAATAATCCCTTTTGTTGAAGTTAATCCTGTTGATTTTCATCCTTTTTGTTGTTGTTCAACGTTCGTCTTGTTGTAATCCATAGTTCGTTTTGTTGTTGTAGTTTTTTGTGGTGAGAGGATTTTTTTTTTTTTTTGTAAAAGATGAGAGGAAGAGAGGAAGGTTGGTTTTTTTTAAAATAAAATAAATAAAAAATAAATAAAAAAAAGTCAAGATGCGGTATTTGAATCTTGGTTAAACATTCAGACATGTCAGTAAAATAAGTGGGTGCCTTTATCGTATAAGCTGGATTTAAGTGTCTTGACTATTTTTATCCTGTGCAGGCGGGTATCGAACTCATCAATCTGGTCGGCCAGTCGCACGCGTCTCTGACTCGTGTCTGAATGACATTATCAGAGCTTTTTTGGGCCAATTTTTTTTTGTAGTGGGTCTCTGCACGATTTTCACGAATTGACACCCCGATTTCACGCTTGGAATTCGTGAACAGGTAACACCTTTCGAACTGATCGGATTTTAATGCCGAAACCTTCATAGTTGGAAAGAACAACCTTTTCTTTCCAGCAAATAAAAAAAAGTAGAGTTTGTTCCTTTTCAAACAAACATGCTATGATCGTAACAATAATAGTCAGTATCCATTTTTGGTGACTTATCCTGTAATTTACGAAATTTCAATATGATCTATAGCTCATGATATAAAATGTCTTGATCTTTCCTCACTCTTCTACTTCCACTTCTTTTACCGTTACCGCCTTAACCTCTTTTTGATAAAATGAAACAATTCTCCATCTCCACTGCAATCATGATGATGGCACTCAGCGCCTTAACCCAAGGCAAGTTTCCATTACTGTTCCTCTTGCTATCAAAACTAATGATTGACATCTTTTATACTGTATAGCATCCGATTTATGCAGCAAAAACATCAATGCAATGACCCAAGGTGATTTAGACTCTATCCAAGGTTGTTCATTATTCACCGGTACGATTACGATCGATAACTCTAGCGCGGAAGAGCTCGTTATGCGAGGCGTCGAAGAAATCAGTGGCAATTTGATTCTTTCGGGTAATTTGCTTTTGCGACAGTTCCAAGCACCCCAGCTCAGTAAGGTCAAGGGTGAATTGCGCATTGTGAACCAGACCGTGTTGGGTAAACTCCAATTACCTATGCTGACACAATCCAATGTGCTCAACTTGTCGGTGTTGCCTGCCCTGGAACATTTGGATTTTCCTGCGGGATTATCGGTGGTGGAAGATGCTCATATTGAAGATACTCGCGCGCCTACTGTCAATGGTTTTAATCCCGAACACATGCATTCGTTTGCTTTAATTTCTAATAACTATATGAAGCAATTTGATTTCTCTTCTGTCAAGAACCTTTCGGGTACTCTTCATGTGGCTTCCAATGGCAATTCCTTGGAATTCCAAGTAAAGAAAAAGAAAGAAAAAAAGAAAAGAAAAATTTTGCAATTTAATTTCCCGAAAGAGACACCTTACCTTTTCTTCCGCCTTTTCTGTAGGCTAATCAATTGGTATCCGTTGAAACTATGGATTTCCGAAATGTTGCTCAGCTGAGCTTACCACAATTGACCCACGTCTCGGGCGATGCGACGTTCCATGGAAACAACTTTGACCAGTTACACATCGATCAAATTGAACTTGTCAAAGGCACCTTGACGATCACTAACAATGAACGACTCGTCACAGCCTCGCTCCAACATCTTGCCAAAGTAGGTGGTGCATTCTCTATCGGGAACAATCCTCAACTTGTTACTATCGATGGCTTCCCTGCGTTGAACGAAGTGGATGGCACCATTGACATTGCCGGTAATTTCGAGACATATGCTTTACCGGGACTACAAGATGTACGTGGTGGGATGCGGTTGCAAACGACTAGCAGCAAGATCCAATGTGATGAGCTGGAACGCAAGATGAAGGCTGAAAATGTCGTCAAAGGTACTACTTGGAGTTGTAGTTCAAGTATGGATGAGTCCCAACTGGAACCTACGCTTGGTCAGGAAGGTAGTGTCAGGTTCCCAGGTACTAAAGGTTTGGCAAATGAAAATGGTGGTCAAAAGGGCACGATTGAAGATAATAATGCCAAGGAAATGAATGGTGCCAATGGTGGTTTGGTGCCTGCTTGGGGAATCTTGGTTGCGGGGTGCATTGCTGCTCTTGGCTTTTGAATCTTCATTTTTTATCTAATCGATAACAATAACAATAACAATACTAATAACTCTAATAATTTTTCTTCTTTGATGAAATAAGAAAGAATAAAAACATATTTATCTTATATGGTAGCAAAGTACAGACAAGTTCACCCAGAACCTAAATAGGCATGTACGGATATGGTAATTCGATGTACGACAGTGGGGTTTAAAATAACTTTTTTGTGATCAACGTGTGTATGTAAGATATTAATTCCTTCGCGAAAGAGAAAGGAAACATTTCATCTTAATTTATGTGTATGAGTTTATTTGTATAGTTGTCTAATGTGGAGCTGACATGCAAAAGGTGTGGTTTGGTCCCATTCCCTCTCTCCCCCTTCGTTCTTTTTTTTATATGTCCGATTCATGCTACTGTACTTTTTATGAATTTATTATTAATATCCCGCTCTACTCTTTAATTATCCCAACAAATTCTATATTCCTGATCTCCCACAACAACTCTACTGGGAATAGTATGACTTGATATGGGCCGAAACGGACGTTCACCATTATCTTGTGACAATCGCTGTAAAAGGATGGTGGCACTAATGGTATCAATAATATCTTGATTTAGTGCGGATTCCAAGATGGGCCGAGTAGAAGACGGAGGAGGAGTTGTTGTTGTTGTTGTCTTTACTTCCCCCGCTACGGGTGTGATTCGAGGAACTGGGCATGGGTGAGGCACGGTGGAATATACCGAGGAAACAATGATATCCTTTGAATCATCAATAGAAGAAGAAAGAATGGGTGGTAATGAAAAAGAAGTGGTGGGAGAATAGGATTTGAGGGGTGGAAAACTTGATGCACCTCGAAAGGTGGGTGATGGTGTTGTATGAGGTGATTCTGTAAAAAGTCCATTACGATCATCATCATCAAGACTTGTATCTTCCATTAGAGAAGGCTGTTGTTGATAGACTGCTGCGTTTGTGTTGAGTAATCGGGAAAGTGACATACTCGAGACAGATCGTTGTTTCAACCCCCGCCGATGGGGTGCCACCACTTTATACGGATGTTGTTGTTGTTGTTGTTGTTGTTGTTGTTGTTGTGAATGTCGTACCACCTGACGCATGGTAGTATAACTACTGCCTCTTCTGTTATTAGATCCGCGTGTCATACTTGCATTCTTTGGATTCAAAAGGAGACAACCATATTCTGCATGCGAAGGATCTAAGGCTTCATTTGAAAAGCGTGGACCAAAAATGGCTGTCAGCTCCTTGCGGATGTACCAGGATGTACGTCGACAAAGTATAACAGCAAATTCATAAGGAATCCTATATAATGATATTTGTTATTATTATAAGTATTATTATTGCTATGGGAACATACCAGGTGCCCTGAATCTTCAAAAATCCTCCACGAATCTTTTTTACTTTGAGTTCGGGGTTTGAATCCACCATTTTGACAATATCCGATTTTGAATTCCCCAAAGCTTTCCAAATCCCAGTAAAATGAACATAACCTTTTTTTTTTTTTTTTTTTTTTTTTTTTTTTTTTAAAAAAAAAAAAAAAAAAAAAAAAAACATAGTAAGCGTCAATTTAATCAGTCCAAGTGATAATCCTCCTCCTCCTCCTTACCTGTTTCTCTATCCCACATGATAGGTTGGTTGTTGATAATATATTCATAGACTAAAAAAGTAAAACGGAAAAAGTAAAATTTAAACCCGGACTAATCAAACATGTCAAACCCGCATCCATTCTTACCTGGAATGTAACCCCGAGGATCTAACGAAGTGGAATACTTGGCTTTCCTTACTTTTAATTTCATTGAAGGTAAAGAGGCAAAAGGACGGAATCTTGGACAATCATTATCTGTACTTGATGTAGTAGCAGTAGTAATAGCAGTTGTAGCACTAGCACCATCACTAGCAGTAGTAGCAATGATATCTTTTGTTTCGTATTGAGTCGGTACTCTTTCCATTGTATAATATAGTAGTAGAAAGGGCAATAAGAGAAAAGAAAAGTAAACTTGACAAGAAGGAAAGTCGAAGAGTGAGAAAAAAAATCGAGTCTTAAAAAAGTGGGGTTTTGTGGCAAGAGGGGGTAGGGAGCTAGTAGGGACGATAGCATTAAAAAAAAGTAGTGGAATCACCGAAAAATGTTTAATTTATGCTCTTTTAGAGAATGCGACACATTGCCGCCGCACGATGTCGATCACTTTCGTAAGATAGACAGAACGCCCACAAGTCTGCCTCGAAAAAAAAAAAAAAAAAAAAAAAAAAAAAAAAAGGCATTCCCGACTCGAGATACAAAATGTCAAAAACTGACGGTTCGTACTTTTTTTATGGTATGATATAAAGAATGCAGCAAGGTTGAAAAGTCGTCTGTCTAAAAAAGAAGGCCACTTCCCCCCCCCTTTTTTTTTTCCTTTTCCCCCACTCTAAACTGACATTCAACTCCTTTTTCATTTATCTGTATGACAAGAAAAAAAGTTAAAAAGGCAGGGTTATTGTTTTTGCCCCTGTCTTTTTTTACCCCTTATTTTTATGGGTTCGTCATGTTATTTTTTGAAAAAAGTAATCATTGATTTGTGCATCACTCCTGAAAAATAACAACAACAAATGCAGGTTCCCATAAAAGAAAGAGCGGGAGTTTATGTGATGGATCTCGGGATCTTTTAAAGAGAGAGAGCGATGATAAATAAATACGCAGAGTTTTCTTAAATGAGCAATATCTGATTACCGACATCATCAATGAAGCATTTTATGCTCTCCATGACGAAAAAAGGGTTGGAGCATGACATCGAGATTGTAAGCGGGATTTCAATTTTTTGTAAAAGATCGGGCTTGTGTGTGTGTGTGTGTGTCTTTCTTTTTTTTTTTTTTTTACTTTCAAACAAGGCATGGATACTTTTATGTCTTCTGACCTTCATCAACAGCGAATTGATCTTGGTACAGATTCATCATATCAACAAGTTCAGTTTAACAACACTACACAACAAAGTGTAAGTGCATGTTTTTGTTTTTTTTTGTTACATTGGTACTTACCCTCAATGACATTCTATTTAGGTCGAATCACCTTTAGCAACCTATATGAACACCGAATTACTAGCCTCCATGATGGATAAATTAGGTAAAGGTCTTTTCTCTCATCCATAAAAATACATCAATAATAAAATCAACCTTTTTTTTATGTGTGTGAGATAGCCAAGTCGATGGATGTACCCAATCTTGAAAATGGTGTTGTGCTTTATCTTGCTCTAGCCACTCAACGCCGTTTACAGGAATGCATCACCAATATGATTGAAGCCTCTCGTCACCGTGTCGAGTCTCAAACAGTGGAACCCCCATTACTAGACAACAATCAGCCATATAAAGTCAACAATGTTCAAGATATTCGGAAACAACTTTTGGCGATCGAAAGGGTGGAACGTGAGGAAGAAAGGAAACGAAGGCAAGCTATGACGGAGCGAGAACGTAATGCCAATCTATCCGATGGAGGAGGTGGACCACCAGGTGGCGGTGACGATGGTGTCGATGCTGGGGATGATGACACGGGCAACAACAAGAAGAAAAAGAAGAAGAAAAAGGAAATGGGACCAGGTGCAGCTGCTCGGAATATGAGTGAAGATATCTATAAACAAGCAACCAACAAAACTGCATTGATGAGTGCGGGCGGGATAAGGAAAAGTTGGATGTTGGCAGGGATGTCAAATGCTGCTGCTAGTAAAGAAGCACCGTCATCAATACCATCATCATCATCATCATCATCATCATCATCAACTGCTACTGCTACTACTACTGCTACTACTACTTTAGAAACAACATCAACATCAACAATAACATCACTACCACCGCCGCAGCCACTATCAACAAAATTACCTTCCTCATCATCAAATCGATCAAGTTTGACTTCTGATTTTAATACGGCAACATTATATAAAGCCGAATCACCATCAACAGAAGATACAGTGACACGAGGTGGACGAGGAAGACCAAGGGGACGGAAATCTGAAGGCACAAAACGTGGACGATCATCATCAGCAAAACGCGATCGTGACTTTTACCTCCCACCATCCATGATTGGGCGACATCATTCTCAACAAAATAGACTAGGTGAACAACCAAGTCGAACTATAACAATTGTTGATGCTGTCCATGCCTTGGAACATGAATTAGATAGTGGGTGTGGGTGTGGAAACAAAGCATTGATAAAATCTTATAACCAATATTTGAAATAAAATAAAATAAAATAAACTCCTTCTTTATAATATTATCCTCTTTTGACTTTATTTCTCATTGTTTGTAACAGTTGGGTAATACTATCATCATTAATGGTGCCAGAGGGTGGACGTGTTTGTCGGATCTTTGCCCATCGTTGATGAATCAGTTCAGCTCGTTTAGCCAGGATTGCTTTACGTCGTTCACTCGCTGATCGGGATTGTTTCCGTGCCGATTCTGTTTCCTTTCGTAATGCATTCAAACTAGCCATTTGCTGTTGACGCTTGGTATCATCTTCACTGGCAAAACTATAATGCCCTACTCCCTTGGTTCGGATTTCCTGTGTAGCATTATAATGTCTTATATTGGCTCGATCTGCAAACGTTGGTGATAGTGGTGGTGGTGGTGACAATGATTCCTCTTGTTCTTGCTCTTCTTGTTCTTGTTGCTCACGAAGGGTACTTGAACGAACCACACGAGTTCGACCAAACTCATCTTCATATTCTACCCAAGGATCATCCATTTTACTTTTTATGGAATCTGGTTCTTCTTCCTGTTGCTGCAAGTGGTATTTTTGATCAAAATCCACCAATATATTATCATCATCATCACTTTCTTTTGTTCGTCGTCGCTGAAGGGTATCATAGAGTCTGGCCTTTCTTTCCAAAATGGCTCGGCTTTTTTCAACAGCATCGTTTTCTGTCGTTGTAGTAGTAGTAGCTGTATCTCGTTTGGCACGTTCACTCACACCACGATTCACCGTCTCCCGTGGTCGTTTCTACAACAAAAAAACAATGAGGCGGTGGTTCACTTGAGATTGTCTCCTTTACTTTACCTTGGTTTCGGGTTTTATATAAAGGTCATGCCGTTCTCGGTTGAATTTCTCCTTTTGTTGAGAAACTAGAGCTTTCAGGTCAATGATCTAGGTGAGAAAAGAAAAAAGCACATGATGAGCTTCTCATCCACTCGATTATTGAGGGAAATAGCTGTGTATTCTCTGCTTATGAAAAGTTTATATTCCTTACAGATGAAGCATTGGTCCCTATTATTTGTTTGGGGGGCATCGTTATGTGTGTATTTACAAAAGAGAGTTCAATAGAAGACTTTCTCCACCAACTTTTTTTTTGTCATGTCAAAGACGGCTGGACATGAAATAAATAAAATAAATAAATAAAAATTATAGTGACAGTGGTATCAGTTTTCTAATACAAAACCATGTTGAGGCGAGTACCTTTTGTTAAACCCGGCCACACCATAGAAGACTACCACTCACTATTGAAAGCAAGTCATAGTGAACGACAAGAGGCAGAAACTAAAGACAACATGCGATCAACTCGTTCGTTTGGTAATATTGAAGACATTCCATATGAATATATGGAAGAACAACAGACTCCTCAACAGCAACACTCAGATCATCGTGATAATATGGCTGCAGAATCTTGGAGTCACCGCCGTTTTTCCTCTAGATCGTAAGCTCTACTCACCTCCCCCCCCCTCAAAAAAAAAAAAAAAAAAAAAAAAGAAAAAGAAAGAAAGGGGAACTAATAACATGGAGTTTTGAATGTAGGCCTGAAAATCAAAGATCACAGTCTGAACGTGGACAAATATCCAACACCTGGGGCGTCAACTCTGTTTCTGACTTTCAAGGGTATGTTATATTAAAAAAGAAGACTTGTCTGTAAGGACATACTAAGTGACATGTACTTTTTTTCTTTTCCTTTTGAAAGGTTTGGCTCTTGGGCGACATCCAAACTAAACACCAAAACTTTACCTGCTAATTCATGGGTAGTAGAAAATTCTTCACAGACGTAAGGCGCACACCTTTTCTTTACCAGTCCTAAGAAAGTTTACGGTGAATTTTTTCGTTTGTATATATATGCATACTTAGATCAAACCATCCTTCGACGGCAGAGGATACAAACCAGACATCCTCCTCTAGAGTCAAAAGGGTCAAACCTGAACAATTTGCAGATCTACAAATGGAAGCGATGAACCATTGGACCAAAGGAATCGATCTTGATTTGGAAAAACCCGATCAAAAGAAGGGCAAAAAAGCAGGATGGTTAACAATGGAAGAATTTGCAACACTTAGTACTGCACCCAAACAACAAGAACAACCCATCTCCTTAATAAGAACAGCATCTCGACCCTCATCGCCTATTCGATCTCCTCCTTCACCACTGAAAACCAGCAGCAGCATTACTGACAAGGAAAAGGCCACCCTTACCAAATTAACCACCAATCTTGCCAAAGGCAATCATGGCGTCTATTTGTTCCTGGATACAATGCATCAATGTGGTTTTGGTGAACATTCTCTCTCGACTTTGACCAATGCCTTACCTGTGATTCTATCCAGTTTACCCAGGGAAAGCAACAGAACGTTTGAAATATTCATGTCGACACTACTGGATGTTATTAATCATGGCAATAAACCAACCCCGCTTCGACCGATTCGCCTTTCAGATAAAC
The DNA here is from genome assembly GCA_025330725.1 of Chlamydoabsidia padenii. Lineage (NCBI taxonomy): Eukaryota > Fungi > Mucoromycota > Mucoromycetes > Mucorales > Cunninghamellaceae > Chlamydoabsidia > Chlamydoabsidia padenii. The sequence goes on along the minus strand of JAIWND010000058.1, from coordinate 74,075 downwards.
AGCCCATTGTCAACATGTTGCGCGACTTTGGTGTCAATATTATGGATGCAGCAACTCAATATATTCAATCTTACATTGTGACCCCTGGCCATTTCGTATTGATTCTGGACTTCTTATTGTCTTTTGTCCGAGAATGTCATTATCCAACAGCAGATATACCGATTCAACTATTGCATGAACGATACTATCAACTCCGAATCCTGTTTCTTCCTCGTTCTTGTCAAGAAATCCAACACCGTTTGACTCAATTAGGAGCAACAGACTCAATATCATCATCACCATCACTATCACTACGATTCACCAATCAAGAACAAGTACCGTCATTATCATCACCACAACAAAGCGATGATCAGTATTCCACAGAAATAACAGATCAGAACAGCCATCCTTCTTTGGTGGAGCATAATAAGGATGATCATGTCACTCGATATTTACAACAACAACTATCACACTATCAACAATATCTTGCATCTATAAAAGACCGAGGGATCAAATTTGCCACTACATCAACGGTCGTCGAATCGGACGGTTGGGTTGTTCTCCGTCACGCACGAATTTATTCTCCTATGATTTTGTCCCCTGTTATACCAGATACAGCCACTGTTTATTATTGTGGTGATGATGATGATGATATTTTATCAGATGATCATATGAATGCTGCCTTGATAGGATGTGTTGCGATGGTGATTCCCGCCAACAGCAGTAAGAAAGATAATGTGATTATTGGCACAACAATCCAGTATGCTATCCAAACATCGCCTCATCATCGCTTTGTTGCTATCAAACATGAAGATTTTTTTTTGAAATATGGCCATGACGACACATTCACATTGATTTTCACACCTATCAAAGCTACTGATTTACTTCCATTGATGGATTGGCTTCAATATGCATGCGACAGTGAGATGAAAACTACTGATTTTCCTCCCACTTTGATCTCTCATTTACTATCACTGGAAGAAGAAAACAGTGTACCTGATTACTTTGAAAAGCAGAGTTTGGATGTCTCTACGGTGTTGGCACCTCACTATCGAGGGTGTAAAGCGATGATAAGTGAAAACAGTTGGCCACAATTACAAACCAAACATCTCCGGCTCCCGCCCGATCGACGGCCCTTGGTCTATTCCATATCTGATAGTCAAGTGACCTGTCTGCAATATGCCCTTTCCCACAGCTTTTCAATTATCACGGGGGGTCCAGGTACAGGCAAGACTTTTTTGGCTGGCAAGATGTTAGAATTGACTTACCAAGCATTGAAGCAACGATATATTCATCAACCGATTTTGGTCATGGCGTCCACGTCTTGTGCGCTAGCTACTCTGTTGAGTGCAGTAGCACATCCTCCTTTGGTCCGAGATGTAGTATTTTTTGGTGATGATGATAATGATAATAATAATTCATCATTGAGCCGATCTTTATCAACTCGTGATGGATTACAATTATCAATGTCTAGTAAAGGTAGTACGGCGTGGAAAAATCATCGACAGGAATCCCGAGAATTGGAATGGGTACATATGAAATTGGAAATCTTACAAGAACATCGACAACACGTGGTAGTGAACAGGGATCCTAGCTATGTAATGGAATTAATGCCGCCGTCTTACCGAGACGCTTTACAACAACAACGACAACAACAAGATTCGATCTCACACAAAGAATTGGGTCAACTATGGATCCAGCAACAAGGAAGCAGTATATCTGGAGCTGCGATCCCAACGTATTCTCAACTATTGGATAAGATTGCCAATGAACCTACCACCATGCAACCTATCATCAAGCGAAAACAATTCCTTCAACAACAAGAATGGATGGACACACATCGACCGACTCTGATCTCCTTATCTGAAGGACGGCAATGGCCCTTTCATATTGATAACAATACTCTGTATGATCATCACCATTCTTATCTCAAAAATGCAGGTGATCAAGCCCGACTGGCATTACTTGAAATTTGGTCACTGTTAGACGTTGATGATCTTTGGAAAATACCGATTGAAATGCGTCAGCAACTCTATGCTCAAGTTTTGGAAACGTATGATAATCATTTAAACAACATGACCAAGTACTTTTTACGTCAGCAAAATCAATTGCTAGCATCATTGGATAAATTGCGCGTCGCTCAATGGCAATCGACTTGTACTTTTAATCGTGTGGTGGGCATGACAACCGGGTTTGCCATGACGAATCAATCTTTTGTACGTGCATTGTCTCCCCATGTGGTGATTGTGGATGAAGCCCAGACGGTTTCGGGCGGGTTTCTGGCTTCGATGATAGGTACGGCAACGGAACATTTGATCTTGGTGGGTGATGATGGTGTCTCAGATCAATACCGTTGTAAAGGGGCGACACTAACAGATCAATGGCGGATGGATCGTGATGTGTTGCGTATGTACTCGGCGGCACTTGGTACTACAGTGGCAACACAAATACCCGCGATGAAAGAAAAAAAGAAGCACAAGGACATCAACATCAACAAGATGATTCCAGGAATGAAACATACTACTTACTTGGTGACAATGAACACACTCGATGGTCCCGGGTTTGTTTCACATTTGGCACTTTATTTACATCAACAAGAGAGCAATAAAGTGGTGACGATTCTGACAAATAATCATTTGGATCAACGACTGGTACGAAAATCAATGGCCCAATTGACGACGACGATGATGACACCTTTCTCTGTTGGATTCGAATCGTCTGTTTCGGTAGAATGTGTGGATATGTTCAAAGGCAAAGAATGCGATGTTCTTGTCTTGTTTGTCAATTCTGCGTTTTCTTTTCATCAAGTAGCATTGGCATTGTCAAGGGCCAAACAGGGATTGTATATCGTGGGAGATCGACATCGATTGGATGGACCCTGGCAACGGTTGGCGGAGTTTATGAAGCATGAAGGTAACACACACTGGTAATGCAGTGATTCCGATATTGAACTTTTTTTCTTTTTTGTAGGATTGTCATGTGATACTATACCGTTACAATGCCAAAAACATTCGGATACTGAAACTCTTGTCGGTCACCCTAATGATTTCGTCAAAGTAAAAAATGGTGGCTGTTCGGTAAGCTAGATCTTTACAAAGAATGCAAACAAAGCAACTTTTTTTTTCTATATTTATATAGGCTCATTGTAAAACTTTGATGAGCTGTGGACATGTCTGCCAAGAGGTAAGAAGATTTGGGTAAAAGGGGATCATCAATTTACTAACCTTTTCTTTTTTTTTTTTAAAAAAAAAAAAAAAAAAAAAAAAAAAAAAAGAACTGCCATCATCGATCTCATTCACTCGTGAAATGTCAACAACCATGTGAACGACCTCGACCTACCAACTGTACCCATCCATGTAAAAATAAGTGTTATGAATGCGCTGATAACGGCTGCCCGCCTTGTGCCGAGTTATCCAATCTACTTCTTTCGTGTGACCATCAAGTGGCTGTTTCATGTTACCAACAACAGCAAAAAGATCTTTCGAAAATCTTATGCCAAGAAACGACCATTGTAACATTACCTTGTGGTCACAACATAACAACGCAGTGCCATAAGGTGACATCTGGAAACTATGTCAAGATAAAATGCAACGAATTGATTGAACACACTCTAGGATGTGGGCATATTTTCAAGAGCTTATGCGGTGGCTCTCCCACTTGTACCGAACAATGTAATCAAACTTTAGAGTGTGGACATCCTTGTCAACAAATGGTAAAGTAAAGAACAAAGTTGATAGACTTTTTTATTTATTATTTATATAACTCCTCTCCAGTGTTATGTTGACCATGATCATGATAGGAAACGATGTTCTTTTGGTTGCCCTAAACAATTAATATGTGGCCATCAATGTGCAAAAGGTAAGACTTTTTCCCCTCTAGAATTATTTGTTTAAACGTCTTCCATTGCATAGGATGTGCCAACCCTGATAATCATACTGAAAGATGTTTGAAAAGCTGTGAACGGCTTTGTTCACATGGATATAAATGCGATCGTATATGTTGGGAAGCATGTATAAAGTGTTTAAGCCCTTGTCCTAACCAGGTAAGAGATGGAAGAAGGAGAAGAAGAAGAAAACCTCAGAGATTGGTTTTGACATGTGTCTTATTATTTTTTTATGCAAAAAAGTGTCCACATTCTAAATGTTCAAAGAAATGTTACGAGATGTGTGAACGTGAACCGTGTGATGAACCTTGTACAAAGATACTATCTTGCTCGTAAAATCTTTTTTTGGGGAGAGGGGGAGGGGATATGAAATGAATAGCAAAACTCACTTTATTGATTTTATATAGACATCCATGTAAAAGTACATGTGGTGAATCATGTGCCACTTGCCCGATCTGCCATCCTAAAACACAGTGCTCTATCACTTTACGATTCATATTTGAATTCAGTCAAGATGAAAAAATATATACTTTACCTGATTGTGGTTGCTGTAAGTTTTTTTTGTTTTTTGTTTTTTGTTTTTTTCACGGTGCTTTCGTTAAACTAAAAACCTTAATATCTTCTAGCTTTCTCCCTTGAAGGATTGGATATGTATTTTGCAAGTCGATCAATGAATGGTGAACATATGGCTATCAAGCAAAGAGTCTGTCCTACATGTCAAGAACCAATCTATACAGCTGCCCGATACAGTAAATTCATCAAAACCGAATTTAATCTCATTGATGCTGTCAAAGAACAACAAGAACATGATTTACAGCAACTAACCGATGAAGAGAGATGTAATATCATCAATGCAATGAATGAAGAATCAATGTCCAGTATCAGTAATAATATTGTCGGTGGTAGATGGTTTGTGTGCGAAAACCAACATCCATACTTTATTGGTAATACCATGTCTTTTTTTTTAAAAAAAAAAAAAAAAAAAAAAAAAAAAAAAAGGCCACTGTTTACTGATGCCAAATTTTCCTTACTAGGTGATTGTGGAGGTGCTACTGAAGTATCCAAATGTCCACAATGTAGTGAAGCTATAGGTGGTTTGCAACATCAAGTTATTGATACTAATAGGTTTTATGGCGAATTCGATGGATCTCTGGAACCCGCTTGGCCAGGTCAACCCAGATCGTGAAATATGATATTTTTACCCTCCATATCATAAATGTATTTATATATTTACCCAAAATTTTAGCAGTATCGCTATCGATATGCTTTAACAACTGTAATATAAATACAAACGATTTTTTTTTTTTTTTATTTCCTCATCTTTAACCAATTTTGAAAAAAAAAAAAAAAAAAAAAAAAAAAAAAAGACAACTTCTTCCCGTTACGTTTCGAATGCCTACAGTCTTTTATACTGACGTCTTTGCAACTCTTTGAAAATGGCATCATGTGTGCATTTTCCCACGCTGGGTAACTTAAAGGTAGGGTGAATATGCAAAACTGGTGATGGTTTGGTTTTGAAGGTTGAACTTTTTACTGTACATTTTCTATGATTTGGGCATGATTTCTCGGCAGGCACGAACATTTTTATTGAATGGTCGGTATTTCAAACCCCGCATTTATTTCTTTATTCCGTGAAAAGTCCAACTTTTTTCTTCTCTTGCAATCACAACAAAAATGAGTCAATTTCTACGAACAACTCAGGATCGATGCATCACTACTGTTAGTGGCGGTCTCAACGAAAGGTAATTAAAAAGAGAGAAAAAAACCAACAACAGCAAAGAACTAACGAATCGGTACTATTACAGATTCGGTCGTCTTGATAAACCTGCACCAACAACTATCAAACCAACTACCACTCAAACAAAGACACAAAACAACAGTGTATTCAGTCGTATTGGTCGAACAGGTCCTTCTTCGCCCATAGTAAAAAGATCATCTGGTGGCATTCAATCAAGACTGGGTCGGAACTCCCGTGGTATTATACCAAAGAAGCAACAAGGTGTAATTGCCAGGATCACCCCCAAGGCCATTACGAAACAACAACAACATCGAGGTGCCAAACAAACACCTAAAATAAAACAACAAATACAAAAAGGAAATAACCGTTCCAAACTTGGTAGCAACAAAAAAGTCGAGGCCAAAAAGAAGCCATTATCCGCTGATGATTTGGATAAAGCTCTGGATACTTATATGATGAAAGACCCTAAAGCCGCTCAAGCAAGATTGAATGATGAATTAGATTCTTATATGGGTGAAGCACCAACCGATGAATTAATGGATTTGTAGTCTAGTTGTTATCATTTTTATAGTTATATACGTATATAGGTGTTATTGGGGTGTGGGACATTTTAGTTTATTATTCTTCACAACAATAAAAAAACAAATGCTGTATCAACTATAATGATTACATTTAGCTTGATGTACCCAAAGGCTTCTTCTTCTTTTCGGCTTCTTCTTCTTTTTCTTTTTCGATTTCCGCAACAACAGCTTCCACATCTGCTAATTCCAGGGTCTAGGATAGGGAGAGGAGGAAGGTAAGTAAACTCTGTCAGTTGTATGATAATGTATTGAGCTTACCTTGATGACATTATCGGCTGTCATTACTGCAATTTCAATATTTTTTGCCCCAGTTTGTACCACTTCCAATAAAGATTTCACAGCGAGTTTGATAGTATCCTTTTCATTCATACTGTCGTCATAGTTCTTTTCGAGAAATTCGCGAACAGTTTTTGAGCTTCGACCAATGGCGTTAGCCTACCCAACATGATACAAAAGAAAGAGTCAGTCGGTCAGTCGGTATTGCAAAAAAAAAAAAAAAAAAAAAAAAAAAAAAAAAAAAAAAAAAAAAAAGTACTTTACCTTCCAAGCGGTGTATATACCTGATGGCTCAGTCATATATAATCTTGGTGCATTGTTATCAAATCCAATAATCAATGTAGATATGCCAAAAGGTCGAACACCACCACTTTGAGTATATTTTTGTTGGACTTGAGCAATGTGCCGAGTAATATATTCTACAGAAGCAGGATCTTCCACCGTAAGACGATGACTTTGACATTCTGTACGAGCCTTGTTGATAAGTACACGAGCATCGGCAGTAAGACCTATTATGTTTTAGAAAGAAGGCGGTCAAACCAAAGATATTCCGCAAAAAATTCGAACAACGTACCTGCAAAGGCCATGGCAATATGGTCATCAAGCATGGCTATTTTACGTACTGTTCTGGGATCTTGAAGTTTCAGGGCAGATTTTTTTTCAACACCCAAAACAACTGAGTTTTGTCCACGAACACCAACCTAGTAAAAGAGAGAGAGAAGTTGGGGTAAAAAAAAGGATGGTCTCTTTTAAACATGCTGGCAGAAACTTACGGCACAAGTCCCTTTACGAACAGCCTCAGAAGCATATTCTACTTGGAATAAGTGACCATCTGGTGAGAAAACGGTCAGAGCACGATCATATCCGGACATAGTATTTTGATGAGGTTGTAAAGTGAAAAAAAAAAAAAAAAAAAAAAAAAAATAGAAAGCGTAAAATAAAAGGGGAGATGACGTTTTGAGCTTTCTTCTCTCTCTCATCTTCGCGTTGCGTGGACCTAAGTCACACTCGTCATCTTGCTTGCCATTCATGCAAAGTCCGATTGAAGGGCCGTTATCCAATTTAGGAAACTATACAACGGAATTGCCTTTGAGATGATTGCACTGATGATACTTGACGTCTTTTTGTATTGATATTCTATATGGTCCTTGTCTTAATATTTGAGTGAAAAAAAAAAAAAAAAAAAAAAAAAAAAAAAAAAAAGAAGGATTACTTTCAATTGGCTGCAGACCCAGCTTCATTCACAGATAACATCATAATCCATATTTGTCCCTTTTCTCTCCCACGTTATTTTTTTGTGAGTCTTCTTTTTTTTTTTTTTTTTCGCCCTTTCTGGCTGCAGAAGTACAATGGAGCACTCGTCTTCTATGCCCTTCACTGAGTCAATAACACTCCCTATTCTATCTACTACTACTACTACGAGAACACAAGTAGTTGAAGAAATGAAAAAGATTGCCGATATAACAACAGACGATGAGAGTAATAAACTTGCAGCTCCCTCAGTACAAGTTCGAGGAAAAAATAACGATAAGAGCAGCAATAGTAGTGAACTCTTTGATGTACCCATTGACTATTTACAGCAACCCGAGCAACTCCTAAACAATACAGCAACAGAACCTTGTAGTACTACGATATATCGTATCAGTGCTCAACAATATAATGACTTGCAAGCTATTTATGTCAAACATCCTTTGCCACCAGATTCGCTTCTTTTTCCTTGGTTACATGGTGTTAATGGTACAAATTATCAAGAATGTCTATTTTTCGGTGTTCGTCGTATGGTGGTACCAAAACATCGTGGACTTGTCTTGGTCCATGCCAATGGGAGCAGTAATCAAGTGGTTTCTGAACGGTCTCGACTGGTACAATCATTTTTACCTGAGGATATCTTGATGGCGGTACATCCATCAGACAATGAAGAAGAAACATGGGGGTTCCGAGACAATACTACTGTTTCTTCTTCGTCTGGTGGTATCCACTTGCGTAACTTTAAGATTCAACCCTATCGATATGCTTCCATTAGTGACATTGTTATATATGGTGACCAAGCCGAAACCATTGCTCGAAGGGTATCCCAGGCGCAACATCGGATCTATCAGGAACGACAAGTACATCACCAACGTTTACGCCAATCTTCTGGTAAACGTGCTATTGTAGATTGTAATGATATCACCTATCGAATACTCATTATTAGGGGTAAGTGGGCTTTGTGAAAAATGTGAACGATTATTGTAGGTAGCGTAAAACTAGACCCTTTTTTTTTTTTGCTTTTTAGATACGATAGATACATTTGAAAAGTATTTTCCAGAGCTTGTATGGTATAATAGCAACGGACACTTGATGAACAATGTCAGTTTCTTGGAGCGAGAGAAAAGAGAGATGCGTGAAATGAGCGGTGCTCAAGAATTAACAGATAACATTTGGGTAAGTTTTTTAAGGGTTATGTGCTCTTCTCGTAACCAGATATACTGATATATATATTTTTTCTTTATTAAAAAAGTTTGGTAATACTTATGATGCCCCTGCTTCAATTGATCGGGACGATTACAGTGATGAAATGATTGAAGAGGATGATATTGTACCCACTACAGACGACTATCATGACCATCATCAAAATGACGATAACCCAAACCGCTATTCCGTTTGTATCGAATGTCATGATTTGTCAGATATGCCATTACGATCAATTTTGACACTTGCTCGCGAAACTTTGAATGAACTAGGACAAGATGAAGTACCCTCGGAAGTAGTTCATTTGGACATGTACTCAACCGGTGCTGTCATTGAATCTACTGAACAATTGGATACCTTTTTGGAACATTTGATTCAGTTACTGGAATTTATGGATGATATATCTTGTGATGGTCGCCGTATATTGGTTCATTGTGCGGATGGTTACACTGAAACAAGTATTTTAGCCTTGACTTGGCTGATGTATAAGAACAACTTGTCCCTTCCAGCGGCCTACCTGTATTTACAGAAACAACGAAGTTTCTTTGTGGTTTCAAGTGATATTCCATTTTTACGGCGAATAGAGCAACATATATTACTACTTGAGCACCACCGAAGCGGCCACCAACACCAAAAAAGGAAAAGAGACGAAATGGCGGGATTTGAATTGACGACAACACTACCCTCACTTCAACTGTACGATGACACTAATACCAGTACTTCTGATCCACCGCATCATAAAGTACCTGTTCGTTCACTTCATGATGATCAGTATCTCAACTCTATTTCAAATCGTCATCATCACTCTATCGATAATACTCGCATGAATGAGGAGGACATTGATGAGACCATTATAATAAAACTGAATCAGGATAACAACAAACAACATCATCCCGTGACACTATCTACTATGGCACCGCCACCAGAACAAATGATTGATTATCCATGGTTTTTTTCTCCTAGATTCGAAGGCTCTTTTCCATCACGGATTTTACCGTATGTATACCTTGGAAATCTAAATCATGCAACAAATCCTACTATGCTCAAGGCACTTGGTATTACACATATTGTTAGTGTGGGTGAAAATGCCAACTTGGATCCACAGCATTTCAAACTATTTTATTTGGATAACTTGTACGACGATGGGATCGACTCTATCAGGAATAGATGTGATGAAGCCATGGCATTTATAGGTATAGAAAAAGAAGAAGAAGAAAAGACTTTACATACCATAACGATAACCATACCTTCTTTCTCTCTCTCTCCTAGATGAAGCATTCAATCAGAAAACAAAGTGCCTTGTTCATTGTCGTGTGGGAGTTAGTCGTAGTGCTGCTATTACCATATGCTACGTAATGCATCATTTTCGAATAATGAGTCTTGTCGATGCATATATTTTTGTCCGTGCAAGGCGCTTGAATGTCATTATTCAACCTAATCTGAAGTTTATGTATGAGATGTTACAGTTAGAACAAACTTTATTCGGTAAAACCCTTTTAACTTGGCCTGTTCTATGTCATCAAATTAATTTACTTAATGAAGCCTACGATGAAGATTAAAACGTATTTTGCATATAAAACAATAAAAAGATGTGATATATTCAATGATGAAAGTGAGGCGGTGTCAACAACTTGGCTTAAATTATACACTTTATTTTTGAGTCTCCGTTTGAAAACATTTGTTACACCTTCTCGAAGGAAACTATCCATCTTTGTTCCTTTTTGCTTTCCTTGTCTTCGTCATCATTAGTACAGGATGGCAGCAACAAAAACTTTTAACGCTAACGACTACCCTGTTGTTATTGGTATCGATTTTGGTGAGTAAAGAGACTTGTCGTTTTCCTTTTCGAACTGGAACCCCCTTTGAGAAGTCAATCATCTACTTAAAAAAAGTTCTCCTTTGCTTATTATTATATTAGGTACGACATTCTCTGGCTGCTCATACTCATTTATTCAAAATGACGAAGTGGTTGATATTGTCAGATGGTATTTTTAAAAAGAAATTGAATACATTGGACAATGAAGATTCTCAATACTTTTTCCCCTTTTAATTATAGGCCCAAGCAAAACAACAATGTTTATCCAAAGGTAGGGTGATCGAACAGTTATGAATAATAGCAGAGTCATATATTTTAATTCAATACCTCATCATCTTTTTTTTTTTTTTTCTTTTTCTTGGTCAGACACCTACACTCAACTTTTACCAAGGAAACTCTAATCAAATGACTCAATGGGGTAACGCTGCTCGCTTGGAAATGCAACGACCTACTGCTCGTAATTCAGTTCTTTTGAAACAATACAAACTGTATCTTGATGAAAACATTGCCAAAGACTTGCCTCCGTTGCCTAATGGACTGACCATTGTTGATGCTATTGCTGATTACCTTCACGCCTTCCATGAACATGTGGTGAATGAACTAAAGAAAGGGTTCGCTAGAAATTATGGACAACATCAATTCCGTTATGTAAGTTGCAGTCAAAGAGGGGAGGGGGAAAAACCGGAGGACTCATATTATTCTTTGATAGTGTCTAACTGTACCAGCAATGTGGTCTGATAGAGCCAAAGCAACCATGCGTGAGGCAGCTATAAAGGCTGGTCTGATTGAAGAAAATGATCATCGTGATCGACTAATGTTGATCTCTGAACCTGAGGCAGCAGCTTTATATTGTGAGAAGAAATGTGAACAATTTGATCTTCGACATGGAGATAAATTCATGATCTGTGATGCTGGCGGTAAGTGAACATTGAGGAGTGGGGGGCACAGACAACAACACTTTGTCATTATACTTATTTCTATTTTTTTTTTTTTTTAAAAAAAAAAATCTTTTATTCCAGGTGGTACTGTGGATTTGATTGTGTTTGAAATCGATGAACGAAGTGGACGTAAACTACGAGAATCAACAAAGGGTCATGGACAATCGTGTGGCTCTGTCTTTTTGGACCGACGTATGCGCAAGCTATTGAAAAAGAAGTTTAAAGAATACCTCTCCTCGATTCCTGCCTCAGCTTTTGAAACAATGATGGATACATTTGTGGATCTGATCAAGCCTCAATTTGACGGTGTGGAAGATCAATTCATCTCGCTGCCAGCATCTATGAACTTGGAATCCTTGACAAACCCTAGTATTGGTCTCGAAGATGGGATGCTGTGCATTGCGGCGTCTGAACTAAAAAACGAAGTATTTGAACCTGTCTTTAATGAAGTCTTGGCACTGATCGAAGATCAATTGATCAAAGCCGGCACGATGCAAGCGGTATTTTTGGTCGGCGGATTTGGTTCATCAAATTACTTGTTTGAAAGAGTTCATCAGGAATTCAGTGGTCGAGTCGGATTGGTTGCCGTCCCTCCTCGTTGTGAACTGGCTGTGGTCCGTGGAGCTGTTTATTTCGGGCTGAATCCTCGTGTGGTGCAAACTCGTATTCCTCGTTCTTGGTATGGTATTGATACAACAACTACTTTTGAAGAAGGTATTGATCCCCCAAGTTACAAAATTGTCCGTGCCGATGGAAGTGTACGTTGTGATAATCGATTCTCGGTTTATGTTCGAAGGGGACAACCTCTGGGTAAGTTTGAAAGGGGAAGAGAAAAAATAAAGTACTACAACTGACTTTTCTTTCTTTTTTTCCTTCGGCTTAGATATCGACAATTGTGTATCAAAAGACTTCTTCGCTTACTATCCCCATCACACTACATGTACATTGTACGCAGCCGATACGGAAGAAAAGCCACGCTATACTACTAGTCCTGGTGTACGGAAAATAGCCAATTTCACCATCCCTATGCCAGCATTGACTGGTGTAATGGAAGGAGAAAAAGTGGACTTGTCCATTAAAATGTATTTTGGTGAAGTTGAACTTCGTGTAGAAGGTAAAAGTTGAAAACATTTGATATCATTGAAGCTAACTTTATTCTTTCATAACTTAGCTGTCATCCGAGGAAAGACGTATGGAACTAGTTATACTTTTGATACAGACTGAAAAGGAATGAGCAGATTTTTTCGCTTTACCATTTCTCAATCATTAATTAACCAGTAACGAAATAAAGTATATCTTCAAGTCGGAAAAGAAAATAGACAAAGTCCATTTTTTAGCGTTCTATACGGAGTATGAAAAGAACGCTATATCTACACATTGTGTCCGTCTGTCTGTCCGTTCTGTATTAAACATTACAACCGCACGAATTTCACTGGTAAGCCCCCAATTTTAAAATCCCGTCGTGAATTTTTTGGATCAAAAAACAAATAAAATAATCCCTTTTAAATCTTCACTTCTCTATACTTTTTATAACTGCATCAATTACTTATCAGTCTATCTTCTCCTTTTGAACTCTCACCTGCTCCACTCGACTTTATTTACTGCAAGGGCTGCAGCTCCATGAAACATTGCGCCATGTTTTCAGGGTTGACTCGTAATTACAAGACCTGCTCTCGTTGTCGCGACCTGCAAACACCAATTCAACCAGCACCATTGTTTGGTGGTTTGGTCTTCCTTTCTGACCTTCCCATTGATGCGACTTTCTTCTCGGGTGGGATGAACCCTCGAATGGAGTGCGACGTTTATATGGACGATCGATTGATGGCACTTTCCTACGAAGACATTGCGATGGAAATCATCGAAGCTGTCCACCAGCAAACCGGCTATCGACACTGCTCCCAAAGGGTAGGTAGGAACATTCTTGCTTACAGCATCATTTTTTATGCTAGGTGCGTCCTTCGTCGTGATCTTCGAAAGCACCTTGATTCAAACCAACGGAAACGCCAGGTGTTGTCGCTCACTATGTTTGACTGCAAAGGTGAAATCAAAGGGCATATCAACAAGGATCAAAACTGGATTCACCTCGAAATTACTCATGCCGTAGGTCATCCTTTCTACTCCCCTCGCCGTATTCATTTGACTGATCAAGAACGTCGCTTTATCACTGGACTCGCGGTGTCAACATCGACCCCGGAAATCCATCGTGCTGTAGTCGAAAACTTTGGGCATCATATAACTCGGGCTCAAGTTTACTACTGGCGGCTTGAAGCGACTCAACATCTCTACCCTTTACACAATGATCCGATGGTTTCCTCTAGAAGGTTAATTGCCGAAAGAAATCAACAAGGTTTTGCAGAGGTAAGTACAAAAAAGGGGGGGACGTCTTTGCTATAGAACGATTGACAACGGTGGCAGTGATACTGTAGGGTAAACTACAAGCCGACTACTCATATCGTTATGGTGTGGACTGCCATTCGGTTACTTTATTTCGACGACGTGGACTTCGATTGGATCACTATAGTCTTGGTGCTGTAGCATAGAATTGGTTTAGTTATACATCTGATGATCTTTGGGATTTTATTATCATTTAATCTGGGTGCGGTGTAGAATAGACACTAAAATCAAACTTTAATGGATGATCATTTTTACTTACAATAAACTTTTTTTTAACATTTGATATTATCTGTGTACTAAAGCTGTTGTGGGTTGATCATGTGCGGTATATGGCATTTGCGTTCAAAACACCATTTTTTAACCTTTGCGCTAGATCTACTGGAGAAAACAGAGTGAACGAATATCATGAGAATTCCACATTTAACACCAATAGCGGCAATTGCGAACTGCTTGAGGTAATTGCAAACATCAATGGGGCCGGTTTTCCAATTGCTTACATGTATTTTAAGCATAATGGTGAAGAAGAAAGCTCTAAACGGGGATACAAGATCCCAGCGTTAACCATTTTTTTCACTGCTTTAAAACAAGGCGGCATTGTTCCTTCCTTCATGTTTTGCGATAAGGATATATCGGAAATTGAAGCAATAAAGGCTGTTTTTGGTTCCCATCGTGTTCGTTTGTGCTTGTGGCATCTGGAGCAAGCTGTAATTCGTCATTTATGATCGAATCGTGGTCCAAACGCTCCTCGTTATAACCAGCATCAAGCCAGGGCGGAATTTGCTTTCATTGAGATCAACTTTATACCCAACAGAGCTCAAGGTGAAAGAATACTCCAGAATGATTCAATGAAGGATGTCATCGTTGAAAAGATGAAAGACCATTATTGCCGTCACCCCATCTTTCAAGAAGGTAAGCTTTTTTTAAAAAAAAATGAAACTGATGAAAATTCAAAACCCGCTTGCATGAATTTTCCTTTTCAGGGGTATATTTCTTTGACAGGTCACTCTAACTTTTCACAAGAAGAATACCATGTCATTGCTGGTCAATTACATCGACAATCAGCACAAGAAATGTATATCTACTGTACCAATAATGATATCCCGGATGTCTGGGGCTATCTTTACACTCTGTGGTATCGTCCTGACGAATGGAGAAAGTGGGCAAGATCGTGTACGTTCCTGGTGCGTAACGGCAAATCCACTATGATGATGGAATCTCACTGGAAGGTTTTGAAAAGAAACCATTTATACCATTACAACAGGCCACGAATGGACTTACTCACGTATATCATTACCGACAAGTTTGTGAAACACCATAAGCACTCCTATGAACAAAAGGTGGTCTTGCGGCGCGATGTTTTTAGTTGGGAGCGTGAGTTTGTCAAAACGTGGAATCATCATCACAGACAAGCTCATGATGTCCCCGGTAAAGATTACTAAACAAGCTTGGAACAATGGGTGTGCACTTGCCCCCATTTCTACCGAAGTCGCTTCTTGTTGTGTAAGCACCTTGTCCGTTTGAGCCCTCATGGGTTTATTTCACCATTTGAATTTTATACCAAACGTAACTTACAAAGTCCATTCATTACCATGCAAAGCATATCCGATGTAAGTGATAAAAAAAGGCTTTATTGCGATAATATATATATATATATTAAATGTTCTATAATAATTGTTCTATACTAAATATCCTTCGCCCAAAGCCTTTATACCAAAACAATCATCGTCCAGGAAATCTTCATCACCATCTAGATCCGCCATCTTCGATTGCAGAGGACACAACAATTTCCACACATGCCGATCCTTCCACCAGCCCACGTTTTATGAATAATGTATCACCATCATTGAATGATATATTCGATTCCCCACCATCCACCAACAACATATCGATTCCCACCCATTTCAACCCTTCTACCAGCCTTCCTTTCATAAATAATGTATCACCTTCATTAAGTGATATATTCGATTCCCCACCACCCGCCGACAACCTTTTCCTGCCTCTTCAACCCACATCACCAATTGTTTTCTTTTCACCTTCTCCTGATCCATCGTCAATGAATGTTTCATCAAGTTCTCCTCCACCACCATCACCATATAAAGATCAAGAGGCTATGGCCAGGCGTACCTAGATTGCAATCCGACAAGTTCGAAGTGACCGCCAACAAAGAAACCAGGAGCGCGAAGAGTTGCAACGTAGACTTGTAGAATTACAACAACAAAATGCTGAAGGAGATGTCGAAGAAGAGAGACTTGTCGAAATATAACTTCAAAATATACCACCACGACAAGCAGAAGTTTTCCAGCAAGTAGACCGTGACATGTCACTCGATGTTGTTATTCGACGTCGTAACAGGAGGACAATGCCAACAACATACGGGGATGCTCACCGATATACCTACCACTTGTAAATATGTTGTAGATAGTAGATAGAATGTTGCTGTAGATATTGTTAGTGTTGAAAATAAAGTGTTGTTATCGTTTTTGTTGTTGTTGTTGTAAACGAAGTGTTATTGATAAGTAATTGATGCAGTTGTAAAAAATATAAAAGTTTAAAAGAGAAGACTTTTTATTTTATTTTTTGATCCAAAAAATTCACGACGGGATTTCAAAACTAGGGGCTTATCAGTGAAATTCGTGCGGTTGTAATGCCTTTACGTTCTGTTGGTATACAACGCTGGGGGATTTCTCGGAAACCTTTGTCAATTTTTTTATATGCGTATGGGAGCAAGCATTAGCCATCTATTATTACCTCGATCTTTTCTTTGATCAACCAGATATCATAAACTCCTTACATCTTCCCTTGTCTTGCCTTCTTTTTCATCACTATATAATGGTTCATATGGCAGGCATACTGGAACCTTGTCCTCGAAGATAACCCTATTCAGACTTCACTCAAACTACAATTCTTTTACCCCCCCTGTCTTGATCACATTAGACTAATAATTCTATACACACATATTCACTCTCCAGGTGTCATCCCTCTGCGAATATGAGTCTAACTAAAAGTTAAAATTTTACTTACAAAAAGAAAAAAAAAAAAGATTTGAAGATGGGCGGCAAGTAACCGTGGAAATACTGTATTTGTCCAAAAAAGTTAAACTACCATAATTTAAGCAAGTCTTGTGGCCATTTTCCAGATTCTCTAGCAGCCCAATATTGATCATTGAAAACCCATGATTGCCCAACTCGGCTATCAGCTGACACAAATCCTGGCTCATTGTAAGGATCTTCTTGCAAAGTAAACCAGCGCGGATTCCATGTAATCCCTTGAAGTTCAAAATCTTTTCGCCGGTCTCGCTGTTTTTGTTCAATCCGTTGTTTTTCTGCATCAGCTTCATCCACATTCCCTGATATGAAACAAAAATTTATTGGGGAAAGTGATGTCAATAAAATTAATTCAATTGTGCTTTCTTTTTCAGACACATTACCTAGTTCATACAAATGTTGGTCTGGTCGATACCGAGTATCCGTGATGGGAAGCTTGTCTTTTTCAATTTCTGTTATTTCATTGAGTTCCATGCAAAATCTGGTAAAGCCGTAGTACTTGGCATGATCCTCCACTCCAGGTGTATTAGCAGTCCATAGCACAGATAGTTGCCGCTTATTCATATCCACTTCTTCAGTCAGTTTGTCGCTCCATTTGCCTACTACACGTCGCATTTTTTTACCAGATGCACAATAAAATGTAGCCACAATGTCGTTTCGATTGGTGGGAGCACCGAATAATCCACCACCAGTCCCTTCTTTAAATGTCACAATCGCGTATTCCCCGGTTGTATGGTTCACCACTTTCATTTCCCCTGCATGCTCCAAGTATTTTTCTCCGGCAATCATGTTTCGCATCCAACTACTGGGCTTAGCATAGGTGAAATGGTCATCATGTCCAGTTAGGTTGACATGGAATACACCTTCAGTCATAAATTCCTTGGATCATGCGAAAAAAAGAAAAAGAAAAAGAAAAAGAAAAAGAAAAAGAAAAACAAAGGCGTTGATATGAAAAGGCATAAACGTGGTGCATGTTATGGTTTCTGCATATATATATTTTTTACCATGGATTTCCCCCAAAATTTGCTTTTGATCTTGGTACATTGCCAGTATTTATAATTTCTTGACTCTGCGTGAGCAGCAATAATTAAGGGATTGTGTGATACCTTTTCAGCAATAAAGCGGAATCCCTTGTCAGGCCGTATATTCTCGTAAGTTTCAGTCATCATTGGGTTGAATGGCTTTGCAAGTCCCGCCACAAGAAAAAAAAAAAAAAGAGTTGAGTACCACATGAGCTTGATTTTTTTTTTTTTCATACCTTTCGACCAGTTCGGTATTGGGAAGAGCTGTAACTAGAAATTGCAAATATGGTCACATACATAAGCCGTTCCATGGAAGCCGGTAACGTACATGCTTTGTCCAAAAGATCGGAGTACTCCAATTCTTCACAAGCTTTTTGAAGCATATTCAGAGGTTCATTCATACTGATGGGCATTGAGATAGTAGATAAGTCCTTGCCGACATTTTTTCGAAACACAGATAACGCAGAGCCCAGGTCCCCCACAGCTGGTGAAGGTAATCGATGACGACGGTGAGTGCATTCAGGCCATTGCTTGGTCCAATCCTTATTATTTGATTGCTCTATAAAAGCATCAAGAATGGGATAAAGTCTCTGGTATTATTATAATTATGATTATTTATACCTGATCCAGAGGTTTCAGCTTGGTCTTGTTCTTCTTCCTCGACATCCTCATCTTCATCATCTTCCTCTTCATCATCCGTTGTGTCAGCAGTTTCCTCTATGCGCACATCCCCATCCCCATCATTATCTTCCTCGCTAGGGCTTAACTCTAGATCCTCTGCATCGTAAAACTCCTCCGAGAACGAAGAATCATGAGACATTATTGTGGCGGTACGACGGAGACCAGCAAGGATGTCGGCAGACGAGGAAGTGGCGGTAGCAACTGCATTACGGTCAACAATTGTAGAGAGAGGGGTGGAGGTGTCACTTGGCCCAAATGTATCGGATTGCACCAGTGTTTCTTGAACCACATGCCATTGTTGATCCTGTCGATTTACGGCGACTTTCAAGTCATCCTTCAGCTGAACTAAGCGTGTGATCCAATCAGGCTCTTCCTTGTCATTATATTGGCCTTTCTGTTCATTCAACCATTGGTCTAAGCATTGTAATTTGTCTTTGACGAGTTGACTACCTTGCAATCCACTTGAGATATCCATTTTCACTTTTTCCCTGGTAATTGCAGAAACATGACGAGACTGGCGTTTATGGCGCCATTCTTCAAAACTTTCGACTTCAGTTTCTAATCCAGATGCGCGATGCTTCTTAAGATGCTTGGTCCAAATTTCATGGTCTTCGGGAGTCAGTGCCTTCAAGTGATATATCATGGTTCCAGAGTCAATGTGGAGCGCACGTGATTTAGGTTGATTGGTGATGGTTGAGATTCTGATTTGGATAAAACCACGAGGAACACCTGTTGGTGATGTTGAGTACGATAACACACCCGATGCCGAAAGCCTGAACCAGCGCTTAGCCCAGCCTTGCATTTTCTTGCGCCGCTTTTTCAAAAGCCAGCCGGTAAGTTCATATTGATTTACTGAAGCTTCGTCGCCGTTCATGGAAGAGTTCTCCTTCGAGCCAGGCAACGGTGTTTCTGATAAAGTCACAGATAGGGTCAATAACTTGGGCGTATTGCGAGAGAAAGTGTTATCTATTTTTTTTCAAAACAAATTTAATTCCTTAAAGCATTCATAGGAAAGAGTTTCGCTTACCAAAAACGAGAACATAGTTTCCAGGCTCAGTTACTACTAAAGAACCTTCCACCTTGGTTTGACTAGAATTGGTTTGTTGAATTGGCACAATCTCAGTCAACCCTTGTTCACGTAATTTGGTTGATGCCACCGACTTGGCTCTAGGCCTGCTAGCCGTTGATGAGTTAACACTATTGACAGATCCAGCTGATGAGGAGAGTAGCTCTTTCGTGCAGCCTATAGTAGGAGATATTAATACGTTGGTTCTTGGGTATGGAATGAATTAACTTGCCTTGAGTATTCAAAAGTTCACCAGCTGGCAAGGAGCCTTGTCGATGAGCCTGAGCACGAAACAGTATCTCGGAAGAAGACGGTAAAGGTTCTTGGCCGTGTCGTTTATAAACACCAAACTGAATGTTGTTGCGTTTTGTTGTGAAAGACCAAATGATAGCTGTGTTTTTGATTGGCACGTATACATAGTGAAGGTAACTTTATTTTGTAAAGAAAGAATGAATACCGCAAGATTAAAATAAAATAATAAAAAAAAGAAAGTCTTGTATATTCGCAGAGTCTCTTTTTACCTGTCCCTTGGTTGAACTTGAACAACCTCCATAGCTGAACTTGAATTACTGTACGATTAAAATTAAAAAAAAAAAAAAAAAAAAAAAAAAAGGAAAAAAGAGACAGGAGGGCACCCTTTTAACGCATGTTGATGAATTACGGTTTTTAACCGCAAGGTGTTTCGAATCGCCGTTTCAAATATTGCGTGGAGGTAACGTTCTCGTCATCAGTAAATAGCCACTTTTGGGCACTTGTAACAAGCCGGTTCTTTAATTCTTCCCTATCAGTTTCACATACAGTATAGCATAATGAAATGATATTCGTTTTCTCTGTTTTTCTCTCTCTTTCTTTTTCTTTAAACTTCAATTGTTTGACTGTCATGCAGGAATAGCTATTAATATTATCATGCCATTTTTGTAAACCAAAGTGCGAACACTAATTTTTTCCCCTTTCAATTATGTGGCACAAACTTAGTTCACCCCACCCTTCCTTCGAAATTATACAGTATGGCCTAAAATAAAAATCTTTCATGTGATGGTGACGCTTCTTGGGTTCAGTCACATGGAAATTCGGTGACCTAAAAAGGGAAATTATGAAGTTTCCACTCGTGAAGCAACTGTAAGCCGATTTAAATGATTTGAACAACGCGTGCAAAAGAGAAGATATACTGTAAAGAAGTGCAATTTATAGTGTAGCTCAAAGGGAAATGTTTACATTGCTACTGCTTTCTACTGAAGCTATGACTGTAAGTCAAGAGCTCTTGCGTAAGTGAAGTGTTTTTTTTCAATTTTACTGGAGTAATGCAGCTAATCGATACATAGATTAACGTGTTCACTGGTAAACTGCCTTAATATTGTTGCTTGTACAAATGAGAGAGGTCAGAAGAGCAACTACATATTGTATTTTCCCTTCATTACAACTGTGTATGACAAGGAAAAAAATTTGCAGAAAAAATCCCTCCCCAAAATATAAATTGGTTTGGTAAGGAGCTCTTTTCCGCATGCCTCCGGATCTTCGCTGGTGCTGGGAGTGCAGATGTAAACAATTTAGATAGTTATTTTTCATGCTTGACATCTTTAATGTATCCTTTCATGGCCTCCTCCCCTTTTCATCATATTCACACATGTTTTTAGTTCAGAGATGAGGGTTGAGTCCAGAATTAACGTCATGGAGCTATAATTCAATGACAGACCTTGTCAACCAATGGCCAGTTCCTTGAACCCAGATTCATGCAACCTCGGCAACATTTTGCCCTTTTTCTACTCCGATAGTCCTGAAAGAAAAAAAAAAAGTAGGATGTGGGAATTGAACTTTACCCTGACTTGATACAAATAAAAAAATACGGGCAGAGGAACAGCTGATATAATTTTGCCTGGGAATTTATTTAGTCAACTTTTTCACAACAGAAAACTTGATATAAATACTTTTTGACCAATTTCATGATTGTTAGTCTTTTGATTTATCTCACTTACATTGTATTTTGTAAACCCTTTCCCACCACTCTTTGAAAATGTCGAAAGTTTACAGTCGCATTGAAGTTGCCAAACATTCGTCAGAGAATGATCTATGGATTATCATTGACACCAATGTATACGATATGAGTCGGTTTATCGACATACACCCTGGCGGTTCTTTCCCCATCCTTGAATGGGCAGGTAAAGATGCCACAGATGCCTTCTATGGTCTACATAAGCAAGAAGTTTTGGTCAAGTACAATCGCTACAAAATAGGTACCATTACCAATGAAACACCACAAATTACCTTATACCAGGCCGGTGATATCTCAAAAGTACCCTATGCGGAATCAAGTTTTTGGATGGGTTACAAGTCACCGTATTTCAAGTAAGTCAACCAGCACCATGAAAATATCAACCCAAGAATAACACACCACTCTTTTTTTTAATTTGGATTTTTTTTAGCGAAAAACATGCACAGTTTCGAATCGCTGTACGTGAGATTCTGGATTCTATGAAATCGGAAGCGCGTGAATTGGAGGATTCAGGTGAGCGTCCTCCCGATGCATTCGTCCAAAAGTTAGGTTCTACCGGACTTTTGGCTGCGAATATTGGGCCCGATGCTGTCAAAGGTGTTCAATTGCCTGGTAACATCAAGCCAGAAGAATACGATTATTTTTATGAAATGATTGTTCATGAAGAATTTGCTCGTTGGTCCTGCCCTGGTTTGGGCTCTGGCGTTTTAGGCGGCATGACTATCTCGGTTCCTACAATTATCAATTTTGCTAAACCTGAACTCAAGGCAAAGGTATTTTGTTTTCACATCTCTGGACAACATATCATTAATCACTTATATTTTTTTTTTTTTACTATCAAAGGTTCTACCTTTAGTTCTAAGTGGCAAGAAACGTATGTGTTTAGCTATTACCGAGCCAGGAGCAGGCTCTGATGTCGCCTCTGTTAAAACAACTGCAAAATTATCATCTGATGGATCTTACTATATTGTCAATGGTGTAAAAAAATGGATCACTACCGGGTAAATATTACAAAAGTCGAAAAATTGTAGCTACACGTTCTCATAAAACCATCTCTCTCTCTCTCTCTCTCTGAGCAGTTGTTTTGCTGACTATTTTTCTACGGCTGTTCAGACTAATGATGGAATGTCCATGTTGTTAATTGAACGAACTGAAGGTGTTGAAACTAAACTAATCAAAACTTCTTCTGGCTCAAGCGCCGGTACCGCTTATGTGACATTTGAAAATGTAAAAGTCCCCGTAGGAAATCTCCTTGGAGTAGAAAACCAAGGATTTAAAGTGGTCTTGTGTAAGTTATTTTTACCAATTGCTATTATTTCCAAAACAATTTGATTTTTGACCCGACTAATTATATTTTTTTTGTTTTTTAGCAAACTTCAATCATGAACGATACATCATGTTGTGTGGTGCATCAATGGCTGCAAGATTGGTAGTGGAAGATTGCTTCAAGTGGGCAAATCAACGACAAGTATTTGGTAAACGATTAATTGATCAACCTGTGATACGCAACAAACTTGCTGGCATGGTAAAAGAAGAAGAAAAAAGGTATTTGAGAGGCGGAGAATAACATTTTTTATCCCAGATTGCCCAAGTGGAAAGCATGCATAATTGGCTTGAAAACCTTACTTATCAAATGAACCATATGAATTACAAGGAGCAGTCCATTAAACTAGCCGGGCCTCTCGCTCTTTGCAAATACCAAATGACTCGAATGTTACATCACGTTTCCGATCAAGCTTGTCAAATTTTTGGTGGCCGTGCAATCACTAAAACTGGTATGGGTAGAAATATCGAAACCCTTCAACGTACCTACAAATTTTCGGTAAGAACTAAAATTGAATGAAGCATTCAATACTCAGGTCTAATCATAATACTTTAATAGGCTATTCTCGGAGGATCTGAAGAAATAATGGCAGATCTTGGGGTGCGTCAAGCCATGAAGTACTTCCCCAAAGGGGCACGATTGTAGTTGGCTATGTGGGCTACTTTATGTATCATTTTACAAAACAAACATTCTGTTTTCATTTTCTTTTCTTTTCGTTGAAAATAAAAATCACAGTAGTGGGATCAAAAAAAAAAAAAAAAAAAAAAAAAAAAAAAAAAACATTTATTTGAAAAAAAAGTCTAGCTATTGTACAGGTCTTCTGACCGCGTTATATTGTAAAACGGTTTCTTCGATTTTTTTGAAAAAATGTTCTCGGCTTGCCTTTTCTGGAATGACCAAAAATGGTTCCCAGCTCATACTACGAAGATAAATCGCAATACCTGTCGGTTCACATTTGATTGTTTGAATATCAGTGAAAGGTTCTTGCCATTCCACGCCAAGTCTTTTGGTTCTCATAAGCATAAGGCGATTGGATGTCAACATAGCAACTCGATCATTATCTTGAACATGGCAATGAGCAATGTAAGCATCTTTCAAATATTTTCCACCACCCACATCCTTCAACCAACTTTGACCTTGTGCTTCACGAATTGAATAAGGCTGTAGAAACAATTTGGGGGTTGGTTAGTTTGAAAAACAAAAGAGAGATTTCCTGGTCTTTATTGTTCCTTACTTTCAAAACGGCTGAGTCACCTATAAATCTTGGATACCGTATTCGTTCAATATCATTTGTATCCGAAGGTGTTGTTGTATTTCGAATGCCTTCTGTAACATTACTTGCAAGATCAAAAACGCCTACCACAGGTTTGGTGACAGCCCTATAAAAACAAACAAACAAATAAATAAAAAAATCATTCGAGTTTTTTTTTCTTTTCTTTTGTAATCATTGTCCCTCACTTACCCAACAAGTCCTTTCCCAACACCAGCAAAGAAACCACCAACCCCTTCTCTTGATGCACCCTCAATAGGTTGAGTCTTAAAATAAAGTCAGGAAGTAAGACGTTAGCTACTATTCTCCTTCTTCTTGCCCCCTTTTTTTTGTAGAAGATTTTTACCACAAGACCAGTGACACCGCTTGCAAGACTATTGGCAAAATAATTTGCACCTTGAGCCATACCAACCAATGCATGCCGAGGTTTATTTCTTGCCATATTCATACGTCGTCTTTCTTGATATTCGCGATCCATAGTTGCTGCTGATAATCCTTTCCCAATACTGCCTGTGAATTTGGTGAAACTATCCGTCACACCAAATACGCTTTTTCGAACAAATCCACTGAATCCCTAAATTACAAAAGTTGGAGTTGGGTGGTTGATACGTGGCTTTTTTTTTTTTTTTTTTTTTTTTTTTTTTTTTTTTTTTTTTTTTTTTTTTTTTTTTTTTTTTTTGTTCCAGTTTCTTACTCTTGCTATACCCATGCCTAGATCTTGTGGGCGATCACTCATGATAAGACCTTGCCAAGGCTCATAAAACAATTCGGCCACACCAGAGCTTAAATTATTGAAAAGACCGACTATGATATAGAAGGGTAAATACACTGTCGTATTGAGTTCGATACGTCTTACCTGGATTTCCAAGGAAATCGGCTGATCCGAGCATTCTATGAATTTGATAGACAAATTGATCGCTATAATGGATGAAGATCCGATTGGTCAAATCTTGGCGACTCGCCATAAGATTTTCAATTGCCAATGCATTAAACCTCATGGGTGCGTTCTATCAACATGATGCATCAATGTTTGTTGTGATTTCTCTTTTCTTTTCTTTTCTTTCTTACATTGATATTTCCAATAGCCATAGTCAGAATGTTCACAAAGAACATCAATGCAGAGTTATTTTGGTTTCTAACAAGAAGTATGTGTTAAACAAAAACAAAAAAAAAGCCATGAAATTCGTCTAACTACCTGTCGTCCACAATATTCACTCGGGCAGTTCTCAAAAATGAGAGATCAAAACGAATAGGTTGAACACTAAGAACTTCAAAATAAAGTAGAGCCATATCTTCTTGTTGTTTTGCATCAGGAATATCTGTGTTATACTCCCAAACACGGCTATTTATAAAAAAAGAGGGGGGAGGGTAGAGCAGTTAGAATCATTGTTTCCAAAAAAAAAAAAAAAAAAAAAAAAAAAAAAAAAAAAAAAAAAAAAAAAAGAAGAAAAAGGTATTGCTGTACCTGTCGTCCATATTAGTGTTCCATCCATTCACGTTGAGTTGAGAAAAGTCGAGAATAGCATAGATGAATTCTTCATCCATTTCCAAACTAAGCTCTTGCAGCAAAACCGAGAAATACTTGAAATAAAGCACTCCATGGGCTATATAACAATATAATAACAATTGAGTCAATAATAAGACAAAATATATACACATCCCATAATCATACTTACAATCATCTTTGACTCGATCCAATGCCAATTGGAACGTTGGTAATATTTCTTGGCCCATTTCCTTGGTCATGTTAGTAGGATAAAGAAGAATAGGGAATAGAGTCCCGTACAGTTGATTGTCGATCTGCACATTTTTTTAAATCAAATAAAATAAAATAAAAAAATAAAAAATAAAAAATTAGAGTTTCTGTTTTCTTTTGTCTTTTTAGAATGTACCTGAAGCCATTTGATATTCCAGCGAAGAGATTGATACATATTTGAATCAGTTATCTTGACATCCATACCCTTAAATGTAACATAGACAAGTTCTTGTAATTGTTTGTTGATCACCGAGAAACCAATATGAGACAAAGTAAGTTGGAAAACGGCATTGAAAACAGGTTTAATATCAATGGCTTCAAAGCCATCTATACGTGTTGTTTCCCAATGGGTCGAAGTTGATGCATTACTGTAAGTATTATTCGAAGAAGAAGAGGCCGGACGGAATAAACTTTTGCCTTGGTTGAATGGAAACAATTGGACAATTTGGCGCGATCCATGAGTCTTGATATCTATAGATGTAATAGCATGTTGTCCATACTTCGTCTATAATGGTTATTTTATACATAAATTCAATTTTCAGTTTCAGTTTCACAAGAAAGAAAGAAAAGTAGAAAATGATGATAGATTACCGTATGTCGGAAAGGTAGTTGGCTACCAATTTCTTGCATATTGACGGATCGCTCACGGCCATAAATGTTCAGGACAATCTTTTTATCTTTAACAGCAGGCATATCCCAAGAATAAGGAATGTTAGATTGTGCAGGAAGAGTATATACCTTGCTTTTATTAACATTGAGACGTTGGTTGCCACCGCTTGAAAGTGCCGACAATGGATCCTATGAGAAGATAAAAAGTTTACTTACATTTTCCTTCCTTTTTTTTTTTTTTTTTTTTTTTTTTTTTTTTTTTTTTTTTTTTTTTGGTCGTCATTATCAAACTTACTTCTTGATAAAATGTCATGTCTTCATTTGTCCGATTCACCAATATGTAAGGCCATTGGTCATCTTTTTCTTTATCCAGTACAATGAAAACAGTGGCGTCTTCTAGAATAGTTGTTACTCGCATTAACATCACCGTGGCTCCGGTTGAGTTATTCAGTCGCACATGTATTTTTCCAATGTCTTGAATATTGAAGGGGGCAGACCATACATTGTTAATCCCAGGAAGCTTGATACATAGTTGTTTTTCAGCACTCTTTCGAATTCGATAAAGAGGTGTTCGGGCATGAGGTTCGACTTCTTGATCCACACGTGATTCAGGTTCACGATACCGGATGGAAACATCCATATGGTTGCTTAGGACAAATCTAGGGGTCAATGTCACCATTTTCGTGACTTTATACTATATAGGGTGAATCACAAAATCATTAGATACAGGTCTTTTCTTTCTTTCTTTCTTTCTACTAACTTTTCCTATTCCTTCTTGAACATTGATACCAATATGAAATTCCTCGGATTGTGAAGGTGTTGGTATACTAACATCATAAACTGCACGCACAGCTTCAAAGCTCAGGGGCTTTTTTTAGAGGTAAATAGAGTTAATTCTGATTGACATTCGATATGTTAATCACTTTCTTTTTTACCTGACTCCATTCAGAACCTGAAGTTTGGATAAGAGATCGATTACGATTATCATACTTAGGATAAGAATACATAAATGGCTCAGGCTAGAAAAAGGTCAAATAGTCAAAAGGCCAAAAGAGGTTAGCAACAAGCAATATGTTTTCAAACTTCGATTTACTTTTGAAGCAGGACGGGAGACAGAAATCGGTGATTGTGAGTTGAACATGGAAGTTTGCCAAGCAAGTTTAGGCTTCAATGCAATGGGACATCCAGTCTTGTTAATGATGATATAAGGAGAAAATATACTATATTTGCGAGCACCACCAGAGTCAGGAATGTCACTGTATTTTGAAAAAAAAAAAAAAAAAAAAAAAAAAAAAAAAAAAAAAAAAAACAACAACAACAACAACAACAACAACAACAACCATATAAATGATATTTAGGAAAGAAAAGTAAAGGGAAAAGATTTTTTTCTTAACTTACACAGTATTGATTTTCAAGGTGAGTAAATTATTGTTCTGATCTGTTAATTGGATCGTATCATCGATGTCCAAATCATCTGACCCACGAGTACTGACAATAGCGAATTCACTGGCTTTATAAGCTATTTCAAATAGATAGAATACAGACATGAGTAAGTAAAGGATTCTCCTTTTGCCATTGATGTTATTTACCTGTGCTTGGAATATGGATATTAAGTAACAGCAAATGCTTGTTTTCAACAACATGTAAAGGGATAGAACCACCTTTGCGTAAGAACGAGTTGTAATCTTGACCCGAGGTTTTATCGATAATTCTAAAATTGAAATCATAAGGTAAAAGATTTTCAATTTCCACAGGAGCACTGAGTCGAATGGCCATGGCACAATACCGACCATAGAGTGTACTGGTTTTATCATGTCGGGCATAAACTTGGAAAATAAAAGGTGGCATATCGTTGTTATTGTTATTGGTTTCTTCGGATACACATTTAAATGTAGTTTTGTAATCATCGTTCTTGACAAAATCAGACCAATGTATAGCATGACTTGTCCATTTGTAACCAAATCCAGCTATATCAAAAGGTAAAGTGTTAATAATTATTCTTAAAAAAAAAAAAAGAGGACAGCACGTTACCATCAGGTCGAATACAAAATCGATTATGGAAAGCTTTTTCAATAGGTAACGGGTAATCTTCACCAGGGGCTAACAAACAAGTAAACAAACAAATAAGGTTATCAGATCAAATCAGATCAGGTCAACACAAATAACTTTTTCTTTACCAATCTTGATAAATGTGCCATCAGCATAACCACGTGAATCCAAGAGTGTCACATCAACAGGAAGAAGGGTTCGATTTTCAATTACCATGGCTGATCGGATCGTTACCACCTTGACATTATTGACCAACTTGACATCAAACACAATCCGATGTTGAACGTTGCGAACTAAGGGACGAAGAGCATAGACATGTTCTCCTTCGGTATCCACGTGAGCATTACGTAAAGTTTCCCACAATGCACCTTCCAATTGTACATTCAGGATATTGCTGACCGTTTCTGTCATCTATAATAATAAATTTGATGTAAGCAAGAGCTTGAAAGTTTTTTTTTAAAATTAGTATTGACTTACTTCACGTCGTTTACGCCAATCTTCAAACCACCAAGGAAGATCTTTGCCATCTTCCAATTTGCGTACAGTCACTCCATCAGTGGAGAATGAGTCTTCAGTAATATCATTATCATTGTTATTGTTACTACTATTCCAGATATGAATAGGATATCCTGTGCGATTTCTGATTTTGTATGGGGATTCATGACCACGTTCACCACAATAATTGGACTATAGCAAGAAATAAAGAGAATTTAGCCTTCTGCCAACTTATTGGAGTTGTACTTACGTTCTTTTGTTTGTCAAACATAACAATAGTGGTCATGGCACTTTCCAAAAATGTATGGGTAATATTAACATTTAAATCCTTGGCTGATATGATCTTTACATTCAGTGGTTGTTGTTGGCCATCTTTAGACACTTGTAAATCGAATTGCCATGGCTCTATCAATGGTTCCCAATGTGAATTTTTGATGTTGAAATAATTGATGTAAGCTGAAAATGATACATTAGCAGATAACTAACCAAGAAGATGAAGAAGAAAGCAGACATTAGATTAAAAGCATTTCTTGTATGAGAGGAGGGGCGCTTTACCAATTTTGACCAATTGGAGGCAATTACTTCGAAAGGTTTCAATGTCATGTCGATCATAGGGAATTCATGGACTTCCTCGATCAAGATAATCTGCATTCCTTGAAAAGTGGCTCGTAACTAAAGGATGTATAGTATTATAGAAACATATCAGTCTTTTTTTTTTTTTTTTTTTTTTTTTTTTTTTTTTTTTTTTTTTTTTTTTAATATTATTTACCGATTCTTTAGTTTGAGAAGCAAAATGCATAGCACTTGTTGTAGCTTGATCCAATAAAGTTTGCGCATAACTTAATCCAGGCGATTCAGAAGTAGTTGTTGAAGATATAGTGTATTTATGATAAAGATCGTAAGCCTTATTGAAAATGGAGGTCACCAACATGGCATCGCGATAAGATAGTCGAAGTACCAAAGCATCCACATCGACTTCCAATTCAACCAATCCCCCATTTTTGCTCTTTTTGTTATTGTTGTTATTATTATTGCTATTATTATTGTTATTATTGTTCATTGAGATTGAAATATCAAATGGTTGAATGAATCGTAATGTTGACGTGTCACGACTATCCATTCGACAAAGGAACATGCCCATTTTTTTCACAGCAAGAGCCATTACTGATTGATGAGAAATCATAATTTTTTCAGCTGATAAGACCACAGCTTCAGAGTTTTTCGCATCAGGATCAGCCAATAAAATAAATTCCACATTGGTCACATTCAATCGGTACGAAAGATCCAACACTGCTTCATCATACTCTTCTTCTTGTTGCTCTTGGATGGATAATTGACGTCGTTGGATAGGTCTTCGAGGCAGTGGTGGAGCTGATGATGATGATGATGATGATAATTCTTTTGTTTGTAGACTGCTCGTAGTGGTGACAGGCATTGTGAAGAATTGGTATAACATAAACACATGATCCAAAGATACAATCACTCTAGGTTCGTTGATAGTCAGTAGAACAATCCCGTGTCGACCACCGCCAGCTTGAAGTGGTGGAGATAAATCACATTGCATTGAAAATTGATGACCATTTTGCATAACTGGCACAATGTGTCTGAATTTACTATGAATATTCGGTCGAGTATCATCCACGGTAAGAGTATGAACTTGCCATCGAATATCCATACTACCATTCTCTTGTCCATGTATTTGTAATGAGGTGCCATTAAGTGCAAATCTTGATAAACTGACAGGTCCACCTTTGTTGTTGAAAGTATCAGTATAAACTTCAAATTCAATTGTAGGCATACGAAGTAACATCTTGAAACGTAAAGAAGCATTAACATCAGTAGCATCAGTCTCAGTTACAGAAAAAGAAAGTTGGGAAGGTTTAGCAGGTAATGGTGGTGGTGATGAAGAGGTATCATCTTTTCTCGTCGTTGTCGTTGTCGTCGTCGAATCCACTATTTCTTCTTCTTGTATTTGACCAAATACACGAGAAAACATTTGTGTCGCATCTAATAAAAACTTGTATTGTCGTTCAGTCAAATTCATCGAAACACGACCAAGATCACCCGATATATCGGCCCCAGGCCTTCCTTTAGTTCCATTAACAACATAGTCATTTTCAATATGAGGTAGCACAATATCCAGGTTCAAATCAATATTATCAATGATCGGTAATGTTTGAAGCGGAACATGTTGTTGCTCAGTACCACCTGTCAAATGATGCCATTTCGAAGTCAGATTCATAGCCCGTAATCCTGCTTTGACGCAATTCAGAAGTTGTTGATCATCACTGGGAACAAAAGAATTGGAAGCCCAAATTTCACCAAGATGAGCCACGACGACATCCACTGTATGCCCTTGTTGCTGTTCAGGAAAAAGTACCACAGGTGTACGTATTACTACGTCAAAATGCATTTTGGTCATTGTATTATATTGTTGTTGAGCAGTTTCCAAAGCAGCTTGTCTTGCTCGATCATAAAAAATCTTCATGGCCGCAAATTTGCTTAAAAATGCCAATAGTTCACATACAGGTTTTTCCAAAAAAGTGAATTGAGCAGATCCCATACGTAAATATAAGGATTGATCATAGCCTGGATAATCTTCTTCCTTTGGATCAATAAATGTTTCGTAGCGTAAATCAATCAATTCATCGCCTTGAATTGTTAGTAATTGTTGATCATCATCCGTTAGAGTAAAATTGGCAAACTTTGATTGGACTTTAGTTTTGCCTTCCACCAACAAAATAAGTAGATCACCATGAGATAATTCACCAGTAGCAATACGTCTACCATCATTATTCAAGATGAAGTTCACACTATCCAAGAACAAATCCACCCGTACATTTTGTTGTTCTTGTTGTATCATTGGTTGTTGTTGTTGTTGCTGCTGCAATAATATGGCAGCTGATGATGATTTGCGCCCACCCTGAGGTGGTGGTGAATTAACTTGTTCTGGATCCACAAAGGTACTCATTCCAAAATTGTACAATGTCAAGACCGAGCTCCGAGTAATTATGAAATTCAACGTTGACAATGTTAGATGAACCGTCCGATCAATGCCTTTGTATTTTTCGATATATTCCGGACTTTTCCTGTCGATTTGTATATAATGGAGTTGAACAAGAGCTTCATTCTTCTTATCTTGATGTTTAGCGTCCAGTTCCAAAACTTCATGATTGGAAGTGACCAAGTATTTGAATTCATCTCCATGAGTCATACGATCAATTACATCCATGGCTTGTAAGGTGAGATCCATTGACATATCATAAGGTCGCATAGTATAATCCAAAGAAAGTCCTTGTAATGAGAGTACGGTCAGTAGTTTCTCAGCCGCTACTGTCTGTTGTTGATGAGACGAAGATGCTGGGTTGGCTTGATATATGTTGGCCAGAACTTTATCCACTCGGAAATCCAATTCGAATTGTTTTTGATCCATCAATCTTACTTTCTTGTTATCACGAGAAGACGTTGTTACTGAAGATGCCTTTGTGGTACCACCATCAATTGATGTATCATTGTCATCATCATCATCACCATCATCATCATCGGTCGCGGAAGGAAAACTATTGCCATGTTCACTATCCATGTCCACAAAGAGTTCATCATCTGCTTGTTTCCAAAGTTTAAGATTCATCAAATTGCGTCGTTTGATATCTTCCGCGGTTAGTTCTGCAGCGCCACCCTTTTTGAAATCCTCATCATCATCTTTTTCAAGTTCCTCCTTTTGTTGTCCACCAAAGAGTCCAGAGGCACTAATCAATTGAGGTAATTGCATGATCGTTCTATATTTGGCATCTGAGAAGTTCACCCGAAGTAGTGGTAAATGTCCTGACATTTTGAACTTTGCTAGTTCTGGTGAGGTATCAAGAATACATAATTCCAACAAAAATGTCATGTCAATCCGATCTACCAAGTGCAAATATTCCAACTCAAGTTGGGGATTTCTAACTTGCTGAAGACAGATATCGACAGAGTCACCGCCCACTAGGATCTTGGTCTGTGTCAATTTCATCGTAAATCGGTCGTACATGAGTGATCGTAATTGTTGATGGTCATCTGTTGTGTAATCTGCTGCACGTTTGGATTTCATGGCGGCAACTATATCAGGGGAGACTAATTGACTTTCTATATTGATATGGCCAGCGTCTAGTACAATCCCACGAGATGTTCGACTTGTACAACTACCAAAAGAAAAAGAAATTAATAATCGACCCTAAGAATATATATATATATATATATATATATATTACCTTTCAGGAATCACAATGATCGGAGCATCCATATCTACATGAAGATCAAACGTAGTGTGTTGTTCTAAAGCAAATGTCAGAGTAGACCGTGTTTGTTTTTTGATATCTTCCAAAGTATCACCAGCTACTTCAACTAAAGCATTCACACTATCAATACTTGTTTCAGGTGGCGTGAAGAAATTGAGGATTTCATGGATTATTATTGGGTTGTATACAATATCAATATTTCGCATCACCAATCCAATCGCATTATCAGCTCGTTTATCCAATGGGTGGTATTCATATTCAATGGAGAAAAATGGTTGATGGGCAATAGACTTGTTATTACCACTTGTCTTTTGATGATGTTTGCGACTAACACCTACTAGTTGATGATATCGTGTGTTTTCCGTCACACCATCATAAAGTCGAAGATCGCCAAGTGAGGCTGAGGCTTTCCATGATTCCACATATAAAGTTGATCCAAACACCACAGAATCAAATACCAAAGAAGCCAATTCAGTAGGTTGTTCGGCATGAGGATTTCGTTTAATCGTAAATGAACCTTTGTTCAATGACGTACGGAGTGATAATAACATCGTCTATTAAGAGACATGATTTAATAAGCTTATTCATCATCAAAGGTGTATATGTATCAACTTACATCTTTTGGAATTTCAATTGATTCAGCAATAGCCGCTTTATCTTCATCATATTCAATAGCATCATAGAACTCTTGTTTTTGTTCGTCAGTAATTACCAAATCCGGATCATCCTATGATATTTTAAGCGAGAAAAAAAGAAAAATTCAATGAGCAAAAACCATCTTTATAGTACCATCCTCTTTACCGTGTTGTTTTCATTGTCATCATCATTATTTGAAGAGTAGTCACTACCATACCACCATGAACTGATCCATCCTTGTTGTTGCTGATTTCCTCTTCGTCGTCGTTGTGCAACCTCTTGCTCTTTGCGACGTATTTCTTCTTCGGCAGCCAATAATGCTTTTTCCCTTTTCAGGCGATTCTTCGCAATACTCCGATAAAATCGCAAATCCTCAAATGATAATTTGCGTTCTAAAGCTTCCAATTGTTCCATTTGATCTTCTGTCGCTTTGCCCAACTTGTCAGCCACATAACAATCCAGGTAAGCTATACGGTCATCACGACGTTCTTTCAATCGGGTCCAGCTCCACCGTGCATTTCGTTCATGAACTTTTGATAAAACTGCTTGGCTTGCGAATTGGAAAAATTCACGCGGGTGTGTTTTGGGTGTCATTTCAGGAGGCGGGTGTAAATGTTGATACTGTATCAAGAATAAATCAGTAAAGTTTTGGTTAGTAAAGTAAAAATCGAGTTGTTAAAACTTACTTTTTGTTTTTTCAAGTACGAGTGGAATAAATCCAATAACAAGATGGTATTACTGTATTGTTCATTATCAATCACAAAGGCTAATTCATCAAATAAGAGAATGGCATCCACCTTGGGCACTTTACTTCCGAACGATTTATTCAGTTTAATCTATATTCATGCCAAAAAAAAAAAAAAAAAAAAAAAAAAAAAAAAAAAAGAAGTTTCAATAGCTCTGTCTGCCATTCCCCCTTTTTTTTTTTGGTCTCTTTACCCTTCCTGTACCAGAGACTGGTTTCAAAATGTATTGATGTTCATCAGGAATATGTGAGTGTGTAGCAATCTATATCCAAAATAATAATAAAAAGCATTTTTATCGATCGTCAATACCATTCGCTTTCACTTGATCTTCCAACGTTTTCCTTACCAAATGTTGGAATGATTGCTTTGACTCGGCTTCATTTAAAACAGCAAGTGATCGAGCTTCCGTGTTCCAGTAAATCGACAATGATTCCAGAGTGGCCAACTTATGAATCACATGAATAGCGTCTCCAATGGTCTGAGGTATCCAATTTTCATCAGTAGTGATCGCCGATAATTCACTTAATGTCAGGCCCGTAGCAAAAGGATGTCCAGGAGCAGACACATTATC
Source organism: Chlamydoabsidia padenii (assembly GCA_025330725.1). NCBI lineage: Eukaryota > Fungi > Mucoromycota > Mucoromycetes > Mucorales > Cunninghamellaceae > Chlamydoabsidia > Chlamydoabsidia padenii. The sequence goes on along the minus strand of JAIWND010000058.1, from coordinate 38,486 downwards.
TTCATATCTGATATGAATATTGGTAACTGAAAACTGAAGATTATTCATAATTTTTGTCACCAATTGATTCACAAACGTATCATTCTTTGAAGTCTCGTCGTCTTCTAAAGAAGATTTGGCTGCAGAGGAGGTATGAACAAGTTCGGCTTCAGCTAGTTTGTGCTTCTTTGCTTCATATTCACGATTCGCCATTTCTTCAGGTGTCATACTAGACTCATTACGCGGTACTGCCAATACATATACATTCTTGATATGTACCATTACTGGTTTACTTTTCAGGTTAGACCACGGTATATTCAAGGTTAGTTCTCCAAGATATCCTATTAGATCAATTGAATACGTTATGAGCAACAAAATACTTTTCTTTTACTTTCATGGAACTACCTTCCAAAACATCAACAGGTAGATTCAATTTATCTAATGCTTCTCGTTTCAATTTCAAATCACGTAAAACAACTTCTCCTACATAGAAAGAAATTACCCCCCACCCCCAAGAGTCATGTGAGTCAAGTGTTTACTTGAGGCCTTATATATTTATTTACCTGACCATATTCCTATCTGTAGTTGATTGTAGTTCAGATTAGAAACATAAGCTCCTAAAAAACGATTCAAGAGAGTGGAGACAAGTGACTCCAACATTTTTCTTTTAGATCAACTATAGTTGAGAAAAAAAAAAAAAAAAAAAAAAAAAAAAAAGTGATATAGGAACAAGAGGATCAACGCAGAATTTTGTGCTAATTCACTCGGTGTTTGAAAATAACTGGGTCATAAAAGGAAAAAAAAAAAAAAAAAAAAAAAAAAAAAAAACACCATCATTGCCATCACCATTGCAAATACAGCAATATAATAACCATTTATTTAGAACATATTTACAGACAAGATAAGATAAAACATACTTGAGTATGTATGGGGTTGGAGTGTATGGTATGTGGGTGTGGAGGGGAGGGGAAGGAGGGGAGCTGATTCATCGTTTTGGAGTGAAGAATGTCGGGGGATTTTAATGGAGTCGTCGGTGAATGGAGGGGTCACGTCTCGGGTTTAATTCATGGAGGCAAGCTTTCTTTTTTTTCGTCGGTTTCCCACATTGATTATATCTGCGAGAGTCAGTACGTGATTCTACAAAAACAAACAAACAATTCCGTAATGAGAAACATTGTCACCAACAAACATTTTTATATTACCTTGTAGTTGAATAAAACCGGAATCAAAACACTGAAATCCATAAAGTCGGCCAAATCCATTATATCCCGAGGTAAGAATAATTGGTCATCAGTGATCTTGACGGCAGAAACAATATCACTGTACATCCTTACAGAATAGGCGTATCCGAGAAGTCCTATGAGAAAATTGCATTGATAAGAATGTCATATGAGATTATATGTCATTGTTTGAAAGTAACCTTTAATATCCATTCCAATCACAGAAGAGTTCATCACTTCATCACCAAGATAATTCGCCAACCTTCCCAGAATGCTTTTGTTGATCCGGATATTTTTATTTTGCTGTATATTTTCGACCAAGTGCGTGGCACTTTCAGGCTTGAATTCCAAGGAAGAGAGTTCGCAACAATCACCACCAACGTCGCAGGATACCAATAGGTCGATCTTTCTTCCAGAGACACCCTTGCTGACACCGCCATGTTCAAATTCGTTTTGTTGTCCGTCATACTTGGTGGCAACGCATGAAGTTTCACCCCTATCAATTTTAAACAACATGTTAGTAAAGTATTCTTTTTATCCATCAAAGCAACTTACGCCCTTATTTTGATACTGGTGTCACGAAGCAGCGTTTTAAGGAGAGGTTTCCAATAGTCGATATACCCAGCTTCGCTTTCGTCATCTCAGTAACAATATTCTACCATGTCAAGGCTACCAATATATACAGTACATATATATTTATACATTTATATAGAAAGTGAGTATCATCAAAGAAAAAAAAAAAAAAAAAAAAAAAAAAAAAAAAAAAAAAAAAAAAAAAAAAAAAAAAGCAACGCCGCTCACTTACATGTGGTTGTACATGTCTAGTATAATTATTTCCACAGAGCATTTCATGTCAACCTTTTCTTTCATAGCAGCCCCCTTTTTTCATGTATCGCCAATCGCAGACCAGTAATGGAGTTTTCATCATAAGCCTACAAATACAGTGTCCAATAACTCATTAGCATCATAATGTCTAACGCCCATTTTGTTCATTTTTCTTACTTCTTTCAGTTCGCTAATGAGGTTTTCCATCGACCCTTGTTGAAATTTGTCAAATGAATCTAGTCGGTGTCGAGTCAAGATATCTTCCGGAGTTGAGCGGCCCAGATACTTTTCGATAGCCGGTCGGTGTTTAATGTTAATAGTGTTGATGGTTCCAGACAAAAGCACAATAGAGTAAAAAATAATTAAATAAAAACATGTAAAAAATATGTAAGGGACTTACTTCAGCAGGGATTTTTCCAGTTTGTTTAATTTGCAAAATCGTTTCATCATATCGATACATCCATTATAAACATGACCCAAGACAGAAGTAGCTCGAATTTCGCGAAGTTCATCTGCCGCTGTCATGACACCCAGGTACTATGTTTGGAAAAAATAAAATAAAAAAAAATAAAAGTTGGTATATTTTTTCAAAAACGTTAGTATAAGTTACCAATCTGTAAGCATAATCGTATAAGAATCGTAAAGGCGTGTCACGAATGACATCTCTCCCATGTTCCAACGTCCTTTTCAATGACTGCACAGCGTTCATTGTGTCCATCCAGTCTTGACTTCCTTATTCATCATCACTAAGATCGACGCTTGTTCCGGGTGCTGTTAATTTTGAGGTACTTCAAAATCCTAAAAAGGAAGTTTGAGGTACTTCAAAAGTTCGCTATAATCTTGAGGTACTTCACCTCAACTTCAACCATAACGGCTCTGGTTCTCTTGTCTTTCTACTCCTCTCTTAAAAATCTCAATGGGCTGGCGGTTGCCACAGTCTACGTGGAAGGCTTTTAGGAAAATTGACCTGCAACACAAGACGCCGACAATTTGGTGGCGGCTACTCCATGGTGCCCTTTCAACGAAGGAGCGCATTGCACAGCGAACAACAAACACGAATGTGGATCCAATCTGCGCTCATTGCACTCAAACAATAGAAGACTACTACCATTTTTTCTTGAGATGTACTGTTAAAGATCATCTGTGGGCTGGCCCCGTATTTCCTCCATCTCAACAAACAATCTGGGCAATCATGACGAACCCAAACACCAAAAACAAGGTCCTCGTGCGATGGATCGACACAGTTATGGCAATCATATGGAAGTATCATTGACTCTGTCACTATGGAAATAGTCACTGGCGCAGAAACTTGTCACCTCTTTGTACCATACTCATATATAATGCAGCTAGTTTGTAGTTATTTTTTTTAATTAAACAATAAACTGCATCCTAAAATAGAAATTTGAGATACTTCAAGGTTTATGACGAACTTTTGCGGTACCTCAAGATTTACGACGAACTTTTGAGGTACCACAAAAATATCGACAGCCGATTTTTTCCTGATTTTTTTTTTTTTTTTTTTTTGTATAGAGTATTTATTTATTTAAATCACACGTCGTAATGAGAGGCGGAATTTGAAAGCTAAAAGATCTATGGACGAGACTATACTATGGGTGTGAACTAACTAATCTAGTAAGGGTCTATAGTGTGTGTCTAACTTTGTCACTATGTTGTTGATGATGAAGGTTGCATCAAAAGGTGTGCCTTGGATCTTCCAGAGCCAATGGTGAGTCCAGATTTCGCTGATGGTATAGCCACAGGTGATCGAGAGGTTAGGATGCTGTTTGATGAGAGTGTGAGGGCGTAGGTGAAGGAGAAATTCGGCTGGGTCGACTTGATGTGAGAAGGCATCGATGGATTGGTTATTCAGGACTTGATTTCATACCGTTTTCTTGCTGGGACAGGCATAAAGAAAGTGGAAGACATCTTCTGGTTGGTTGCATAATGTGCACTTGGACGACTGAGGAGGGTGATATTTGGCGAGGAGACGTTGAAGAGGAATCTTGCCAATGAGAGCCTTGTACCAGATAGTTCGACCGTGTGGGGGCATTTTTGAGTTCCAAAAGCTTTTGATTGCATCGAGAGGATATGTATATGGTGGCAATCCACCGCTTATGACTTGGTACCGATACTTGATTTCTTGAGAGTTTGCCACCAAGGATCGTCCAGCCATTTAGAGACCACACCAGAATAGTCCAGTATACCAGGTGAGATACTTGGATCGAGGATGAGAGAGACGAAGGCTTGTCGAAGGCGTATGTTCTTTTGCATAATATCCGTTAGAAGGCGTTGGTATAATCTAGTTAAGAGCTGAAATTCGTGAGGTAGTTTCGGTCGTAGCCATTGTATCCACAGTCGTACATAAAAGAAAAAGTTGGCCAACAAGTGTGGGTGTTTCTTCTTGGTGATCTAATATCCATCAGGGATGTCCGCAAACATTTCTTGAAGTGGTAAAGTCAAACAGGTGGTGATGTTGCATGGTGATGGATCCACAGTAATCGGTATTGAATCAAAAGATTGGAACCAAAGTTGACATGTATTTGGATACATGCCTAGTGCTCCAGTCCGTAAATTAGGCCAGAGTAGAGGTTGAAGCGAATGAGCTGATCCAGGGTGTACGAGAGACAGATGATGTATAAGGATGTCGTGAATGAAAGATGGATATAGCTGTGGTTGCAGAATGACGTTGATCCATCGTAGTTGTAGGCTTCTTTGCTGTGTCTGAGCGTCCATGATCCCCAGCCCACCGTTTTGTACAGGCTAACATAGTTGCTGGTATGATATCCGGGGGGTATTTACCTTGTCCAACAAAGCGGCTACATATGGATTGCAAGGACGTGAACAAGGACTTTGGAGCATTGAAGAGACGCAGTGTATACCAGATTTTGGAGAGAATCAGAGAGTTCCAGATTGTGGCCCTCCCTTTAATCGATAAGTATCGTCTCGAGTATATACCCACCTGTTTCTTGACATCCGCGATTAGTTGGTGTACGGTCAGCAGTCGGTGCGCTCGAGTATAACACATCGTAAATCCCAGGTATCGGAAAGGAGTTGGCGATTCCCGGTGGTAATATGTGCTGATATTATTATCGTTGAGAATCTGTCGCCATGTCGCATTGTTTGACCCATCGAGTGCAAAAGCCTCGGTTGTGTGCTGGTTGAATTTCGCATTCGATACTGATGCATACTGCTCCAAGTGGTGCTTTATTCGTTCCATATCATGTTGATCTTCGAGGAATACGCAGACATCGTCAGCATAGGCGATACATTTGAGTGGTCCACCACAAAAGAAAAGTACAAAATCATGGTGATAGTTATCTGATTTATGGAAGATAGAACTTGGCTGCAAAGTGACTAGGCTCTCTGTTGCTGAAGGACTTGGAAGGCAATGGAGAGGCTGTTCGACTCTGTTGGGTTAGACTTGGTGGCTATCCTTGCCACGACAAATCCCCGAGGTCTTGTGGTGGCATTACTCTCAACAGTTTTATTGTTGCTTGATTTTGGGTGTCAGCGGACCTCACTGGTATTTATGATTTGTACTTTCACTCATTTTATTTTTCTTCCTGGGAAAGACACTATTTGATGGGCAATTAGCTGGAACTATCTTTGGTCTTCTGGCAGTCACTTCATTTAAAGGCATTCTCTCTTACAAAGTAAATAAAACTAGTATGTGTATAGAAATATATATTTTAGTACAGAACAGAAACACTCATCCTTTCTTTCTTTGTTTATTTCCGCATAGTAGTATATGCATTGATGTCACTTCACTTACATGCAGTATTAAAGTATTGTGGCTCTTTAAACCATCATCGCCAACAACAGCAAGACATCAGTTACAAAAATTGACAAAGTGGTAGGGGTCACTCGCATCGGATCCCCGTCTGGTCTGGTCTTCTGAACATCAATGGTTATATTTAGTTTTAGTTTACTCTCATTACTTTTTTTATCTCATTAGTAGTATTTTATTGTTACGTTGGTTTTGAATGTAAAATAAAATTGTACAATGAATACTATTATATACTACAATAAAGTGTAATATTTTTAAAACTGACCGAAGTGCAGTGTGGTTAGGGGTACAATAACTCCCCAGTAGGATTTTTAAAAGTCGATGTGTGGCATTCATCAAACTTTGCGTAGATCACCAATAAGAATTCGATTGCAAATCATTTGAATCCTGGTAGATAAGGGTCTCTTCTTCCCAAAGATGTTTATTGATTTGTTTATTTAATTAATTAAAAAAAGATCAAGTACACTAATTTATAATAAACCACCAAAGTCATCATCTAAACCATTAACAGTATGTAAGGCTAACATCATTGTGTTGGCGATCAGCTGAATGCCAAATCCTTTATAGAGTCCACGTACACCCCAAGCACTAGTCAACTTTTTACAGCCATTCATGGATCGTTGTTGTTGCTTTGTAGTAAAATAATCATCATCTTCACCATCACTTGAGGCAGTGGTATGAATGGCACTGATATTTTGCTTGACAGAGTTAATAGATGAGGAGCCTTCCTCTTTCATGATTTTATATAAAGCATCCAAAATTCCATGGTAATAAACTGGTCGTAAAGGTACAGTAGTTTGGAATGCTGTTACTGTAGTTGAGATTGATGATTGTTGTTTATTATTGTTGTCATGCCGACGACAGAAGGCACCGATTTGACAATGTAATCGTTTTCGAATCGTTTCCAATGGCATGGTCAACAATAATGCAAACACACTAAGTCCAAACGTGGCAGCACCATACAATATCGGATGATCAGCAGCAGAGATATGGCAAGTACGATCGATCAAGATTGGAGCTGTATAATGCAATAGTGGGGTCAGGCCATGATATAGAATGCAAGGCAATACGTTGAGAGAAGACAAATAAATCGATTGGAGTCCATCTTCATCTTGAATCAAGGATCGCCAGGATCGGTACACACCACGATAAGGTCCATCCCTAGGGTCAGAAGATTGGACAATCATACGAGTGCGCATGATTTCCAGAGGACTCAATAAGAGTCCTACGACAATATGACTAGCCAGCATTGTGCTGAGATTCCCTGTCACACTGTCGAGATGCATCAAGGGAATCGTGTCGTCATATAATCCAAAGAGGTCGTTCAAATGGTGTTCTAATGTCGATTGAAAGGAAGTTCGTAACAAATCGTAAACCCATCCCACACGTTGACCTTTTTTACCACACATACACACAGACACACACAAAAGAAGAATTGAGTTACTTTTGCCACTATCAGTATTATTATCATTTTTTTTTACCTTACCTTTTAAAAGGGATTGCCACCCTTCAGAGGGATGTTTGATTATTTGACTGAGAATGTCCAAGAGTCCACCTTGTATGGGAGCTATTTGATACCGAGGACGATGCTCTGCATCATAAACGCTATAGCTACCTTTCAAGTCGGTATGATAAGTTGTCTTGGAGTTAATCGTGGTAAGACTCGAGTTCCTTGGTTTTGTTGTATAAAAGCCATCGTCATCCTCGTCGTCTGAAGATAGATACCGTGGCGATTCCTATTTGTTTGATTAAAAGACAAAGTTTCAATACAAAACCTTGTTGATTTTTAGGAACTCATACACTCACTAAAGACCTTCGTGGTTGCTGCTGTTTCGATTGAGTGAATTCAGCAAACACTTCTACGTCAGGATGGGGTGCATATTGGACTTGCTGCAACGTGGTACCAACTTCAAATGGGCTGGATAACATGGTTACGACATATCTCATCAATGCATGACTGATTGAGTGAGAAGCAGCTTTGTTGTGTTTAGAAGAAAGTGGATCATCGCCCATGTCAAGAGTATCAAAGATGTTGGGTGTAGTCGTTGATTCATTTGACGGTAAAGAGGTGTAATTGTGTTGACGATGTAAACCAGGTGTATAGTAAGGACGTAAAGGATTCACCTTTTCCTCCACATGTGTATAAAATGCCGACGTATCGTTTGACGACATTGCTCACAAATAAAAAGAGAGAAATACAATTAAAGCCAGCCCATGGCCCATGATTTTTATTTACCCCGGGTATAAGTTTTGCCGCGGGGGGTCAATAACAGAATCTACAGATATATGTACAGAGTTGTTGGGCAATGGTTTGACGATGAGTAAGATGATAATCATACATTGAGTGTAATAAGCATGATTAAAAATAAACAGAAAGACTGGACGTGTGTGAGCTTCTGGTTGGAAGTTAATAGAGACAAAAAGTAATAGAGAGGATAAATATTGTTGTATATTGTTGATTTTTTAGTGAAGTAGGAAGGTGTGGAGTGTAAGAGGTGTGTAAAGTTGGACGTAGAGGATAAAAACAACATAATTAAAATTTATCATAGTGAGGGCTGCAAATTTAAAAACTAGTATGGTGACCGAGGAGGGCGAGAGTAAGGATCATATCTTGGTGGAGGTGGACGACGGTCGAAACGATCATAGCGATCATAACGGCTGTAACGATCACGTTCGAACCGATCATAAGGAGGTGCTTCATATCGATCCATATATCTGTCGTAAGAAGGACGGTCATAACGAGGTGCACGGTCGTAACGTGAATCTTGACGGTAACGATAATCACCGGCACCACGGGGGTCAAATCGATCCATATCTGTTTTTTTGTTTGTTTTTTTGTTTGTTTTTTTATTTTTTTTCAGAAAGGAGTAAAAAAAATTGGTTAGTTAAACAGGGGGCGGGAGATGTGAAAAGAGAGGAGTTTGTTTATAAACTTACGTCTGCCACCACGTTTAGGAGGACCATGGTAGCGCCCAGGAGTAGGTGTTCTTGGCTTCGATCGTTTAGCCTATTATAATCAACAAATGTTCAAACACTTTTTTTAGCATACAATACATCCAGCTTTCTACTTTGCATTCATTTACCTTTTCCACAGTAACGATACGTCCATCAATGTCAGTTGCATTCACAGCATCCATAGCACGATTAGCGTCTTCAGTATTTTGCATTTGAATAAACCCAAAGCCACGAGATTCACGAGTATGAGGGTCATACATTACTTCAGCCTTATGGACAGCACCATGTTTAGAGAAGATTTCTTCCAATTGAGCACTGGATGTTTTAGACGACAGACCGGTGACGAATAAGTTATCACCAGGATTGATTTCTTCTTCTGGGCTAGTGATGTCGTCATCCAATAATTATTAGCAAGTCAGCTTCTTCTTTTTTTATTTTTTTTACTTACATTTCAGGATCCAAAGGCAGTTGCTCTCTAGATCTAGATCTACTTTTGTATCGGCTTTCACGACGTTCATATAAAGGTGAGCGAGAGCGAGAGCGGCTACGAGGAGGACTACGGCGTCTTTCATTAGAGACACGACGATCTACATGCAGTGAATAATAAAGACATGTTATCACAAATTTCCATCACATTTCTCCACACCTATTTTATTTCAACTTACCACTCATTTTGTTTAGTTCTTTTGTGAGGTGATAAAAAAAGATGAGAGTGAGTAAAAGGAGAACAAGTGTATCGAAAAAAAAAAAAAAAAAAAAAAAATTATATATTGCTCTTTTTTCTGGGCTGGAAGTTTGCGTAGTCACTTTTTTTTGAGTGCAGGGTGAAGGAGGGCCAATCAATTTGACCAGCATTTCCTTTTTTGTTAGGTGTCTTCAATTTTACACGCCGATCAAGATAATCCAGATGTCTTTGTCAGATCAATAATCCTCTATATTATCTATCATTGTAAGAGATGTGTTTATTTCTATTGGGGAGGGGAGATAAAGAAGCTGGTGTTGCTGTTGTAAATGATTTATATAAATTCCAATGGTTTATTGGGATAAATGATGATTGAAATTAGTAGGTAGATTGAGAGATGTATTGTGTTGATACGATTCCATGTTCATAGATGATCCTCTATTATTATTATCTGAAATAGTCATCTATGGTTGCTGTTGCTGTTGCTGCTGCTGTTGCTGCTGAGCAAGTAGATTGAAGTTTATCGGTGGTGATGATACTTGAGGTGCGATATGCTGTAATGATTGACTCTCGAAAGATTGAATCGTGGAAGCAGACGATAGTGTCGAACCCAAGTTTTGATTATAATGATGACTAGTTTCCAGTAAAAGAGAATTAGATGATAATGACAGTGTATTGGTGTAAGATTCAGATAACGGTGCCATTGATTTTTGAATCTGTGAAGCGATACGTCTCTCATCCACAACATCAGTAAGATCGTTGTTAGCCTTTTTCATGCATCGTCGACAGACAAACGCGTAGTCTTCAAATGACAAGAGGTTTGATTCCATGTGGCCTGCTTTGCGCAAGCATTCAATATGTTGCCATTCATTACATTTTTCACAAGCTATCATTGGTGTCCCATCATCCTAAAAATCATGCCACCCCCCCCCACCAAAAAAAAAGGTGCCAATAAGCGCACTGTTTCAAAATATTCTTCCCTTCCTTACGATATTTCTTCCAAAGGCACCACATGAGCAATTAAAGATCCAAGTTTCCTCATCGTCTTGTTTAGGATATTTAGGTTTACGCCCTCTCTTCTTTTTCCCTAAAGTGTTATCTGTCTTCCTTTTGATTCCTTTTTTGTTCGCCTTCAATCCACCACTATCACCACCGCTAAGTTTCAATACAATCTTGAATTCTTGTTGTTGAGGACGATCATCAATCTCTTCTGTGCCATGACGACGCGGTAATCGTTGTTCATGGGCCAAGTGTGATTTCTCGGTTGCTATTTCCTCCGCACGTGCTTTATATTCCACCCGTCGTTCCCGTTCCATCAATCTTTTTTCTCGTGCCTTGCTCTGTCGTTCCTTTTCCAATCGTTCAATCTCTAATCGTCGCTTTTCAATTCTTGATAAAGGCCCGCGGTCGTCGATTTTCACCTTTCGTTGTTCCAAAGCCTCCAGATCTCGGACAAGAATCCTTGAACTTCGTTTTCGAAAGGCCAGAGCTTCTTGCTTCTTGCGGTTCTTTCCATGTTCTTCTATCACAGGAATCACTTTGGGAAGGACATCGTCTACTAATAACTGATGGAATTGCTGATTTTGTGAATGCTTGCTTTTAGAGTATTTGGTCGGGAATTGCTGCCAATCGTCTACCGTCATGCAGACCTAAAATAAGAAACTTGTTAATTAAAGAGAAAAGTTTTCTTATCATTTGTATGAAACAATACTCTACTAATTTCCAAGGAGTCCACTCCATTTCTTCATCGTCTTCATTTTCATCTTCGTATTCATCTTGAAAATTCTCCTTTGGTTCAGGGGTAGAACGGGTACTTCGTCGTACATTTCGTCGTGTTGAGTGAGAACGCACAGCTTTTTTTTTGGATTTCTTCTTCTTCTTCGGTGCCGATTCTTTGTAAAGTCGATTATCTATTTAAAAAAAAGGGGAAAGGAAACCATTGTTTTAGTAATGTACGAATCACGATCAAGCGCATCTTTACCGTCAAATAACCAAAAGGTATTGCCATTCGCATCATAACCTAATGGATCTACACGCTTGATTGAAAAAGCAAATAAATGAAAAACTCTATCATGTGTATCATTGGGAGGTCGTTGATATTACATACCCATTGTGTAGGATCCTCTTCACTATCCATATGCTCCCTTAATCGTTCTGGATCATCCAGTTGCCACTAACATATTCCGATTAATTTAGGTCCTCTTCAAACAAAATTTGACCCTTTTCTCTCTCTCTCTTTATTATTACCTCGCATAATGTATTCAATAGATTCAGTCTGGTTTCCAATGGCAAGTCGAAAAAGGAAAGTAAAGGTTGTTCGATGAACTTTGATTCCTCGGGCGCCTTGGCAACGGAGCTGTCAGGTCGGAACGGATTCTCATCATCAGTTTCCCGCCGATCCCATTCCTTTGCAAAATAATCTTGCCAAGTCGATGCGCTTTTAAAAAAAGGATTTGGTTAAGAGCTTTTCATTCGTCTTTTTAGTCACTTGGTTTTTTCCCTTTACTTGATGAATCTGTTGCGAGTTAGAAAACGTAATAATCGAAGAATCAGGTCCTCTAATTGGTACCGCAAACTTGGATCTATCAACATTTTTTCCAAATCCTATACCCCACCAAAGTTAAAAAGAGTCAAAGGGTGATCTTGTAAGGGGATTGATTGTTACCTCTGTAGCAAAACTATAATTGTTTTCGTCATTTAATTTGCTTGGAGTAGAATAATGTAAAAAGTTAGAAGTCCAGTCGGCATAATTTGGCCAGGGTCGAAAAGCTGCTTGGAAAGTATGGAAGAACTGACTAAGAGAGGCAAAGTTTGGGTCACTGCGTAACATGCTTAAAGTCATGTCATTTTCCGGCGCCATATTTTATACCACTTGAGAAAGAAAAAATATCCGTAACACCATAATAATATTGTTGTTAGTAGGGATAAACAAGGTTGGGCAACACTCACTTTTTATTTTTCCTTTATTTTATTTTTATTGGAAACCCTTTCTTTACCTTTCAGAAAACTGAGTTGAAAACAGAAAAATGAAAAGGAGAAAAAATAACAGAGAGCGCCACAAGCAGGATAAACATTAAAAAAGCTCAGAGCAGACACTCTGATTGGCTGCTGAGTCAAACAAACTTTTGGACTCGGTCAAGTTCATGCCCGCTCAAGATTCAAATGGCAGATTGTATACATATTTTATTACAGGTGTGAGATAAAAGTTAACTAGCATGTAGGAGCTTGTCTTTAATCATAAGCATGAGGCACTTGGTTTGATGGAGAGTGTGGTAAAGGGGGATTATTATTGTTTATGATATGTGCGGTATCATCATGAGGGTAGTAATGGGAGGACGTGTCTGTTGGTATAGAGGAAGTATTTGCCAAGGCAGGCATATAATAACGATGGCCTGCGCCGCCATCATAAGTATCATAATGATGTTGCTGCTGTTGCTGCTGTTGTTTTTGTTGAGAGTACCCGTTATAATCCGTATAATCGGTATCATAATAAGTTCCATGATAATGTTGAGATGGTGGTGATTTAATGGATGGAACAATGGGAGAATGGGAGGTTACAGCCATCCCCATCGGACTAACTGGTACATTTTTAAAATCATATACTTCATATTCATCATCATCGTTATAGATGTCACTACTTTTTTGAATGAAAACATAGAGAACCAAGATAAGCCAAAGTGCCCCAAGTATAATAGCACCGAGCCACATGCCATTGGAAAGCCCTAAAGCGAGGGTTTAGGATAAAAGAAAATTAAGAAAAAGAGAGGGCTTACAACATCTTTGATAAAGACCAAGATCAGATCGATATTGATTACAGGCTGTTTGGAATCCGACTGTATCTGGACGAGAATCAGTAGAAGGCAACCAAGGAACAGGACCACTTTTCAATGTACCGATCACGACAGTAGCGATCATCAGGCCAAAATTGACAAGTCCCAGGTACCGGTCGCCGTGAACTGAATGAACTGTAAGGGTCAGGATAACTAATCCCAGGGACGACAATATCGAGACGCCAGTTCCGACAAAGTAAAGAATGTACTTTCATAACCAAGCCATGTCACTTTAGAGTAAATTCAAGATTGAAGGTGTTTTTTTTATTGCCCTTACCGCATAGTTCTTTGGCCACCATTCTCGATTGCCTAAGATGATCACTTGGGCTTATCTCAAGAAGAAAAAATAAGCAGATGTAAAAAGTGAGTCTTGTGAGTGTTTTTTTTTTAGGTGTCAAGTCGATTACCGACGTGGCATCCAAGTGTTCCTGCACTAATGAGGACCAAGAGAAAACGTAGTAGAATTAGCCAAAACACACGAACACCCATGGCAAAACAAGAAAGAAGGATGGAAATTAGTGTGGTGTAACTAAGAAATACCTTTAAAATATCCAAGCCAAGGAAAAAGGAAAAAAGGGCCTCATTGTGCGATTTTTTAAGTGTAACCCTCTTGTGTAGCCTAATGAAGAAATTGATTTATTCTCACCGAGCAGAGAGGACCATGTTCCATGACCTTCAGCAGATGATTAAACTCCGTCATAACTTTTGACCCCATGAATCTGATTATGACTACGCGCACAGTTACTTTGCACGCACTTTACATCAATTTTTCATAATATGATAGAATTCCTCAGGTTGTATAAAAGTGTGTCAGCAGGAAGCTGGGTTATTTCGGGATTAACACAGTATTAATTCATCATGACAACAGGAACCACGATGCTGCAAGATCCTCTTCATCCTAATGACACCGCCGCCAACAAGACACCTGAATCCATGGGATAGTTTATGCAAAAAAATGAGCACTTGTAGTCAATGTCACACAAAATATATGCTAACAAGTTTATCCGACTCCATCAAGTCCGCCGATCCTATACTCAAACAGATCTAAAACAAAAAAACAAGCTAAAGAGCTGTTTTTGCAACATGGATACATGAGATTAATAAGACGTTTTATTTCACTGCATTTGAAAAAGGTAGTACATGTAATAATAGTAAGTATATTGTTAAAAAAAAAAAAAAAGGAAAAAAATATTACTTTGGTGATGTTAAGGAGGGTCTATTTAGTACGCTCATATAATAAGAAAATATATATACTTAGAAAATTTGAGCAATAGCGGCGACAGCGGCGACACCGATAGCCATGGAACCAGCAGCTAAAGAGTTGGCGGCACTGGTGCTGCTAGAAGAAGCACCAGCAGAGCTTGATCCAGAGGCGGAGGAAGAGCCTTTGCTACCCGAAGCAGAGCTTCCAGAAGGAGAAGAGCCAGAAGCGGCAGCAGAAGAGCCAGAAGTGGCAGCAGAAGAGCCAGAAGCGGCGGCAGAAGAGCTACCAGAAGCGGCGGCAGAAGAGCCAGAAGCGGCGGCAGAAGAGCTACCAGAAGGCTTGGAGCCAGAAGAACCAGATGCAGAAGAGGATGAATTGCTGCTGCTACCAGAACCAGCAGTAATGGAGAATTGTCCGGTGTAAGCCATGTCAGGGGAGGTGCCAAATTCAAAAGCATAGTCGCTACCAGGAGGGGTATCAGCAGGGATATCCCAGCTATAAGAACCAGAAGAAGCTTTGACGTTTTGGGCAATAGTAGTGACAGGTTGCAAAGCAGTGCTGGAACCCTTGGCGAGAACAATTTGAGAAATACTATCAACGGTAGGGTTAATCCAGGAAATCGTGGCCTTTTCACCGGCCTTGTATGAAGCGCCTTGCAAAGGTGCAGTGACGGAGATGATGGGCTTGCTTTGTTGGGCAGAGACCATAGTGATAAGAGCGGCAGCGACAAAGGCAGAAAGCTTCATGATATTTCTGTGTGTTAGGTTTAAAGAAAAAAGAAAAGTATCTGATATTTGTTTTTTTCCCTCTTTTATATAGGCCCGTTTTGACATTCACACAGATAGAAAGTCCTACCTTTCCTTTTTAGGGGAAATGAACATTGTTTTAATCATCAAAAAGAAAAAACAAGTCTACTTCGTTTATTCTCTTGCCTATTTAATAAATTGAATTTCATTGTTATTAGATGAAGATTATTCTTTACTCCCTCTATCATTCCTTTAAGAGTTTATATGAATGAGATGATCTTGGCTACTGCTCTGAGCTTCTCGAAACCGGAGCACGGGACTAGAAAAGGCGCAATCGGAGTTTTAACATTCCCCTGTTTCTCCTTCATCATCACGCTCCCGTATACCTAATACTTTTTTGATATACGCTCATCAGTAATGTTCGATTGAATCCTAATAAAGATGATTAGATTGAGTTTTATGGTCCAGGAGCTAAAAAAATGAGGATTAAGGAGTTAGGATGACGAGGGGCCCGAGGAACCCCCCCCCTTCCAGAGTTATTTTTAGATTTACACACACACATACGATCGACGCAAACCATCTCTGTTTTTCTCTTGGAATGTACTGACCAAAAAGAGTACACCTCTTTTTATACCAACTAGTTTTAATCAATCCGATGATGGATTTATAGCTTGATTGGAGAGAAACTGGTTTTCATTGAATCGAGAATTAGGAGGTTTATTTTTTTTAGTCTAGTTCTATTAATTAATTGCTTTCTTTTTAGCTCCAAAAAACAACAAATTCCGCCTTTGCCGTGTCATCATTTACAGAGACAGCATGATCACAACGTAAATCCAGAAGATGTATTTGATCTTTGTTCTTTTTCTTTTGGAAAGAATGATGAAGGGAAGGTCTTTAGGTTTTTTTTTGTTTTCATTTATTTACATGTCTCTCACTGCACTAGTGGAATTACACGATTAAATGAAACTTGTTGCCGTCTGTGTGTATGACACCAATAAAGGAAAGTGAGAGCAGAAATTCTTGCTGTCCTGATTAGGTAATTATAATGCCAAAAGATGAAAAAAGCCCTCTATGTTTTTGGTATGTGTTGACGTTTGATTCTTCTTTGCTCCAACAACACCAACATCTTTTTTTTTTTTTTTTTTGGATTAATCTATAGGTTATCCCACCATCTTACCTACTTTACTACTACACTTTACCTCAATAAAATCAAATTTGTTTATAATGTTAAAAAACCCAGTTGATTGTTTTTTTAGAATTAACAAAAGATCGGCCACACAGGGAGGGTAAAAAAAAAAAAGTGACCACCTCTTATTGCAAAGCACGTCGGGTTGAGTAGGGATGACAAAGTAATTTCTTATTTTTCCATACTTACAAGTGGATGGATCCAAGGTGAATACACGAGTCGAGTTATATGTATCTTCATCCAGGCGCTCAACAGTTTTATGAGTTCCGCATCCTCTTCCCATCTTCAAGTTTTCCAAGCGACAGAGGAGTCTCCCTATGAGTTTCATACATCGAGAGAATACCAGCTACTTTAGTATTAGTTCTTAACAACATGATGCATAATTTGATAGGAGATACCCATATAATGGCTTTTGTTTATTTATATTTAAATATCAAAATATTTAACATTAAAGGAAAAGGATATGTAAGTTGCGTGCAACATCGATTTTAAGAAGTGCTCAAGTAACCACACCGTATTCATTTTCAATGCAAAAAACAGTGATCGTCTTTTTGGCCTGGTATATGATTAATATGGAAATATACATATTGGGGTTTGAGTTCCGTACGACATAATTCTGACAGCCCTTCACTGTGGTTACGGATCATAATTGCTTCATGTTTGTGTAAAGTTGAGGTGCCAGACATCAAAAATTGTTTGAAATATAATTGGTGCTACTACTGCTTTACAAAAAGTATATCACAATTGTCTTTTTGATCCTCTCTCCAAAAAAAAAAAAAAAAAAAAAAAAAAAAAAAAAAAAAAAAAAAAAAAAAAAATTAAGCAAAAACATGTACATTGTCTATTTTCGCCTTTTCTTTCATCTACGTGAAATCTGGTGTCATCATCTGACAAGTGGGGCTTTATGCTATTGGTTTCATTGTCAATAATCCAATAATAAACTAACAAAGTTTATTTATTTGATTACCTCTTGAGATTTTCAAGATGAATGTGAGGCACGCTGGTAACACATGAAAAGGCTTTTTCAGTGTAACAAAAGAAAAATGAAAAGGATGTCCCTTTACTACAACTTGTTTGCTCTCCATCTTCTTCTTCTTCTTTACAAATCAAAAGATACAAAATGACAATAAGAGGACGGTTGCATCATATTATTTCATCAACACCTCCAACTGATCTTGTCCGACCTGCATGTTCATTATCACCAAGTTGGCAACGAGACCAAAATTCTTCATTCTCATCCACAAACTCTGGTGGTAACGACGATTATGACGACGTCGACATCGACAATAAAAGTCACTATACTGAAGCCACAACCTCTTGTCCATCATCATCAAAAACAACAACTGTCATTGATTATCACATTGTACTTGTAGACATCAAAAAAACCGTCAAGGAACGCAAGATTGAATGTGTCAAAAAACTTATGGATGAACCTGGTTTAAGATACTGTGCCATTTCGTACCGTTGGGGTGAAGTCCCAGAACAACTAGTGGAAACTCCCGATTACATTGCTCATGTCACCAGTTTTGCATTATCTGATCTTGAAATTTTATGTGGCCAAATTCTGGCATCCAATGATTTTACAAATGAAGATGATGACAATGAGACAACAAAAAAAAGTCTCGAGTATTTGTGGGTGGATGCCATCTCGATTGATCAACAAAATGAAAAGGCAAGAAAAGCAACCATTCGACAAATGAATCGAATTTATCATCATTCTACTCTTATTCTCGCCGTACCTGATTTACATTTGTCTTACTTGAAACAAAATCCAAGTTCAAAGGCTTCTTTGGCTCGTATACGGAAACATTCTTCTCATATATATCGTCATGCCAGTGGTGCCTGTCAATTTCAGCCAATCGTTACTCCTGTTCATCGCCATCATACTTATGAGTTTTCGCAGGTCAGCAATACCGTCATTCAACCATCATCATCATCTACAACAGAAGCGCGACCATCAATTATCCCCGGTTATGACTCGTCGTCGTCATCATCTTCGTCCTCATTACTCACACCTGTTACACCATCAACCCCTGACAACAAGCAAAACTCTGAAAAACCTCCACTTTGTGAATGTTATCGACGCAACAGCAAACATGAAGGTAAATCATACATAGAAGCCATCGAGTTTCTCGACTGGCTTGTGATGGATTGGAGCAACCGGTGTTGGGTGATCAGCGAATATTACATTGGACGGACGAAAACAATGGAATTATGGTTCTTGTCATTTGACTTGCAATGGTTCTATAGTTCACGATTTCGTTTTATTCCTCTATTTGATTCTATCTATCGGGACCATTTCCGACACCGGCGGTTTCTTGACATGATGTTGAATTCTTGTGCTTCCAAGAACGAAGATCGGTTTTATGCCATTTTACCACTCTCGATCAACTACCGGCATCACATCGAAACCCAGGACACGGTATCTCAATGGAACATTTCGGATATGACCTCAGTTTGTATGCGTCTATATGACTTTGTTGGCTTACTTGAAAAAATCGCTATTCTTTATTGTTGTTCTAAAGGTCGCAGCTTGATTCTTCCCTCTTTTGCTTCTTGTTATAATGAAGGTAATAATACCGTAACAAAGATTTTGGAATTGGATCCACAACGGCTCTTAATACAAAGTATTACCTTGATGGCGCCGACGTCACAGCAGCAGCAGCAAAAGCTTCGGCGAAGGACAGAGGAAGAAAAACGGTATCACCGGTATGGGTATCGCCATGATAATTTACAAGAATCGCATCGTGAACGTGCTTTTCTCAAAGTCAAAACCAGTTGCTATCGAATCTTGTCCACTACCATCAATCGAGATACCAAGGTGTTTTGGGATCGTCATGCCAAAATTTGTAATCAACTCGAATGGAAATTCACTCGTCATCATCAGAAAAATCATTTGAATCAAGCTTTTATGCCATTGGTTGAATCGGAAACTCATACTCCTATCGGCATTCATTTGGTGGGTGATCGTAATGCGAATCGATGGGTCGTGTATCAATTAACAATGATTAATGTCAATGCACCAGCTTCGGAATGGCAGTTTGTCAAAGGGGTAGAAGAGTTTAATATCTACTGAGTAAAGTAAAAAAATAAAATAAAGTAAACTTTTTCGAGAAACTTTATGGCATGAACATGCTACATAAAGGTAGATTACTAGGTGCAAGGGTAACACCGAATTCAAGGTTTGTAATAGTATATCTCTCTCAGTTTTTGGATTCTCCATAGCGTTTACATAGATTATTATTATCACCCTTGAATGCTGCAGAGTGTTTGATTGATAGATACAATGTTTTTATTTTGTGATTTTAAAAAAAAAAATGAGTAACTAATAGCAATAGTAGTAACAGTTTGTCTTTCGATTTAAGGGCTAAGACGTTTGGGATCGCGAGGGAACAAGCTTGTACGACGAATGTTACCAAGGGCAAGGTACAACATGACTACACGTTCAAGACCAATACCACCACCTGCATGAGGAGGAGCACCAATCTTGAAAGCATCAATGTAAGGTTGAATTGTAGACAGATCAACGCCGTGAACCTTGGCACGTTCTTCCAAAAAGTCGGGATCATGAATACGTTGGGCACCAGAGAGAATTTCTTCCCCGCGAATGAAGAAATCATAAGAATTTGAATACTTGGGATTCTTAGCATCAGGCATGGTATAGAATGGTCTGACTTCCAAGGGGAATTTGTCCAAAATGTAAAAGTCGGTATGATACTTTTCTTTCACAAGCTTGCCCAAAAATTTTTCATTGGCAGTGCTGTCAAGATAAAGATATTAGTTTCAAATGGTTCAATACAACATAACAATATCTTCCCCTTACCTCAAATCTTCATAGTCACCTACTTCTACTCCAGCATCACGCAGCATTTGAATACCTTCGGCATAGGTCAAACGGAGAGATTTTGGCAGGAATTCAAAATCTTCGAAATGATATTGACGCTTGACAGCTTCAATTTCAGTTGAATAACGGGCTTTAAGGTTGGTAAAGATGAACACAAACAATTCGTCCAAAACATCAACCACTTCGTGATAGTGTTCTTCAAAAGCCATTTCCATATCAAGGCCCATAAATTCGGTCATGTGACGGTGAGTGTTAGAATCTTCTGCACGGAACACGGGAGCAATTTCGAAAACTCTGCCAAAGTCAGAAGCGATACACATTTGCTTGTAAAGCTGAGGAGATTGAGCCAAAAACGCATCTTGTTTAAAGTAAGACACCTTGAACACGTTTGAACCACCTTCGGAAGCTGTACCAATGATCTTGGGTGTATGAATTTCAATAAATTGGCGTTGAACTAAAAATTCACGGAACAAGAGGCACACGGCGGATTGTAAGCGGAAAATAGCATTGTTGGTGGTTGTGCGCAAATCCAACACACGGTTATTGAGACGAGTATCCAGATTCACACGAGCAAGTTGGGCATTTTCTTCCTTTTCATAATCGGATTCAGGTCGAGATGCGTCTTCCAGAGAGAAAGCGAGACGTTCCTTCACTTCAGAGATGATGTGGATCTTATTAATGGATAACTCAGCATCCGACACTGTGCAGCTCTTGACTTCTTCCACAGGCTTGACAATCGTGGCTTCAACCAAAACGATGGATTCGGCAGGAATACCAACACAAAATTTGATCATTTGTTTACTGATATTCTTTTCATCAGCGGTGATGATACCCTGAATAGTGGAGACACCTTGACGAAAGACGAAGAAACACATTTTACCACCCGTAGGTCGAGAAGTATGAACACGGGCACGTACCAAGACCTTTTCACCTGCACGACAACCGTTAATAAGAGTGATATCTTCTCTCTTTGCACCTGTTTCGAGAGATGGAGCAAAACATTTTAATACAGAATAATGAGCTAGTAAGGATGCTTCATTTACCTGTGCGTTCTTGAGACTGATTCATTGGAAGTTTACCATACAATTCAGTAGAATAATCCTATCGCGGAAATGTCTCGATGGTCATTACAAGACCTTCTTCCCTGTTATTTTTCAAACAACTTACCACATTATTAGCATCTCTTGCAGCCTTTTCTTCGGCTACTTTGGCAGCTGTGGCAGCTTTTCGTTCCGCTTTTTCTTTAGCTGCTTGGAGTTTCTTGAAAGCCTTCTTGGAGATGGGCTTACCCTCGTCACTGCAAAGTCGATACATGACAGTGAGGAAAAAAAAGTCAATTCCTTTTGTTATCTTTTACACAAGGACTTTAAACTTACTCGAAGAATTCTTCTTTGGGCTTTTCTTCTCCAGGTGTATTTTCTACCTTGAGTTCAGACATTTTGTAAGTGTAAACGAAAGAAAAAAATTTTTTCTCTCTCCGCGAACAGAGCCTGTTTGTAAATTTAAAAGTTTTGCACGGGTCCGGCGTTTGAATTTTTTCTCCGGCGGCGTTAAAATCGAGGTAAATGCATGAAGTACAGGATACCAACATAAAAGAAGAGACGGCAACGAGATGCTCGATAAAGTATAAAAATATGTTATTGAAAATATAGGAGAAAATAAAAAAATAGAGAAAGGAAAACAAAAAAGAGAAAGAAAAAAAGAAAAGAAAAAAAGAAAAGAAAAAAAAAAAAGAGGAGAAAGACAAAGACAGAGACAAAGAAGAGAAAATAAGTAGTAAAGGTGGATCTAAGAGCCCAAAACGTTCAAGTGGTAGAAGTAGAATCAGAGTCAGAGTACATTTTCGATTGATCAGGATAGCTGAAATGTTTGCAGATCGAATCATACATGAGATTGATAGGTAGATACCCGTAGCTCACCCCCTTTTCATAGTGACCAAATAGATGTGGGAGCTTCATAGGTTCAAGACGATGAGGCGAAAATCGGTGTACTTGGTATGTTTTATAATTGGAAGGTAGAGAGTGGCGCCCCTGATTCCCGGAATTCCACAGGTCGTTTGAAAGTGTCGGCAGCAAGTTGAGACATGTCTGGATCTGTAAACCAAAATCCAGGCCCACAGAACCTCGATGGTGGAAAATTTTCTCCATCTTGGGCACATCCGCTTTAACATGACAACCAAAAAATAAATAGTTGTCTTTGTTTTCCGACAAGTGCTTCATCATTTCATTTTTCACATCACCATACTTGTCTGCGTCGCCGTGAATGACAAGGGCCAGACATTTGAAACCACAGTTACCATCTTTTTGAGGGTCTTGGATGTTGGACACTTTGCCTGGTTTGATTGAAGAACATAATACTTAAAGCGCGACACCAGATTTAGAAAATAGTTTTGTGTTGGCTTTTTTTCTACAAAATACAATGTAAGTTCATTAATGATCATCGTCTTTTTTTTTTTTTTTTTTTTTTTTTTTTTTTTTTTTTACCTTCTTCAATCAAGAACCAGCGGCGGTCTATCATACTTGCGTTGATTGGAACAAGTTCAACAGGCAAAATATGTCGACAGGATAGGTTATAGGTTCGTCTTGTCGTGGTCAGTTTTGGTGGCGGTTGCAGCATAAGGTAGTTCTTTTTTTATCATGTCCAATGATATACGATGGACCAAATGACTGAGGATTGGCATGTAGATGGAAGATAAGAAGGACACTGACTGACCATAGGATTCAATATCTTTGTGATATTCGTGCGCGTGATACTAATAACAACAAGATGTGTACATCAAGACAAGGGAAACTTGAGTTTTTCGTCGAATAAGCGGAAGATGAAACATCAGTTAGCATTTTGTGGAAGATACAGTATTTTAACTTGAATTTGAGACAGCGTCATTTTTTTTTTAGACAGTGTGAATTAAAGTTTTAGACGGAGTTACATAATTTTTGAGACGGAGCGAAGATAAATTTTGGACACTGCGGATTTTATTTTAAGACAGGTGAATATGCAAAGTGGACGCCAAGAAAAAAAATCGAGACAAGGTAGAAATAAATTTTAGACAACATGTTACTTCAAACCAAGTTCTCTTTGAAGGCATCTATCCCAAAAAGATTCAGTGTGCCTGATCCAACCTTGACAATCTTCAATGGTGACACTTTTGCAAGCTTCAGCAATACGATCACTCAGCGTGTCGTTTTCACTGAGCGGATTTCTTCTAATCTGACTCTTGATTTTCGCCCAGCATTCTTCAATAGGTTTGAGAAAGGGAGAATATGGTGGCATGTATAAAGGCTTGTACCCCCGCTCGTTGATGATATCGACAACAAAACGGGAATGGTGCACTTTACAGTTGTCCATCACGATAAACATTCCTTTCTTGTCGTGTCTGTCCAATACGTCCATGACTGATTCCATAAACTTGACAATGTGGTAGGTTGTGGTCCCTTTTCTGAGCGGTGCCTTTGATTTCTGTTGCATTGCGCCGGCGTTCAATTTTTTTTTTTTTTTTTTGATCCCGATGCATGAGGTTGAGGGAACTCTTTTTCAATCAGGGCAGCATCTTCTTTTTTCAATGGTATGACTTTGGAGAAATTGATGGTACAAAATGGCGAAATACATCCTATCATACTGAGATTGATTCCTTTTTGAGTGAGCACCTTTACGACAGCAGGATTACCAATCCTTGACCAAGCATGACCTCTAATCAATTGAAAGTTGAAGCCAGCTTCATCTACGAAAACGCAATTCTTTTGGAAATCAACGCCTATCTCCTTCCATTTGGTAATAACATTGTAGCGTAAATCGAGAGTCCTTGGGGTATCTCTTTCCAATGTGTACTTGGACGCTTGTTTTAAAGATAGACAGCATTTTTCTTGAAGATGCTTGTAAAGTCCGACAAGTGACACATCCAGCCCATCAAAGTTCTTGCATAATTCTTCTTTTGCCAACCCCAAAGTGGTTGACGGATTTTTATCGAATAGTTGAATCAGGAAGGCTGAATGCTCTGGGAATATTTTTTTTGGGACAGGTTTGCTTTTTCTCGAGTTGCCGGGTAGAATTGTGCCATCCCCTTGGTTGAATTCATGTAACAGCTTATAAGGGCTGCTGCGCGGAATACCACAAGTCTTTGCAGCCGATGCGGTTGATTCACCATGTTCCTGGATGATATTAATGAACCGGGCGATTTGATCGGGGCCGTATTTCTTGTACTTTTTCGGAGCATTTATCGTCACAGCACCCATTCCAATGGTAATGTCATCGATCACACCTGCCATTGCAGTCTTCCTCGATTTGGCGTTAAAATCAACAAGCATTTCGATGTCGCCAAGATCGTGGGATACATCAACCTCGTCTTCCGTATCAGAATAGTCTTCATTTGATGGAATGTAATTGATGAAATCCATTAGATAGTACAGAGAACAAAAGAAAAAGGGAAAAAGTACCATTCTAAAAAGTCTTGTCTAAAATTTAATTGTACCTTGTCTCGATTTTTTTTCTTGGCGTCCACTTTGCATATTCACCTGTCTTAAAATAAAATCCGCAGTGTCCAAAATTTATCTCCGCTCCGTCTCAAAAATTATGTAACTCCGTCTAAAACTTTAATTCACACTGTCTAAAAAAAAATGACGCTGTCTCAAATTCAAGTTAAAATACTGTATGATAAATAATTTTTTAACCTACCCTCAAGCGAATCTTTCACGCCTCAGGGGGCGACAGTCAATGAAGTACGATGGCCAAAAAGAAGGTTTGCCCATTGATCGGCTGTTGTTGCTGTTGTTGTTGTTGCTGTTGCTGTTGTTGCTGCTGCAGGTGTCGGCACCCTGATACATTCCAATTTTCAGGATGTTTACTGCCGCGTTGTTGTCATGGCCACGGAGGGAAGCCCCATGCTTTTTTCCAAAGCAATCGGGGTTGATTCACTGCACCACACCAAGGTTAGCTCGACTGTTCCGTCGTTGTGGATGCATGACACGGCTTTCACAAAGGCAGCACAGTTTGGAAGATAAGTATTCCTTTGTGCTGATGAGATCACACATTCCTTTGAAACCATACTGGAGTCTTTCGGTGCTTCTTTTGGAGTGGCCCTCGATCCGTGATCCGTATCCCTGCCCAGAATTGCCATAAAAAATCCTGCTAGAAGCAGCTTTTTCTTTCCCAACACTTTTTCCTTGATCCACAGCTTTGCCTTTTCCTTTATCAACAGCTTCACCTGGTTTTGTAATTCCGCCATTTGATAAGATGCTGAGTTTGAGAATAAGACTAGCCTTCGACCTCCGCTTCGCTATGGTACTGTACAGTACAGCCCTGATAAAGGCGGTAAATTCCATATAGGTACTTGCAGTCTAAATGATCAAATCATGCTTTGGGATGGATCGATTGGATTGAACGACAATTGGAAACTATCCAAGCTCAAGAAGAATTCCCACCACCCAACGAAGCAATTTTTTCGCCAAATTTGTCTAGCCTCTGTGTCTTTGGTTGTGCTTAATCTCTTTCTCTATTTTATTCCCCCCCCCCACGTCGGTCTCTCTTTCTATGTCTCTCTTTTTCTTCTTCTAATCTTTATCTTGATATTTTGTTAAAAAAGAGAATTTATAGCAAGTACGTGGACTGTATCATCAAATAAACTTTAAAGTAATAGAGTTGTGTGGTGGATACCACAGTATTGCATATACGACCTTTGTGGAACATCTTTGATCATCTATAATATTTATCACTTTGGTTTACACATTTTAAGCGTTTATCTAGAATAGTGGAAGGAAAATGTGGAATTCGTAATGAGAATAGAGTCTTTATCCAGGTCAAAGACTTCGTTCGATTCTTGAGTAGCCTGCGTATTGGCATGTTTGGAAAGCTTCGATAAAGAAAAAGAGATCCAACTCAGTAGTTTTCCCATATTGAGATAAGCCGACCAAAATTCCCGAACTCCATACATAATCCTTATTATTATTTTTTCAACCATGCTTTTCTTTATTCTTGTCTATCTGAATTGTCTCAGAGATGGTCAAGCCCATTCATTTATATATTCTACTTTTATTAAAGGTGATTCCAAAGTGCCATGCCTTAAAGGCTTGTGATGCTTCACAAACAGGCTGGTGTAGTTATTTTATACTGGTGGCAGGAAGAACATGCACGGCCGACATTTGCGAGCGCTATGCAACTTCGGAACCTAGTAAAGTCATCGACTGCACGGATATGACTTCATATACCTGTGATACTTTCCTCCAGAGCAATGGCGCTTCCTGCACTTCAAGAACGTCTTTAACTACAGACATCCTGTGTAATGGTCAGCCAATTCCACGACCTGAAAAAACTTTTTGGCGTAATTGAAATCCAGTTTCTGTTTCCGTCTCATTGTGACTAACAATAAAAAGACTTTCAATTATGTTTTCTATTCTTTTATTTTGGTTTATTTTCGAAACCAATGAAAAATCACGGTCATAAACTCCAGGATTGGCAACAGGAGTTAAAACAACAAGCGTGCGAATACGATGAATATGCAAAAAAGTTGGAAAGTGAAAACCAAGGTAAAGCAAGTGAGCGGAGAGAATTCCGGTACTTCGTGTATAACTACTATCGTATCCAGAATTAGATTCGACGTTATCACATCTAACTGAAACCTTGAGCTATTTCGATGGCCTACCAAAAGGAGGCCGCACAGGAAATATGGAAGCAAGAAGGGATCAATTACTCGAACATAAGAAAACAATAGAGCAGGAAATGAGTATGATCTTCAACAACTTCAAGAAAAAATCCTCATTTGACTGCACTGATGAAGTAACAACAAAAGATGCGTAAGTTTAAAAAAGAAACGACTTTCTTCCGCAATTGCTTACATCTTTCACTTTTAGTGCGAATTTAGCCTACTATCGCATGCTAGGGTTACAGATCTTGAGCACCGATGGAATCACGCACGAGTTCGAGTTAAAGTCTGGTATACCTCCCCTAAAAAAATACAGAAATATAAAAACTAGAGCAATAATTTTGATTTGTATGATTGTTGAAACTGTAGTATCATCCTCCACATCAAAGGTAGAAAGATTTAACATCATGGATAACGTGAATAATTTCAAGTCAGCGAAAATGATCTGGAAAAATTGAGGGGAAAGAAAGAAAAGGGGAATACTGTTTACATCTTGTTTATGACTGTCAATCTTTTTTTTTATCTTCTCAACATTAATCTTCAATAGTTTCTCTTATTATACACCTCGTTTCCAATAAGCTATGACTTGGTATAGTTCCATCTTCAATACAAAGTTAATCTTCCTTTTTTTTTCTTTTTTTTAAAAAAAGACCGTATATATTAAAAATAATTCCACAATGTTTTATATTAATTTAATCAAGGAAGATAGACAAAAAGTTTCCTTGCACGGCTCAAATGTAGGAAAATGGAAGCAACTCATTGACTGGAGCATACATCGTATACTAAACAAACTCCATAGGAGCGAAATGGTATATTAACTTGACAAGAATACCTCCCTCTGTATTGCTATTTTATCTGATAATTTACATTTCTTGATACAAAAATAAACGGGATTGCTCCAGTTACGATTTTTTTCGCTGTGATTGTACGACTTTTTATACTCATGCATACTTTTGTAAAATGCATGAGTATTTGC
This sequence comes from Chlamydoabsidia padenii, assembly GCA_025330725.1. NCBI lineage: Eukaryota > Fungi > Mucoromycota > Mucoromycetes > Mucorales > Cunninghamellaceae > Chlamydoabsidia > Chlamydoabsidia padenii. The sequence continues at coordinate 10,621 of JAIWND010000058.1, read as the reverse complement.
GGTTGACAGCATCAACTATATATATTTAGGTGAATCTACTTGGATGTAAACTACAATGATAATAAAATATCAATCATAACACTTGAAACTTCTTTTTAAAAAAAGACACTGACACAGTTCCTATAAATGGATGTAAAGTTTTCTTTAGTTTTACTCGAAAGGTACAACCTTCAGGAATCCAACGCACCAAAAACCGAGACGACTAAAGTAATAATAGTAATGATAAGTAATTTGATTTATCATGGTTGGGTAGTCGTAACTGGAGCAATCCCTAAATAAGAGTTTATATGAAGCGAATGATATTTATTGTCAATTGTGAGCAATGATAAGAATATAGTAATGATGATATGATGATGAAGTATCAGAGTCAGTAGTGGTAAATTCAATTTTCACCCTCAACGTCCCCTTTATCTAACCAGCTATGATATTTCGGGATATTTTTCTTGTACGATTGTTCGAGAACAAGACCAAAAGAAGAGCGTCTATTCATTGCATTGTTTACTTCCTTCTTCACGTGGGTGGCTAGATCCTCAACTTGTTCCTTGTATAAATTCAAACTTTTCAGAAGCTCCTTCATTTGTTGTCCTTCTTCTGCTTGTCGAGGCGCCCTGATTCTTTCACACAGATGCCTAATGACAAATTGACGTGGCGATTCAAGTGGTGTGGTGATCGGGTGCCTTCAGTCGGCAGATCTGGAGGGTGGGAACTCCAAAAGACGATGGTTTGCTGAAGTAGAATGGGCCAACAATTCTTCTAATGATTGTCATTGCTTCTAACACCAGCTTTTTGTGATCATCTATCACCTTGGTTGCCGTGGCTTCTTTGCCAACCTCAATAGTGCCTATATCGATGAGTTTGTCGTTCACAGAAATGCATAGCCTATAGTCGACTTTGAATTTCTGCTCGATGTTTTTCAGGATAGTATCGCCACTATGACAGCAGCAGTCTATTAAAATTATTTTCTTTCGATAGCGAGTATACTTGACTTACCTCTTTACCTTCACGACAGAATTCGCAAATAATGCTTCTATGATAGGACCCCAGAGCTGATTATTAACGTCAACTTCAGATGGTCCAGGTACAATCGTCAAGTCAAAGTGAGAAGCATTTGTATTTGAATATATACTATACGACAAACAATCCGTTTTGGGGAGTTTAATCGAGTGTCAGACGAAAACGTGACGCAAGAGCACTCTAAGATAGGGATTTACTAAGGACACGTAGGGATTTTGCACGTAAACTTTTTTCAAAGATTGCAAGATTTGAAAAAAGTGGCCATGTCACAACCAAGGTAGAGTCAAATGAAGTGCATAGTTCAAAAGATAAAGGAGGATCAAGCATTATTAAATATTATAATGAATAAGAAAGGAAGAGAGCAACAAAGGATAAAAGGGAAGATGATAAAGAAAAGAAAAGAAAGAAGGAATAACAGCAATCAAATCTGGAACATGGCAAATGTGTGTGAACTCGAATTTTCTTTCACTAACCACATTTCTGTTCCGATTGTTTATCGTCTGCGGATGAGTGTACCCCTCGTATATTTTCATCTAAAACCCTAATATGTTAGCAAAGAGTACAGCTGTTCCCACGTTCGATGCTTCCGGTTGGTGACCTGGTGACCATTCCAATTTAAACCTCGCAATCTTTGAAAAAGTCTACGTGCGAAATCCCTACATGTCCCTAGTATTCCCCGGGATGAAAGCCGGATCGACATACCTTATATTGACAAATACGACAATAGCGTTAAAATAATTTGTCCTCAGTTAAGTCTTACCGCTGTACATGTATACTTCAACAGTGTTTTACTTGTTTTTCTCCTTTTCTGATCATATTATCTTTCGCCTTTTTTATTTTTCGTGGGAACGCTTTATAAGGTTTGATAATGGATACATACAACGTTTAGAAGAGAAGCTTCGGACAATTTCATTGTAATTGCCCGTATTTCGTTCCTGATACTGATACTGATGCATTATTCCAATCAGTACTTTTCCAAACAAATGAAATTAAATGCAGTTTAACACACTCACGAAAGAAGAAACGGATTTTCCTCTCTTATAGGAAAAAGTCTGATATGAATATTAGATCGATAAAACTCGCCAAGGAATTCAAACTTGCTCTGAGATGGATAAAATTCAAGCTCAGAAAAGCTTTAAAAAAATCGAGATGACTCGGTGACCCCTGGTTCCTCTCTTTCAACAAACCAACTCTCCACTCCCCACTCTCTAACAAAGACAAACAATCATGAAGGTCATTTCACCTCAAGAAGTCGCCAGACACAACAAGAAAGGTATAAAAAGAAGAAAAAAAGTTGAAGAGAAATGAAAATGCTAATGAAAGCAATACCTTTTTTAAATTTATTTATTTATTTATTTTTTGTTTTGGCGGGGGATATGAGAGCAGATGATCTTTGGATTGTTCTACATGGCAAGGTATACGATCTCACTGAGTTTCTTCCTGATCATCCAGGTGGACAAAAGATAATTCTCAGGTATGCAGGTACAGATGCGACATCAGCCTTTGATCCGATCCACCCCCCTGATATCATCGATCGGTTCCTAACCCCAGAAGTATGCAAGGGTCAAATCGACCAAGCCTTAATGTCGAGCCAACCCAAAATTGAGACCGAGGAAGAAAAACGAGTTCGTCTTGCTCATGAATCTAAACCGCGCCTAGACGAAATGTATAACGCCTTTGATTTTGAAAGTGAGTCCCAGGGCACATATCTATATTTGGGTGATGAGCTAATCTTCTTTTTTAAGCTGTGGCAAAGCATGTATTATCCCCTGTAGCGTGGGCTTATTATTCTTCAGGGGCAGATGATGAAATCACGATGCGTGAAAACCACAATGCGTTTCATAGAATTTGGTTAAAACCCCGTGTACTGGTGAATGTCAAGGAGGTGGATGTATCGACAACCATGTTGGGTACTGAAGTAGATATGCCATTATATATCACTGCGACGGCATTGGCCAAATTGGGTCATTCTCAAGGTGAAGTGATCTTGACACAAGCGGCGGCTAAACATAACATTGTACAAATGATTCCGACCTTGGCATCCTGCTCATTCGATGAAATTGTAGATGCTGCCCTGGCCACTCAGTCTCAATGGTTGCAATTGTATGTAAATGCTGACCGGGAAGTCAGCAAAAAGTTTGTCCAGCATGCTGAAAAACGTGGAATCAAAGGGCTGTTTATCACTGTGGATGCTCCACAATTAGGTAAAAACAAAACACTTTGGCCTGATTTTTTTATAACTAAACCTGTCTTTTCTTGTATAGGTCGTCGTGAAAAAGATATGCGACAGAAATATGATCAAGAAGCACCAGATGAAATTGAACGAAACAACACAGAGCTGAATCGAAATGAAGGTGCGGCTCGTGCGATCTCTAATTTCATTGATCCTTCTTTATGTTGGGATGACATTGCTTGGTTTCACACAATCACCAAAATGCCTATCCTTATCAAGGGTGTTCAAACCGCTGACGATGCCGTCTTGGCTGCCAAGGCTGGCTGTCAAGGTGTGGTTTTATCAAATCATGGTGGTCGTCAATTAGATTTTGCCCCATCGGCCATTGAAATACTAGCAGAAGTCATGGATGCTTTGCGTGCTGAGTGTTTGCTAGACAATGGATTCGAAGTCTATGTGGACGGTGGTATCCGCCGTGGGAGTGATATTTTCAAAGCTATTGCTTTAGGTGCTACTGGAGTTGGTATTGGCCGCCCTGCTTTGGTAAAGAACAAAAAAAAAAAAAAAAGAGAGAGAGAGAATCAAGTAGGTGACTAATATTTTCTATTACTGTTCAAAGTATGCGATGTCTTCTTATGGTGTGGATGGTGTTAATCACCTTTTAAACTTGTATAAGGTAAAAAAGAGAAGAAGGGTGGAACCTTAATTTTTTTTAAAAAAAATTTGTCTCCACTCAGAATGAGCTTGAAATGGTGATGCGTTTGATGGGCGCTCCAACTTTGAAAGATATAACACGATCCATGGTGGATATCCGTAATATTAAGGATCATTTTGTCGCTAATCCTACAGATTACTTGGCTCATCATGCATATGATCAAATGCTACCTCGTGGCAACCTATCCAAATTGTAGTATGCTATAGTTTTTATTTTACTATTTCTTATGTACTTGTATTGCCAAAATAAAATTCAATTGACCAATGCGGGGAAAGGTCTGGTTTAAATTTTCTGACCTGTGCATGAGTCAAAAAACGGTACCCAAAACACCATGATTCGAATTGACTGCTTTTCGTTTCCCGACACGGAAAAGGATTTTTATTTTCTTCTGTTTCTTCGTCCCCTTTCCATCTTTTTGTTCTTTAACCTTCATACATGTATCATGCCATATTCTGAATTTGTTTCCACCGGCACCCGAATGAACACAATTAAACAGGAAGAGCAAGAGTTAGAACTTATACCAGATTGTGATCTCTCACAACAGCTAACAACAACATCCATGACCCACGATTCTCCTGACAGTAAAAGAGCATCACCTGCTGCAACTTCATCTTGTCTCCCGGCTCCACTAACACCACCAACAAGACAAACTACTGTTATTCCAGAAGTAAAGCAAGAAACACATCAATCTAGTCTTCCACCACCAGCTATGATATCCACAACTGCAAAACCAACAATAACAACCAAATCAAAAAAGGCCACGTTACCCTCAATAACAACAACAACAACAACACCTAGTATCAGCATTGGTCAACAACATGCCAACCCCAACTCTAATAACAACTCCAATATTCCTGTACAAGCCTATGCCAAGTTGGAAGGTGAGGACTTTTGCTACTACATCCGTACACTTCAAGTCACTTTGGGACGTAAAGCCATGACACCAGACACAGTCGACATTCCTCTCGGCAACACGAAATCGGTCTCTCGACATCATGCCCGACTCTTTTACAACTTTTCAACACAACGTTTCGAAATGATGGTGTTTGGAAAGAATGGGGCATTTGTCAACGAACGGTTTGTAGAATGTGGCGCGACAGTGCCTTTGGAAAACCGAACCAAGATTCAAATCGGTGATGTGGCGTTTGTGTTTTTATTGCCACGTATTATGGATATGGACGAATCACACCATCACCATCAGCTTGGGGATCGACGTACGAATGATCGAGATGATGGATTGGAAGAAGGCGGCGGATATATCTCTACACCCCGGCAATTGGAAAAGAACAGGACAACTGGGGATATGACACAAGAATCATCATCTAAACAACAACAACAACAATCTAAACGGTCTTCGCAAAAGATATCTCGACCAATTAATATCGATGTGGATGGCGGATATAACTTTAACAAGAATGTCAAACCACCTTATTCTTATGCTGCTATGATTGCTCAAGCTATCAATTCATGTCCTGAAAAGAAAATGACCCTCAGCAGTATTTATGCTTATATTACCACTCATTTTCCTTACTATCAAATGACTCAAAATGGTTGGCAGGTAAACTACAACACAAAGAAAAAAAAAAGAACCACACTCACACACATTTTATTTTTTTAATTTTTTACTTTTTGGTGTAGAACTCAATTCGGCATAACTTATCATTAAACAAGGCATTCCTCAAAGTCCCACGCAAAGATGACGAACCAGGTAAAGGGGCATTTTGGGCAATTGATGCAAATGTCGACACACAATTTCTTAACGGGATCTACAAACGCAACAAACGGGCATCACCTCAGCAACAACAACAACAACCTACTGGTACTAATAGTGAGTCTCGACATCAACAGCAGGAAGAAGGACAACAATCAAACGCGACATCTGTGGCTGAAGAAAACATTACTATTGATCAACATCAAACGAAACGCATTAAATCCGAACCATCAATTCAAGAAGAAGAAAACATCTCACAACGGCCAAAACAAGAGGATGTATCACCGCTAGTTAAGGCTGAACCAAAAACGCACGAAGTAAAAAAAGAGGTCGACACAAAATCATCATCACCGACTTTGCCATCCATCACTGATCAGAATCAGTCACCACATACCAAAGATATTCCCAACACTGTAGTAGAACCACTCAACAACAACGACAATAAAAAGGAGCCATCGACATCCACTCCTCTTCAAATGCAATTACAACAAACTATTCGTCAGCATTTATTGGATCCTGTGCGCCATCCTTTACCCCCATCCATTGCTCAATTATTACCTCAAGCTATTGCCCAATTACCTATCACTTTACAAACTCAGTTATCAGCTACATTACAAGCAGCACTTCGGGCTCATCAACAACAACAGCAACAACAGAAGGGCGAATCACCGACGGCACATACCAAATCACCATCACCACCTCCGCCGTCAAAATAATCTTCATAGTTGCAATCTAGTTTAAATGTTATCTTCTGCCCTTTGTAAATAAATAAAAAAATGTTGATTCTTATTGTAGAAGGGTGACTTTATTTATTTATGTATTTTGCAAAAAGTTCGTGCTACTTCGGGAATTAAAATCTAAAAATATCTGGTTTAAAAACCGACTCACCCAAAAAGGATGGATGATGGACCATACTGATGTTTGTGTAACGATAGTATAGCGGAAGGACGCCTTGACAGGGCATCCCCGTATTTCGATGTCTTGGATGAACTATTAACCGATTATTTTGGGTGTCCCAAGTCTGCCCCCATAAATTTCAATCCCAGTTCCTTTCCTTCACCGAAGTAAATCGGTTTTGTCAATGTGAAAGACGATACCGTTGTTTGATTGGTTGAAATTGACGTCATCACGTTTTATCGTCTGCTGGCACTTAATTTCTTTCACTTAACTCGCCCTTGGGCACTACAAACTTTTTTTTTTTTTTTTTTTTTTTTTTTTTTTTTTTTTCAACCCACATGGAATCAACAAAATACTCCCAACGACTACGGGAGGTTGAACCCATAGAATTTGGGACCAAGGCGGAATTAGAACCAAGTAAAAACACATACACACACATCATACAATAATAGCGACTATAAAAAAGCTTTTTTTGTCTTTTGTGTTGAGTAGAATCATGGCGTGCTTTTGAAGAGGAACAAATAGTGATTCCAGTCACTAGATTTTACAAACCTCCAGACATGTTGGCCCAAAAAAACTCTGAAGTAAGGACATGAATTGAAAAATATACCTACTTTCAAGTTGAACAAATGCTTCTTTTGTTTTGTATTTGTTTTTTCCCTCAGGAAAAGCCGACCGATCAACAAATGGATGCTGAAAGCAGCTCGCAAGAACACGCCACTCCCGATATTATCACAAAGGAAGAAGTACGCTTGATGGAAGAGGATCATGATTTGAACTACGAACTTTATCGAGGAAACACTTTTGCAGTAGGGCGGCTAAGGTCCGAAAGATATATATTTATTCCTTGTGGCACCCATTTGACAGAACTGCGTAAAGTAACTTAAACAAGTGGTGATTATAGCCTATATATCATTCTAAACTATCTCTTTCTCTCCTATAAAGGTATTGTACAGCTCGCGCATGGAAGAATAAAAAGGGAAGGACTGTTTGATAACACAATTTGGATAAACCACCCTAATTCGATGGCGTTCGGTGACTTACAGACTAAGGTCTGCTTGGATCTACAGGATCCTATTCAACAAATCACGGTTTCTTCTGCCATCGACGTTCTTAAAGCTGAACAATCTCTCAGTAAATGACCTCCCCCTGAAAAAAAAAAGAATTGAAAAAGTGAAATAGAAAAGCGAAACTGACTTTTTTTTTTTTTTTTTTTTTTTTCGATACAGTGATTATAGCTGTCAGAACAATGTCTAAAACTCTTTTAATCAAGGTTGAACGCAAAAAAGACGATGAGCCCCTGACCACATCATATCTTCACGAGTTTGTCTCACCATCACCTTTAGTTCGACCGGCTCACATCACACCAAGTCCGTATACTGGTCAACAATATGCTATGGTGGATGACAACGGAAGCATCTTCATCTATGATATTTATTCTTTACATCCACTGTAAGCTTCCTCTTTTTCATTTTTGGATGTCATCTGATTCTCTCTCTCTTTTATGTATTATAGTGGCATTGTGTTCGAAGAAAGGAAATTGAAACAAAAGGAAAACTTGAACAAACGATGGATTTCTTGTATATTTGGACCTAATTCTCGTAGTCTAATTGTGGCATCTTCAACCGAAGTCACCATGTTGGAATATAGCGCAGATGGAGGCAAATTACCGCGACGATTGTTGTTCAAATGCTCATCAGAAGACCAGCAGATCCATTGTCTTGGAGGACTGGATATCAGGAACTCATTTCTATTTTGTGTTGGAACTGATGATTATATTTTGTTGATGGATACACGATATCCGAATCAACCAGTCATTTGCTGGAAGCATTATCTCTTTGACGACCCGCCTCGTTTCATGCAATTATTCAAAGACAAAAATGATCCTGATTTGGGTGAGTGGAAGAAGAGAAAAGGGGGGCTTAATTCAAGAGAGAGGCATTTAACTTTTCTGCCTTGTTTTAAAAAAAAATAGTGAATGTTATAGTGTGGTCTTCTCTTTCTACCTCTGCTCTTATGTTACAATACAAATACAATGGAAGATTAGAGTACATGTAAGTTTTGTAGGGAAGAAAAAAGAACTGATTAGCATTAACTGTATTTCTTTTTATAGATCCTCAAAAGAACCATTCAGAATCACTCCGGCTGTATTCTCTAAGCCAATATATATTCCCTTCAAATGCCACAAGATGAAGCACAGAGATGAACAGCTACCGATCCCCTTGATTGGCTCTCATATGGAAATCGAATTCATACAGTGCTCACCAGGTGATACCAAACCAATAATGCATGTTTTCCGGATGTTATACGATGGTTCCTTGGTCAATCAAATCTTTACCAACACTGACGACAATAATGATGAACAATCCTCCAATTACACCAGAAACATACGGCGCTATATGGTGGATCGTCAAGATGGTATTATGATCAGCCATGACTCGTTCTTGAAGGAAGATAAAATTATGCGGCATGACTCGATGGATGTATGGGAATCTCGTGGATTTTTTAAAGGTACCACTCCTCCTTTTATTTTTTGTCTATGACTGTTTTTTACCTTATCTATATTTCTTTCTGCTAAATAGATTTGATTCAAAATGCTGTTATATCGAAACTGTCAGCACCAGCCATCTCGACATCCTTATCAGCTTCTGACATTTACGCACTTCCTGTACCTGGTTCTATGTAAGCGGAGATTTGAATTAAGAAGAAGAAGGAAAAAATTAAACATGATGGTTTCATATATCTATTAGGTTGGCCTTGGTAAAGCCTGAGAAGAAAAAACAACTAATGGTGATGAACGATCTATCCCTCGAAGATTTGGATGATACCATTCAGAAGCACGGCTATGTAAAGCTCAAGTCCGAATCTCAACCCGTCAACAACTCCTACTGGGATCCTATCCCCGGTCAAGCCAATATCACAGTGTCAGCTCAAAAAGCCATTCGTAACTCTCCTTGTAATTCACTTGGTATGAATATTATATATCTTTTTTTTTTAAAAAAATATATATATATATATATATTATATTTACATATCAACATCTTTTCATGCTTCTCATTCAACTTTTTTTTCTTCAGTAAGCATGAATCCGGAGCAGGAAACCAATCGGCGTAAACTGGAAGATTTGTTTGCTAAAGACATGAAAACAAATCTATCATACTATCTTCCAGCCAATAACACTGGCAACTCACCATCTCGATTTGAATATCTCGAACTTGACAATCCTGATGCGTTCAAGCCAAATGGATCCATGCTGTTGTTGGCTCAAGATTGGATTCCAGGCAATGGCAGCGAAATCACTCCACCAGATCTGTTCGCACCTCTCACCGATCGTGGTCGCCCATTATTTTATCGACATAAACCTAGTGGTACTTCTGACCGATCTTCATCGTCTCAACCCGTCTCGGCTTTCTCTCAATCAACCGTCCACTTGGATTCTATCGCTACTCAGCCTGTACCTGGTGCCTTTGCTGCTCGACCTGCCAAATCCAAACTTTCCAAAAAGAAAAAGAAAAAAACTACGTCTGGTTTCATGTGATTCGCTACAATACCACCTCTCTCTTTTTATTTTCTTTTCCCTTTCCATGCATAGTTGTACATATATTGAATAGTAAAAAATTGTATTTATATATCAAATAGCACATAATGATTTTTTTGTATCAGTGGTGACTTTATTGAAAGAAACATTTTAAAAATAGTACTACATTCAACGGAGGCGATTGAGAGCACCTGTCAAATACTATACTATAACAATACCCTCACGCCAATGAATTCTATTTACATGTTTTTTTTTAAAAAAAAAAAGTTATCATAGACAATAATGATAATCAAGACAAGAGTAGTCAATAAGTAAAGAGCCTAATTTGAATCACAGGAAGCTTGATGGTTTTGACGTCGTTTCCTGATAGAGAGTTCATGCTTGATAAGAGATATTTGAGAAGTGTGTTTCTAATCCTTTTTTTTTTTTTTTTTTTTTTTTTTTTTTTTTTTTTGTATAAGGGGTGACTTTATTGAAACATAAAATAACTATAAATCCATCTCTGAGGGACTATCCTGTCCTTCTTCTTCGGGCTACAGAGCATTAATCTCTACCACTAATTCTTTCACGGCT
>JAIWND010000057.1:0-105494 GCA_025330725.1 Chlamydoabsidia padenii | reverse complement strand
CAACTTTTCACAAAGAAGTAAAAGTTGAATTATCAAAACCAAGTATTATGATAGTCCATATCTATTCTAGCCATTTAGTACAAACTTATTTTACCGCCAGCATGAAAGTCGAAAGTTAGAAAAAGTACTTTTAATCCCCGTTCTTTTCTTCTTCCCCACTCGCAAACTTCTTTTTCTTTTTGATCTTTGATACTTCTTCATCTTCTTTTTTATTATCCTTTTGGATTCTACTCTTACTCTATAATCTTACTTTGTAGTCTGACTCTTTGTATTTACTGTTTTCTTTTTAATGGGCTGTAATTAACTTGACGCTCTTTTTTTTTTTTTTTTCTAAATAACGTTTGGGATTAACCAGACAACAAGATTAGCAACTGTGAATGTACTTTTGAATGAAGTCCACAAACAAGGTAAACGTAAAAGTGAAGACTTGTGTATTTGCTTGTACTAATGCTTTTTTTTTTTTTTTTTATTATTATTCTAAAGAATGCTTTGTGAACGACAACACAATAACGATCAACTCGACTCTTTATTTTTGATACTGTCAGCAAGAGCAACATAACAAGATTATAGTAAAGATATCAGTTGTGAAAGGTAATTATCAAGGGTCACTCACCATAGTATCAACTTGACCATGATATTGTATATTGTATATCAATCAACGGGGTAATCCAATTAGTAACTTCTGCTCCTTGATTTTTTTTTTTTACTTTTTATCACTCAACAATATGTTTTTTCAATAGTAACCTTGTCAACGTCCTTCAGTAACTATTCTCTTGACGACTGATTCATGCAACAACCTTCGACTATGATCCATTGTTACCAATGATACCTTCCTACTGTATAATAATCACATTAAATAATATACCAATCTTTGTTTTAATTACTCTTATCATTGTAATAAAAGCTTTTATTTTACTCAATCTATGACCAGTATAGCGGGTGTGGTGTTAGCTTATCTGGTGTGTAAGATTATCTACACTACTGAAAATCATGGTAGAGGGCTTATTTAGGACAAAAAGCCTTAGCTCCTGCAGAAATTTCGCGTAGAAGTGGCGGGTTTTCAATATTTTATCCGGCTAAATCCGCGAAGACTTGGGGGGGGTTCTTTCTTTCTCTTTAATTAATGGGTAAATAGGTCGACGAATCATCGCTAATGGACCTTAATATGTAGTATTCAAAAATGATTGGTACTTGGTGAGATAAATATATTTATTTATTTATATAAAGATAAAAAAGACTATTAAACTAACCATAATTTTTTAATCAATGTGGCGGGTGTTGGGATTGTACTGACCCCAAGTTGTAGGTAGGTGGCGTGCACGTCTAAAACGAATAACATCGGCTAAATACCGGTCTCGGTTGGTAGTAAAGATGGTCGCCTGGTCTTCTGGAAGCATTCGGTTGTAACTCATCTCTACAAGGTGCAAATTATCTTCTTCTTGGATTCGTCGCTCTTCTACAATTCGTTGTCGGTGTCTTCTAATTCTCTCTATTGCATCTTTCAAGTACACTTCGTGATTGAGGCATTGTTGTTTGGTGTCACCACGATAAAGTCGATCAAGTACGGTGTCGGATTCACTAAGGCTTGATTCTCCAACAACAGGCACCGAAATCGAAATCAAAATCAAAAAAAGCAGTAGCATGGCCAACAGGAATATCATCAACAGAAGCATTTCCAGTAGAAGTAACACCTTCAACAGAAGCACCGAAACCAAAATCAAAATCATAATTACCTTCATTACCTTCAGCGACATCATCAACCTCAACAATAACATCATCATCTTCATTACTATGAGTGGTAATGATTCCGGAAACAGATGTAGCAGCTTGGGCGGAACGATTTGCGGTTTGATCAAGATGGGGATGATCATCGATTTGGCCGGGATGGTGTGTGTTTGGTCTTGTTGACTTTTTAATGCAGTTCATAGTGTAGTTCAGTATAGAAGGATTGGTTTATGTAGGTGGTCTGATTGCTAGTATATATATTGTAATAAAACTCATATTTTACCTCAATCAATGTAATAAATGGTGCTTGATGGGATCTTTCGATAAAGTATCTTCCGATGATCATTGTGCCAACGATATGTCTTCTAACTAGATGTTTACATAACAAAAAAAAGCGGTTGACGAAAAAGGATGGGCAGCCACATACCTAGGTATCAACATCAGTGGCATAATTGTTTTGGCTTTCTATTAATATAAATAACAAGTTAATATCTTTTAATTTCATATTGTGATGTCATACAGTAGTAAATGTCGTCTCTTTTTTTTTTTTTTTTTTTTTTTTTTTTTTTTTTTTTTTTTTTACCTTGACGTTCTTTTAGTGAGTTCCAGGTGCTCACAAATAATCTTTCCCATTTAGATGGATCCCTGCGAAGAATTATTCTATGATTATATGAATCGACCAGTTGTTCACAGTGTTTGGCCAAGATTATATATGCCAAAAAGTCTTGTCGGGGTCGGCTGTAGCAATAAAGATGATTCCGTTTGAGGACACGCCAATGAGCTTCGATCAGCATTGTTAATTTTGCCGTGGGGATCCCTGGAGTAGTACAACGAGCCCATAAAACCCATTGTCGTTCCGTGTACCATTGTCTCCACAAGTACGCCCAAGCATCTGGCAACGATCTACGCACGCAATACTCATACATTTCCCGGGCGCAAGCTTGGTGGATTTGATCGGGAGTTAAATACGACGTACCTGAAAAAATGCATCAATTTCCCTTTTAGGTAATGACATGCATAAAATGGTTTATAACTTTATCTTACCTCGAGGAATTCGTTGATGGTAGCAATAGTGCTTTTCCATTATTTCAGAAATAGCTTTTATGTCCTCTTCAGGGCACCTTGCTTGTCTGGCAATTTGTGATCTGTTGTTGACCGTTGGGAGGAAAGTGGGACGAACAAAATTAAATTCCCCCATAACATCATCAATGTCAACTTCATAGATTGGACCAAGACTTCCTTTGGCTTTCTTTAAAGCAAGTCTAACAGCCCTTTTCAGATGCCACAAGCAGAGTCTCAGGATATTATCATCCCATGTTTGTCTTATTGCGTTGGTTTCGGTCGAATCTTTATCACAAAACATGTAATACGGTGACAGCCCGCAATCACGGAGAGCCCGGAAATAGCAGCATAGTGCCGCCACTTTGCATGCTTCAGCCACTTCTGATCCACGATTTTTTTTTTTTTTTTTTTTAAATAAAGCTCTCGAGACGGTTTGTCTTGTAGGTAGAATCTACAAAATATTCAACAACCTGGTCAGATCCAACACACAAATCAAAAAACATTGTGGTGAACCCCAACCCCCGCCAATGATCATTATCTTCCCAGCGCAACTAATACAACCAAACAAAGACGAGACAAATATTTTTAAAACAGGGTTTTATTATATTTCACATACACTCAATCAATCTATACTAAATCTAATACTAGTTCGCCAAGTAATCGGAAGAGTAGTTGTCATTGTTGTCATTGTTCACCAGAGACATGATTCGCTTAAGTTTAGTAATAATAAAAAAAGCCAATATACACACTGTTTAAACCATGCAATCACCCAAATTACTTTTCCGTTTACCCAGACCTTTTTTCCCCACAAACCCCCTTTTTCTTTCTTTTTATTTTTCTTACCTCCCGGAAGCCAGCGTCCTGGTATTCGCGCACCAAGATTCTTGACGACACCATCTGGTCATCAGCACGCCTATAAAGATGAACAATCGCCTGACTCTTCCAATAATACATCTGTGCGCGGGTGATGTTGTACCCGAATTGTCGTTGCACCTGAGCGAATAGATCCCCAGAGGTCAATTGGTGGGCATGGGTAGTGATGAATTCCCGGACTTCAATGGGCATGCTTGGATGTTCGTCTTCATTATGGGGTTCGTGCTGTTCCTGGTGTTTGACAGTGAGAGTTATCCACCTTTGTTGTCGATAGATCACACCGGAAAGTTCGCCACCACAATCGTAGGTTGTCATACACTGGCCCAACCTTACCAATTCGTTTGGTGGACGTTGTTTATTAACATCTGTCCGCTGAGCACACAGTCCAAGAAATGCCACCGAGTGTCGCTTCTTTGGATTGGCGATGTTTTTTTTTTGGTGTATCGGAATCCTCCAGCGTGCTCCACCACCAGGTAGATGGCGTCAATAAGCTGCTCATCCGTATTGTCGATATGACCGTCATCGATAAATAAATGGCCATCAAAAATAATATCGGTATCTAGGGAAGGAGAGTCATCGAAGCTGTCGGCAAGTTGTTCAATAGGAATAAATTCACCAAAATCAGGACATACAGGTACTGGTGTACCACGATTACGACAATTCAAGCACGTTTTATAATCAACTCGTCGACCAGCAAACAAAGCAACTGGGCATGACTTTCGACATCTATTACAGTATCGTTCCAGAAAGTTTCCGAAGTCGTCGTTGTTTTCCGAGTGTGAAGAAGGAGAGGATGTAACTGATAGAGACATTTCAAAAGTTAATTATTAAAAAGAAAGAAAGAAAGAAAAAAAAATCCAAGTCTTCGCGGATTTAGCCAGATAAAATATTGAAAACCCGCCACTTCTACGCGAAATTTCTGCAGGAGCTAAGGTTTTTAACCCCCGCACTTCAAACCCCGCGACCGTTTTTTTTCTGTAGGGCTATGATCGTAAATTGTCGGCATGAAAGACGTAAAATTATGGATAGAAGAAACTACGTAGATTCTGGATTCATACCGTTGTCGAAGATCCTTCAAGATAGTATTTCAGATTTTTCTTCCCTTTATTATCTTTACTTTTTACCATTATTGTCTTTATCTTGTATGCTAACTCATTCATGGCGGAATTCGCGCATGTAAATGTTGGAGGGGACAAACATTATATAGATCGTATATACACCACTTTGATCAACGTGCTCACTCAACTTTATGATCGAACAACTCAAGATGTGGAAACGCTAGCAAATCGGTATGTCATCACGTTGGAACAGGCCTTCATACTGAAATTAGAAGCTAAAAAAAAAGACCCTGTAAGTGATATGATTTCACTCTTTTTTATTGTAATACTAAATGCTCTGCTTTATAGTCTTGCAACTCGACAACAACAACAACGCGGTAGCTGAACGAATATGAGGAAGCGTGGATTGGCTAGAAGCAGCACAAAACGTGGCAGGACGAAGACGAATCCGTGGAATCAGCAAACAACAATACTTCAATGACATTCTACCTCACCATGAAGAATACACAATGAAACGATCTTTCAACGCATATGTCAAAAACACTACAGAAATACTTTGTTTCAAAACATCATCAAGTCGACACAGCAAGTCACCAATGTAGCATACCGGTCGCAGCTGTTTTTGATAGATTACGCCATTCACTACCCAGATAACTTTCCGCCAGCCTTCTTATCATTGAACGGCCTATATTCTATGACGCAGCTTATACGTGGATCACCTTTAACATCAACAAACCCACGTTTTCCGAAGGCTGAAATACAACAACACTGGAAATATGATCATAAATCACTCCGACCTTACCACCGCTTATGATACGAACACGAAAATTCTCTCTGACTATTGCCAGCGACAATCAACATGTAACAATTTACACTTATCAGGGAGCTTTCCGAAACGAATCAAGCACTTTTGCCGATTCAAGTTTTTTTAATTGTTGGAAGAGGTATGTTTATTGATTTTGCCAATTTGTTTATTACTGTTATTGATTTTTTTTTTTTTTTTTTTGGATTGTATACTGCAGGCACCCAACTCGCCTATGATGAATATCATGATTGATCTACTCTATGACAAGTTTGCAGCTCACACACAAGCAAGTAGCCTGGTCCCCACAATCCCAAATACCATTCCTATTGACTTACATCATGCTATGACTCAAGTTTGGACTGATTTGATTGCCTTAAAACCTACCACTATGGCTGTATTGAATCCTCGTGTAATGGCGGCCAATCCTGGATTCCTAGTACCTATCTGCACTTCAATCATTGATATATAGGACAGATAAAACGCTGAAGAACATGATGAACCTTTGAAGACCTACTCCTTCTCAATTCTCCCAACACCTTCTACTCATAGAAAATTCATTGCGCTGTTGCCAGAAAACATCAAAACAAGGTCAGGATACCAAGGTGCCATAAACCGTGGGGATGGACCGACATTTTTGGCCTCTTACCAAATATTCAATGATGTATTTCAATTCCGGAAATTTGGGTCTGAAAGGTAAAAAGGATGGCAAGGATAAAAAAAAGTAATTGATCTTAACAACTTTCTTTTCCTAGTCCTTACGACATTATATCCCCTACTTTACGACATCTTATTTTTTAACCCAGACATCCATTAGTGTAAATAGTGTACAGTAAACAAGTTAAGTTCAAGCAAAGTTTTATTCATAAAAGATGAGATGAAAAGGAGTTACATAAGAAGTTTGACACAAGTCTGCGATAACGAAAATATAATTCGCACTCAAACCTCCCTCCTCCATGTTCAAAAGTCGTAAAAGTCAATGTTATGAAGAAAATCTTGATTGGCCTGTCGTCTCTGCAATATACATTTCTTTTTTTTCTTTTCACATGTCATATAGACAGACCCCTTTTGCGACCGGATCAATGCGTCCTCGGAACGTGATACTAACAACTCCGACGGTGTGGCAAAATAAAGTGTCTTTCAAAAGAAAAACTCCGAGAAGAAAATAACAGAAGGAAAAGATATCTAAAGAGACATGGAAGAAAGGAGAGAGAGAGAGAGAGAGAGAGAGAGAGTGTGTATGTTTTCGTGTGTGTACTTGGGATGACAGAGAAAGAAATACATGCAGTACACAGTTAATTGTCCATCATCACCAAAAATAAGTTTCAACTCCCGCTGACATTTTTCAAGAAAAACGGGGACACTTCTTTTTTTCCCGCTTCCTTCCTCATCATCATTATCATCATCTCCTTAACCATGGTTACCACTGAAAACACTGTATCTGCTGTCCATGCCGAAGACATTGCCTTTGCCCGTGCTCTTCATGGTAAAGAAATCAAGTCTGGTTTGATTGCCAATTTGAAATCCAAGAATGCTGATGTCCATAACGTCGCCACTGATACTTATTTGAAAATGTGGAAGAAGGCTGAAGTGGAAACCAAAGAAGATGAAGATCAACGATTGGATAGTTATACTAAACTTGTCAACTCTTACTATAACTTGGCTACTGACTTCTATGAATATGGTAAGAGAAGAAAAAAAAAGTAGTGGTGGGTACTAACTATTTTTTTTTTTAGGTTGGGGAACTAGTTTCCATTTCTGCCGTTATTATCCTGGTGAAGAATTCTTCCGGGCTATTGCTCGTCATGAACACTATTTGGCTGCTAATACTGGAATCAAGAAGGGTATGAAAGTGTTGGATGTAAGTAAATAGACATGCATGCGGTGCGTTATCATGACTAAATTGATCTCCTTTATTTTTTTTAGGTTGGCTGTGGTGTTGGTAAGGAACATTTTATGAAAAACGACTGGGAAAAAATAAAAATAAAAAAGACAACTCACACATCTATTGACAGGTGGCCCTGCCCGTGAAATTGCTCATTTCACTGGCGCTCATATCACTGGTTTGAATAACAATGCTTACCAAATCGAACGTGCTTTCCATTATGCTGCCAAGGAAGGATTACAAAATCAAACCAACTTTATCAAGGTAACTATAATAAAGGCGGGAAAAGGATATACTGATACATACTTTTTTTTTTTTTTTTTTTTTTAAAAAAAAAGGGTAACTTTATGGAAATGCCATTTGAAGATAACTCTTATGATGCAGTATATGCGATCGAAGCCACCTGTCATGCCCCCACATTCGAAGGTGTCTATGGTGAAATCTTCCGTGTCCTGAAACCCGGAGGTAATTTCGGTTGTTACGAATGGTGCATGACGGATGATTATGATGCGTCCAATGTCCAACATCATGAAATCGGTCATGGTATTGAACGTGGTAATGGTATTCCCAAGATGCGACCTACTGCTGAATGTCTCCAGGCTCTAAAGAACGTGGGCTTTGAAATCGAATTGCATCAAGATATGGCCGATGTGGGTGATGCGATCAAGTGGTATTATCCTTTGGAAGGTGATTTGCGTAAATGTCAAACCATGCGTGATGTCTTGACTACGTTGGCGATGACCAAGGCCGGTCGGTTTACGACGACAAACCTTTGTCGGGTTTTGGAAAAGGTTGGTTTGGCTCCCAAGGGAACGGTGGAAACTCAAAAGTTTTTGGAAGTGGCTGCCGATGCTTTGGTTGCTGGTGCTCAACAAAACTTGTTTACTCCCATGTTCTTCTTTGTTGTCCGAAAACCTATGAATGCTTGATATAGTCTCTCCCTCCTTACCTACTATTAATACATATTGTTAATTCATATAGTGATAGTTTCTTTTTTTAATTACTCTGTAATCCTGATTTTTATGTCTTATTCCCTTTTAATCAACCCAACCAATAAAAATACACATATACAATCTGTAATGCTTCTTTGACATGCCAAAAAACATTGAAATCCCGCGATTTGCTGAATAAGCTTTTCCTGGTCTTCCTGGTTTTTCTTTCTTTCTTTCTTTCTTTTCATAATATATACCATGCCTCTACTCCAATTGCCTATCGAACTTCTAGAATCCATTGCAGCAGAATTGGATATTTGTACTTTATGGAATCTCTTGGACACTTGCACTTACTCTCGATACTCATTACTGGCATCAACGAAAATCTGGAAACGACTAGTATTCGATTTAGACTCTCATGGTCTTCACGCCGTTTACGCCGCTCTTCGACGATTCAGGGATGACAATGGCCATGACTTGCGCCGATTGGTGGAAAAAGTAAGTCTCTCTCTCTTTTTGTTTTACTAATACTCGAATGAATCCTTATTTTCTTCTTCTTTTTCTTTGGTTGGTAGGTGGTAATGGACGGTACGGATGATTCCATGATCTCACCTATAGTAATGCTCGTCAAGTTCCCTCGATTGCGTATCCTCAGCGCCAAACATCGACGATTCAACACCAATCTAGAAACCGACACCAAAATACTACAAGAACTGATCAAACAAGGCAAAATAACAAACGGCACGTTATCACTGGAACAATTAATGTTATATCACTATTATATGGACAATGAACCTCATTTGGATGCGTTTCAACGGACTTTGGATCGTCTCACGAATAGTCAAGAGGTGCAATTGGATATACGGCGTTGCTATGATCCTTCCTTGGAAACACTCATCAATACCCATTTGCGTCTTGATCCTTCTTCACATGGTGTTGGTTGCCTGCGGATTATCTCTCGTGATGCCTTATGCTGGAATTGTCACGTACACTTGGACCGGTGCTGGAAGTGTGAACCTCGGTGTAAAGGGTGTAAAGCAAAACGTCTGCCTCCTTTGGCCAATGATAATCAACGTAAACAGAAACTGGTCAAGATAAAGAAGCAACCTATCATGGATCAAGAATTACAGGAACACTTTAGTTTATTTGAATAAAATAGAATAGAATAAAATGGGGTTGGTGGGACTATTTACATGTTTTATCTTAATGTGTGATTAAAAATGACAAATGCACATTGACCTTTTTTTAATTTAAAATTGAATTTTATTTTAAATTTATTGCTTTAATTCTCTTCTTCTTCTTCTTCTTCTTCTTCTTCACAACTAAATGGCCAAAGCAAGCAGACTGTCTATGCTCTTATGGGCTGCTCCAATCATTGCCTCCACAACTTACTCTCACTTGGTAAAAGGTACCACTCTAGAAAACATTCTTTTTCTTTTTGATACTCATTACCAAGTGTTTTTCTTACGTGTAGGACCACCCGCCAAGTCATGGACCTTGAAATATAATCTCCTTGTAGCCATTATCCGAACTTACATTACTGGCCCTGGTGCGGCACTGACTCCTGAAAAAATGCAACATGGCTCACTCCAACACCACCAACCGCTTCCCAAACTATGCACTGAAACCGAACTTGTCATTGACCCAACCTATCTTGAAAAAAGCATTCGCTTACTCCAACCACTGAATCTACCCTCACAACAGCAACAACAGCAACAACAGCAACAAGATTTACAAGTAAGTTGGATTACTCATTCTCAAGAAACGGGTCACCAACGTACTTTATTATATTTCCACGGCGGGGCATACTTTCTCGGTACTTACAAATTATATCGTCCGTTGTTGGGCAAATTATCACTCAAGGCGGGCGCTAATGTGTTGGCAGTGAACTATCGCTTGGCCCCACAAAATCCATTCCCAGCTGCTCTGGAAGATGCTTTGGCGGCTTATCTTTATCTTTTGGATCCTCCTGCTCCTCTCAAACCTATTCCTGCTGCTGATATTGTCATCTCTGGTGATTCTGCAGGTAACAAACAAACAAACAAACAAACAAAAAAGGAAGGAGGGAATTAAAAGTGGGAAATGCTCATGATGTCTTTTTATTCTTGTTTTAGGTGGTGGATTGACTATGGCCTTGTTATTGACTATTCGTGATCAAGGTTTACCTATGCCTGGAGGTGCCATTTTGATCTCACCATGGATTGATCTCACTCACTCACTTCCATCTTGTCAAGCCAATGAACTCACTGATTATCTTCCTGTGTCTTTTGGCACAAGATCAGAAAGTGATCAACTTCACTTGTATGCACCCAATCATTGTCTAAAACATTATTTGGTCAGTCCCTTGCACGATCCACATCAATGGCACGGTTTACCACCACTCCTTATTCAAACCGGTAATGCCGAACTACTTCGGGACGAATCCATCTGTGCCAGTTTCAAAGCCACCAACACCTTTTATGATACCGCCGCCGCCGCCGCTTTGCCTCTTACACACGTGACCTTGGATATTTATGATGATCAACCTCATGTATTCCAACTACTTTTGCCAACCAAAGCTGTCGATCGATCTATCAATACCATGGCCGCCTTTCTCAACAACCCTTCCATTCAACAACAGTGCTTGATGATTCGATCTGTCACATTTGATGGTCATGTACAGGATGTCACCCAAGATATGATCAAAATCCATCAAGGTGATATTTGGCAAGACTGGCTGGATCGGTTGGATAATCCTAATATGCTGAAAACAAGATTGGAAAAGGTGGCTAAATTGTAGTTATAGTAATAGTAATAGTAGTAGCCATAGTAATAGTTATAATGTTAATTGTGTATTAAAGATAATGCGCCTTTTTTATTATTTATTTATTAATATCATCTAACCATCCTATATATCTCTTACACAAAAATTATTGCCAATGACACTATGAATCCAACCCAAATGTATAGAAATACGTGTATAAGAAGTTTGTCCGATACAAGTGACCCGAGTTTGCGAATCTTTGATACGGGAATCCCCAAAACTAGTCAACCCAATCACAGTGTTCTGAAATACAAGTGACCCACCACTATCACCCTGACACGTCGAATCAGGCTCTATGATGGCCGTGATACAAATCAGGTCGTTTCGATAACGACAATACTTGGCCTTGGGATTCGCACCGTTTTCTTGTGTGATATCACGCACGACAGTTTCTTTCAGGTACCGAGAAGGTTGAATCCCCGCAACGAACTGATTGTTGTTTAAATTATAGTAAAGCGCATGAATATTACCAAACCCCACACTGGTCAGGGGGCCAGGGTAATTTGGACGAAAGCCGGGACCGGTCAAGCACGCCGGTTGCACATTAGGAACGGGCTGGGCCAGTCTGATCAGAGCAATATCCGCCTGTGATGTCGCATGCCCCGGCCGGTATCGACCACGTTGGAACTCGATATGGACAACAGGAATACGGCCTCGGTCATACAATGCGTCCAGGTCATGACTTCCCACGCCGACTTGTAGTTTTTGAGGTGGATTGAATGGTTGGAAAGTGTCGAGATCAATGACACAATGGGCTGCCGTCAGGACCCACAATGAGTTCAAGAGGACGCCGTCACAATGATGGCTGCTTTCTTTTTGGAGAGGCGGGGTGTTACGTCGAGCCTCGGCGGTGGAGGCAATGTTCTTGGTTAATGCAATCGATACCTCCCATGGGTAACTTCCATTGTCGGCGGTTCGTCCACCGACTATCTTGGTGCCTTTATTTTGATTTGATGTCAAGGCATCGGGTGCCGTGATACATGGTAGTGCGACTAGAAAAATGCTCAAGGGAGTTTTCCAGAATTTCATCCTATGTTTATATTTTTTTTAAAGAGAGAGAGAGAGAGAGTGAAACGGAAAGGTAAAAGAGAAAAGGATAGAAATTGGGCGTTGGAAGAAAATCAGGAGTAAGAAAAAAGGGGGAGGGAAATCGTTTCCTTACATGTCGCCCTTTATCGTCAAGATATCAAAGGGAGAAAAAGTCACTCGTATCCCTTACTGCTCCAATTATGTAACTCATCATTCATGCATGCATTCATCTTTTTCCTCTACTTGGAGAGTCAGGGCAGATCATTCTCTTTCTCACTTTAAAGCAAACTCAGCTGTCAGATTTTTTTTTCTTTACCCCTGGATGGATGTCAAGGCAACTCAAAGAGCAAAAACCACGGATTGGCAAACTGCATCATATACCCTTTGGGTTATATTAATTTGATTTCATCCATGATTGCTCTCTCTTTTCTACTTGATAAACATAAAAGGGTCAACAAAGGGGGGGGGGAAGAGATTCAGAACGACGGGCATCGTCACAAAAAGTGTATATAAAAAAGTGAATCTACCACTCCTTCTCTTTTCTTCTCATCAAAAACAAACTATTTTACAACATGTTGAAACTTCTGCTTGGTCTGATCTTTTCTCTTTTGGTTCTCACTGTTTCTTGTATTCCTGCCAAACGATCCTTTGAACCGGTCATGAAAACCGCCACGGCTATTGAAATCACAGATATCGCCGATCCCGAATTCGTAATCCCTTGTCCTGAGGAAATCAATGAAGATACTTGTAAGTTTTACCTAGATACCCGTATTTCAAATTCATTTTTTTTATCATAGACTTTTTGTTTTATGAATTACATGGTGATCAATTGATCAAGAATACTTTATTGACATGTGATGATAATACACCGGGGGGTACTCACCCCCAACCCGCCCTTGCCTGTGAAGAAATCTTGGAAGTCGAGGGTGATTGTGGTAAAATCGACCCTGCGGTATGTTTCTGTCCTGCCGATTTTGATCCTGTGGTGGTTAATGTCCAAGGTAAATTCAAAGGTACACCTTTCAAACTCTTGCAAACTTTCCAGAACCCTTGTATCTTCAAATGTGCCACCAAATCCATTGAACACTTTGTCACCATCGGTCTTGGGCTCAATTAAAGGCACCAGGCATTTTGTAGTAAAGTATTTTTTCTTTTTATCATTCATTAAACATGGGACCCCACGCCCTTCAATCGGAGGTACAATTTTATCAGCGGCATATAAACCGGGATTTGAAAATCCAGTCGGAAGGGAAATGAAGCCCCTCTTTTGAAAGAATCCCTTCCCCTCTTCATGGATAGTATCCCTTACAGTTGATGTATACCTTGCATGTGTGGCGTTATCCACTTTACTATGAGATTTTTAAATGAAATGTATAGGAAAGCAGATCTTTTATTAGTCATCACTTTTTGTTTATTGCAAAGTTGCCATTAAGAAGCGGAAAGTCAAAAAAGTTAGTGGCATGATTCTTTCAAAAAGACATTCAATAAAAAACGACAAAGTAATCACCCCACGATTTGATAGTATATACATAATGGACTTTATTAGATAGTAAAAAAAAAAGTAGTCTAATTTAATAAAGAGTGGTATTGGGGGTATACATATATTATAGAGTAGTTATCGTAAGCCGAGGATCTTTACAATGCCGCCGTTTCCTATTTTGTAATAAATCCTCATCGTTATCAGACGATCGTTTTCGACAAGTGAGAATAGGTGAAGAAGAAGCGGATGTAATAGAAGAAGGCGATAATGCTGGTAAACAACAAGATGGTTGCCGTTGTTTTTGTGATGATGGTTCGTCGTCGTCCACGAAAGTAACATCCAAAGAAGAAGAAGAAGAAGATTTCGCCAACACATGTGTATGTAAGAGTTCATGCCATTGGTCAAAAGTGGTTTGAGCTACATACAGTCGATAATTTAACAAGTTTAAAAACACTCGTTCGGCGGTATTGATCTCCTTGACGGGAAGCCCCGCTGCTTGTGCCCATGCCGAATTTCGATAAGTTTTATCTTGGACGAATTTAGCGGCCACTACCAGACTGGCCAAAAACATACGCCGACCACAATGAATATACGCATCATTCGTGTCACGTAACGTCGATTGGTCAAGATGGTGGAGAATGGCAGGTCGGGCACGAAAGAGATAAAAAAAGGCGGTTTGGAGAGTCGAGTAGGTGGTACGTGATCGTTTCAAGACTTGTTGAATAAAACACCGTAAGGGCACAATGGAGCCTTGGGATTGACGAGTGTTGGGCCAGATCGCTTCAATCACCATGGCATTCATATCCACCAATGCATCGACATAGGCAATTCGATCCATCATGGACTTGGATCGATTAGAATGTGGATCTTTAGGCGGACAAGATGACATTGATATAGTATCTAAATATATAGGGAAGGGCATGTGGTAAAAAGTAGAGAGAGAAGAGAAGAAAAAGAAGAAGAAAAAGAAGAAGAAGGATCCAGGTTAATTTTTTTTATCTTGGCCCCTTTTTATATCTCCAGCAGCCCGGAAAAAAATCACCCTATTACATTTTTCCTTAAAGGCAAACGGATCGGGGTTACGGACCCTTGGTAACCGATTGTGCCCTAATCAAAAATAGTTTCTCTCATCCGGCATCATTCTATTTTTTAAGGGGGCAAGCTAATAAACAATAACAAACCCCCATTCAACAATGAGAATGATGATGAGGCGTCAGTGTATTCCAGTAACAAACAATGACATTTGCTATTTTTTGTGCCTCTCCCTCTCACGTGCACATGTTATTTTGACTCACAGCACCAAGGCATTTCTGTAAGCACGGGATAACTCGTGTAAGGTCTAAACAAGGTTTCTATCATGATCTTTTTCCGTCGTGAAGACATCAAAGATCTCATGTTCCAATCAAAAAGTAGTCCCAAATCATTCATTACATCGCCCAATCAACATCATGTTTTATTACATATAAAATAACTTTTTAAAAAGAAGATCTATCTAACTACGAGACATGTATCAAGACCAAATAGAGAGGAGAGTAAAAAGCCAGTATGTTTATTTCCCTATATCCTATTTTTTCCTTTTTCCTATTTTTCCTTTTTTTTTTTCTTTTTCTTTACCAACGTCTAGGAGGAGGAGATCGAGATCGTGAAGGACGAGAATGATCCCTTTGTCTTCTACCACGATCATATCTTTCCATTTCCCGATTCCAATCATCATCTTCAGGTTGTCGTCGGCGGTCACGTCTATCATAAGAGTGACGTTGATCCTGACGACGCCGATGATGACTGCTGCTATTATGATGATGACGGTTATAATCCCTATTGTCACCACGACGATAATCATAACGAGTACGCGAGTAATCCCGACCAGACCTTGAAGGTGGCTATATATGTAATATATGTTTGTTAGTTCATCACCACAAAAAATAAATTAAAAAGCTTTTTCTTTACCGTATAGTTTTCCAAGGCTTCTCTGATCTTCATATAACCAAGATGTTGTTTACCATCGAAATGTGCTGTAGGAATATCTGTTGTTTCATGCGTTACCAGTAATGCTCCACATATTTCACATACTTCCATGCGTTTATCCGATTTACTTGCCATTTCTTCCGCCTACAAAAGAAGGTATGAATGACAGCGTCCATTTTGCGATT
This sequence comes from Chlamydoabsidia padenii, assembly GCA_025330725.1. Taxonomy (NCBI): domain Eukaryota; kingdom Fungi; phylum Mucoromycota; class Mucoromycetes; order Mucorales; family Cunninghamellaceae; genus Chlamydoabsidia; species Chlamydoabsidia padenii. The sequence continues at coordinate 89,695 of JAIWND010000057.1, read as the reverse complement.
CCCAACAGTAATATTTACCTCTTTCAGTAACTTTAATTCGGTTTGAAGTTTTTCAACTTGATTGGTCAGATCACTGGCTTCTTGTACACGGCCTTCTTCACCAGCTTCTTCAATCTATGTAGATGGAGTGAGTATTAAGTTTCTTTTTATATATGTCTATATATTACCTTTTGGAGATATTCTTTGATTTTGACTTCAAGCAGTACCACCTTTTCATGTCGTTCTTCGTTGACCATTTCTTTACTCTATTTATATATATATATATATATATAATAAATGAGTAAAGTATGTCTATTACCACCACCTCTTTTTATCGATACTTACTTCCTTCTTCTTTTCATCTTGAAGATTGACTCGTTCACGACCATGTCTGATTTTGCGAGACACATCATTGATCAATTGTTGTAAAAAGGCATAAAAGTCTTGTTCATAAGGATAATTGCCCTTGTCGTTGGATTGTTGATACTTTTCCCGTAGTCGATCATTATGGATTTTATTACAAGCGCCTAAACAGAGAAACATGTTAGAAAAAAGAAGCGGAGAGTTTTGATCTAGCAACTTACCAAGATCGGATTTTGTATTAGTGAATAACAAGTGAGGACAAAAGGCAACCAAATAGTTTTTACAAACCTATCAACAAGGAGGAGAGTTAGTATTTTGATTTATCTAGTTTGTATCATGTCTTACCCCATCATCCCAGAAATCTTTATTGTCCACTTCAACATATTGAGACATCAAGTCTGCTAACATGGCTTTTTGGTAATCTATAACAATGGTTAACTGTTTTTAGACAAGTTTCATTTCTATTCCTATTTCTAGTGGTAACTTACCCATCTTGACTAAAAGTTGATGATGTGGAAGAAAGAAAGAAAGGAGAGTGAATTGTTATTTTTCGCCTCTGTAAAAAACATAGGTCCCTTTTCAAACCCCGATCACACGGCTTAAAAATTCCAACACTTGACTCTTTTCTTCCCATCGTTTATACCCTCTCTCTCTCCACACATAAATTACGAAACAAAACAACCAACTTTAACCTCATCTCAACACCTAAATCAATCTTATGTTCATCACACTTCTTTTTGCTTATCTTTTCGTGGGACTTTTATTTTATGTTGAATACCGGTACGAATCCTCACGAGTAACCACAATGCTACAAACCTCTGGCGATGATCAAGGCACAACCACTCTCTTACTGGGCACTTGGATTTTTAGTCTGGCATTCGGCTTACTATGGCCATTACTGATTGGTTATGGCGACATGGACAATGTTCTGCTTTCTTTTATAGGACTTGGCTGGATTCTTGGCGGCATTATATTGTTGCGTTGGGCCATGTTTGCTAATGCATTCTACATTCGCCCCTTGGCCACCACTGACGACCAATACTTGTGTACTGACGGACCTTACAAAGTCATTCGTCATCCTGGTTATGTTGCGTTTTATTTGGCCGGACTGGGGTTTGGTCTGGCAACGGCAAGTTGGGTTGTCTTTGTTACCATCGCTTTGGTCATGGCCTATGCTTACCTCCGTCGAATCCAAGCTGAAGAACAAATGATGTTGGAGCAGTTTAGTGTGGATTATCAACAATATGCAGGTGAATCTTCCAGGTAAAGAACTAGAAGAAAGAACAAAAAAAATTGGATGGTATACTTACTTGGCTTCTTCTTTTTATATATAGAGTGATACCATTTATCTATTGAAATGCTCCTTTTAAATGGGCTTGGGTTATAGTTTAGGTTATTAATAACTAGTATCATTATCATGGTCTGTAGTTTTTATTTATTTGTATCCTTTATTTGTTATGTTAATAAACTATTTGACTTGTTTGAATCCATACAATACCTTTTTTGAAAGTCGGCATTTAAAATATTCAAACATGATTCATGGCATGAATTTTTATTGACTTGGTCAATCATCATCATCATTTACTACAAATGGAACTTCCTATATTATCTTCAATCCAAGTGATATATTTGGAAGTACGAGTATAAGCGGCATCACCATTACAAGTTTGATACTTGTATATACCCACTTGTTTAGCACCACCAAAGCTCGTCAAACCAATGACCAAATCGCCGCCATGGACCAGCGATCCACCGCTATCACCTTTACAAGAAGAGTCGCCCGAGGTCACAGGATTAATACAAATTAAATCAGACCGAGCGAAACAGTTCAGGGCTGTCCACGACACATCTTTCATATCCGCCTCTTTCAAACTCTTGGGTGGAGCATACCCAGTCCAAGTATTTCTTATGCCATCAAACACCATGCGTGTAGTACTACCCCATCCAATCACCATCAATGGACTACTGTAGCCAAAGATCGGGTCCGATTTGGCCAGACATGCTGGTGTGACGGTCGTGTTGACGGGTCGAGCCAGTTTTATCAAACCAATATCATGACGAGACGTGCTCGATTTCGGATCATAGTCTTCCGAAAGAATGATCCTTGATACAGGAATCCGGCCATTATCATAAATATCAACAAGGCTTCTTTGGCCAACACCAACACCAAAGGGGGCTGATTTAAACGTGGTACTTTTGGTACTGAATGGGGCCAGGCAATGCGCGGCGGTGACAACCCATTCTGGGGAAATTAAAACCCCTCCACAGAAATGGGTCTCGAGCTTGGTCTTTTCTGTTTGCTTTTGTCGTTCTGCTTTCTCGGTGGGAATATCTTTGAGTAATCCCAGGGATACTTCCCAAGAATAAGCACCTAATTTTGCCTCTCTTCCACCCACAATTTTGAACTCTTCACCAAAGGGAGAGGCTTTGATTTGTATGGTTGAACCAAGTAATGACAAGAGGGAAAAAATAGTACTCCTCATGATATTTTGTAGTTGATAGATAGATCTGGAAGAAGGGGTAGAAAAAAAAAAGCGTTTTTATAATCAATGTCTTCTCCAAAACACTGGATTGTACGATATTCAGAATGAAATTGAATTGATTAATGGCGAAGACTCCGGCTATCTTCTGATTGAAAGGATATGCCGTCGCACTTGGCTAGGTTCAAAATTCTTGCTAAGCAAAATATCTATGATGTATGAGGCGTTTATACGCAAGGCGGCTATAAAATGGTAATTACATGACAGGTCAATTCCGAAATACCGGTAACTCTCTTTTTGGAAGTAAAAGGATGATCATTGCTTTCTAGAGACAACTGTTAGTCCGTCATGACCCAACCTACATAAAAGGTATGCTTTAAATAGGCGATTGAACTTGCATGAATTTCCTCTTTCTCCCTCAACTCCGTTGACTTATATATATATTCTCGACGTTTTTATCGTTGTGTCTACTTTTAGAAATGTATGAAACAACACGTGGATGTGTAATCACTAAACAGGTAGGTGCGGGTCATATACTTATCCGAACATGCAAACCTCGAAACTTGACGATGACAATACAAAGTATAGCAGACATAATTTATAATTGTATGTGGGATAACTGACAAGAATTTACTTCATTGTACAATTGTAAAGGAAAAAAAGCTTTGAGAGCTAGTCCAAACCTTTTGAAATATTGAAAAACTTGGTGCCAAAAAAAAAGTACACGCATATCTGGGGGAATTGCTAGGCGCACGGAAAGTACGCATGTAATTTTAGAAGACCAATACGTACTCGCTCAATTGTTAGCGGATGCTAATGATTAAAGTGGCGATGTGGAAACTATAGCATAATTCCAACATACTTCACCGCAAAAGCCAAGCTCTAAGACCCTTGTGTCAGTCTTCCCAAGCTTACGATGACTTTTTTCTGCCTTTTGCGACGAAGATTATTTTAATTTTTCTGTGCGTATAGTAATTCCCAATATCTGGGTCTTTTTTTCTTTCTTTCTTTGAGGATTCAAATCCCGCCTCTGCTTCCATTTTTTCTTTTTTCGAATACGCTACAGTCTGTATCAAAAAACAGAATTGGTAAGTATAGCAACGCTTTTTATTAGTAGATGTATAAATTGATTAATAGTATTGTACTTTTTGTTTGGCAAAAAGGACTAAATAACAAAAAAAAAAAAAAAAAAAAAAAAAAGAGGGGGAGGGGATTGATAGATATATGAAGTAAAAAGAAACAATCTATTTCGCGCAAACCTTGGCTTTGATATTATCTTCAATCCATTTGATATTAGCAGCCACTCGAGTGTAGGCAGCATCACCATTACAAGTTTGGTATTTTTGATATGCGCGAGGTACTGGTTTACTGCCTCCGAAACTAGTGATGGCAACAACGCGATTATCTGACGAAACAAGAGATCCACCACTATCACCTTTGCAAGACCCATCACCTGCAGAAATGCCCTGGATACAAAGCAAATCAGGTCGACCTTTACAGATGCTTGATTTAGCCGAGACATCATCCATCTTGGCTTGCTTCAATTTTCGAGGCGGCGAGATTTCACTCCATTCGTTTGTGGGCAAATCGATCACCATGGGTTGAGTGTTCCCCCACCCAATCGCAGTCAGAGGTGAAGGATAGGGGGTAGTAGGATCTTTTTTAGCGAGACAGGCCAACTCGCCCGTGGCGGACTTGCTGAGTTTGACCAATGCAATATCTTCTTTGGACGAAGGCGACGAGGATCTATACCCCTTCTTGATGATCACTTGACTGGCAGGGATTCGGCCTGTATCATAAATGTTCACGAGATCTTTGCCACCGATTCCAGCACCAATGGATTTGGCGTCTAAAGGAGTGTCCATTGTATTGTAATCGACGACACAATGCGCCGCGGTTAACACCCAGTCCTTGTGGATCAACAACCCGCCACAGAAATGCCTTTCCAGTTTGTTTGCTACGGGTATCTTCTTGCGTTCTTCTGGGGTGCTAGGGACGCCTTCAAAATCACCCAAAGAGACTTCCCAGGGGAAGTCATTGCCTTGGACTTCGGATCCACCCACGATTTTTTCTTCATCCAATGGGGCAGCATGGATCAAGGTCGCACTAAACAGAATAGTAAAAAGAAAAGCGGTTTTCATGTTTGTATTTTTTTTTTTTTTTTTTTGATAAAGGGTGGGTTGTTTGTTTAATTGTATTTATACATGTCAGCCCTTTTGTGAAGAAAAAAAAAGGGGGGGAGGGGGAAGAGGTAAAAAGATCTTGTTTCTGCACATCAAAATAGGCGGAATAATGAAATCCGCCGTCATGCATGATAAGCACTCCTAAACAAAAAATCCTAAGAGGACTTTTTGCAACCACTACATCTTGAACAAATAAATCAAAACTAAAAAACGTTCAAATAGTTATGCGCTTATTATACTTCGACCATCACCATCACTTTTTTTTTTTTTTGGCAAGTACCAGGATAGGAAACGGACCAAACAGTCGAAAATAGTCGGCGGAAAAAAATAGTAGGGGATAATCCGCCCTCAGTATCAGGGAGACATCACATAGTACCTTTTAAACATTGTACAAGTCACTGATTTCTTTCCTTTTCAGTTGCCAAGTGGAAATCAAACAAATAAAATAAATTAAAGTCAAGAAGGAGGGAATCTTGAAAGTGTTCAAGGGACATTTTATTGATTGATTAAAAAAACACTACATTTAAAAGGGGGGAAAACCAGTCTAAGAGGAAGGAAACCGAGAAAAGAGAGACCGAATGGATTGGAAGAATGATGGTTGATCCAGTGCGGTTTGTGTAGAAATATTGTACTTTTTGTTCGACAAAAAAGACTAATTAACAAAAAAAAAAAAAAAAAAAAAAGCGAGAGAGAGAGGGAGAGGGACTGATAGATATATAAAGTAGAATTAAACAATTTATTTCGCGCAAACCTTGGCTTTGATGTTATCTTCAATCCATTTGATATCAGCAGCCACTCAAGTGTAGGCAGCATCACCATTACAAGTTTGGTATTTTTGATATGCGCGAGGTACTGGTTTACTGCCTCCGAAACTAGTGATGGCAACAACGCGGTTATCTGACGAAACAGAAGATCCACCACTATCACCTTTGCAAGACCCATCACCTGCAGAAATGCCCTGGATACAAAGCAAATCAGGTCGACCTTTACAGATGCTTGATTTAGCCGAGACATCATCCATCTTGGCTTGCTTCAATTTTCGAGGCGGCGAGATTCCACTCCATTTGTTTGTGGGCAAATCGATCACCATGGGTTGAGTGTTCCCCCACCCAATCGCAATCAGAGGTGAAGGATAGGGGGTGGTAGGATCTTCTTTAGTGAGACAGGCCAACTCGCCCGTGGCGGACTTGCTGAGTTTAACTAACACAATGCGCCGCTGTTAACACCCAGTCCTTATGAATCAACACCCCGCCACAAAAGTACTTTTCCAGTTTGGTTGCTACGGGTATCTTCATGCATTCTTCCACGGTGCTAGGAGCGTCTTCAAAATCACCCAAAGAGACTTCCCAGGGGAAGTCATTGCCCTGGACTTCGGATCCACCTATGATCTTTTCCTCGTCCAATGGGGCAGGATGGATCAAGGTCGCACTAAACTGGATAGTAAAAAGAAAAACGGTTTTCATGTTTTAATATATATATATAGTAGGTTCGATTGTATTTATGTACATCTCTTCCCTTCTGAAGAAAAAAAGGGGGAAAAGAGGTAAGAAGATCTTATTTCTGCATATCAAAATGGGCGGAATATGGACATCCCGTCGTCATGCTGGTAGCACAGTAGATCAAGGTGATCACAATGAGAGAAACGTTTATCTATTAGAGATCATAGAAGGATTACGTACTTTTTATTCTCTCTCCTCCGCTTTAACAAGTACTATTCCTGCTCCGTGGATGGAAACGTCCACAACTTAGACGTGGCATCAGTCAGCCATAAGAACATTATTTTACTCCAAACAAACATTATTTCAAAACTCAATCTATTCCAATGATTATCATTTGATTTTGATCTAACTATATAATATGAAAATGTTAGGGTTAGCACAGAGGTGATTATAGGCTAAAAAAGAAATGTAATTGGAAAAACATAAATGTTGCATTTGGTAAAGAAGTGGAAGATAACCAAAGGAACACACAGTAATAGATATCATGTCAAAATCAGTCTAGGGGCATTGGTTAAGTGACGTCAAAGTAGCGGACGTTTTCGTCCTTTGCAGACGAAAACGTCCGTCCAGAATAGTACTTGTTAATAAAAGCTCTATTATATTTCGTCCCATACCGCAATAGTAAACAAACCAGACAGTGGGCGAAAAAAGAGTAGGGGGATCATCGGTACCAGGGGGAAGGGCATTGCATAGTACCTTCTAAACATTGCACAGTCCCCTTCCAAAGTAAACAGGACATTTTTATTCGCCATTTGAAAAAAATAAAACATACCTTGTAGTTAATTGAAGTTTATTAGCTCCACTTCAACTATTTCGCACTCAAAATTTTTACCATGACACGCGCTACAGCTTACGAACGTGGCTATATCAAAGGATTACACGTAGGGGGAATGTCGGTCGCGAAAATCGTATTCCATGTTAAAAAGTCTAGATCTGCAATCTTCGAAATTTTGAAGATGGTTGAGATCGATGAGTCATCTGATTTTCAGGAAATGAGAGGACGGCCTTCAAAGTTGACACCAAGGGACAGAAGGTCGGTCGTCACCGCTACGAAAAAAACAAACAAACGGGGTACCCTCGGTGAAATCAGGAATGATCTCGATCTGAATGTCAGCACCAGCACAATCCGACGTGTATTGAAAGATGAAGGGATCGCTAACAGGGTGGCCCGAATGAAGCCTTTCCTTATGCCGAGGCATATTGTCCAACGGAAAGTCTTTGCTCAAGTACACTTTACGTGGACGCTCAACCAGTGGAAAGAGGTCATATGGACCGACGAGTCCACCTTTGAGTTGGGTAGGAACACTCGCCAGCTCAGGGTATGGCGTAGACCCGGTGAAGAGTTCGATAATGGCTGTACCAGTTCTACTTTTAAGAGTGGTAGAACCTCGGTGATGGTTTAGGGGCCATTGCCTATGGTAAGAAGTCTGAGCTAGTGGTGATGGACAAATCTAGGCGGACTGCTACGGATTTCGTGGATCAGATGTATGACGGCTCATTACTTCAGTTTATGGGCGGATTCATCGATCCCATTTTGATGGAGGATGGTGCTCCTGAACATAGAAGTAATACGCCAAAGGCTTGGAGGGCAGATCATGGCTTGAAAAAACTTGTGTGGTCCGCACAATCGCCTGATCTGAATCCTATCGAAAATCTTTGGCAGATCATGAAGATAGCCGTCCAGAAGCGCCACAAGGCATCTGGCACCGTCGAAATGCTGACAAAAAACATAAAGGATGCTTAGCTGGACATACCTATAGAAACAGTTAACAAGTTAATAGAGTCAGTTCCGACTCGCATTAATACCCTTCGATCAAAAAGGGGAGGAAGCACCCGCTGGTGAAGTCATATAAGACTTTTTTTTAAAAAATAATCGAGAAAAATAAACGTTTTTTACATCATCCGAAAGAGAAGAAGTATATCTTTATTCATGTTTAATTTGAGGTACGGTTGTCTTTCTATTTACTGAGTAAAATGCAAAACAAAAGAGAAAAGTCCAAAAATGGAAATCATTTTTCGGAGTGTCCTGTTTATTTTGGTAGAGGACTGTACTGTACAACATGACACTCTTTTCAGTTGTGTATGGCCAAGTAGAAATCAATCAAACAAAATAAATTTATAAGTCAAGAAGAAAAGGACCTTGAAAGTCTTCAAGAGACATTTTATTAATTGATTTTAAAAAAATAACACTATATTTAAAGGGGGATACTAGTCTAAGAGGGAGGGGCCCGAGAGAAGATAGATCGAATGGATTGGAAGAATGATGGTTGATTTGGTGCGGTTGGTGTAGAAGTAGGTTGTTCTGGTGTACTGGTAGGTGGTTGTTCTGGCGCATTGACAGGTGGTTGTTCCAGTGCATTGACATGTTGTTGCTCTGGTGCATTGACATGTTGATGCTCTGGTGTATGGACAGGCTGTTGTGTGACGACGGGCTGTGCTGGTGTGATGACAGGCTGTGCTGGTACAATAACAGGTTGCGCTGGTGGAGCAGTAGAGATGGCGAAAGATGATTTTACTGGCTGCACAGTTGAGGTATGAGGTCGAGATGTCATATAGGAATTCAATAAATCGCTCATGGTATCAGGATGTCGAGAGGATTGTTGTTGTCGTTGTTGTTGTTTTGGCGTAGGACCCATAATATCAGCATAGCTTTGCAATCGACGGCCATCATCAACAGCATTATTGTTGTTATTCTTTCCATTCATTTTTTGTTGTTTGCCCCTTTAAAAAAAAAAAAGACATACATAATATCAGTATGACATTCATCCCATCCATTCTTCCCACTTACTTTTTCTTTTTATATTGTTTATATGCCATTTCCTGTTCATCATCAGAGAATTCTATTTCCTAAATACCAAAAATGATGAGTTATACATCTCTTCTTCATATATACCCCAAATGTACTTACATCATCACCAGCTTCTTCATCATATCGATTACTAGCATCCGTTCCCTTGATCAACTTTAATTTTTCCACCTGGACCAGACGAGTACGTTCATACCCAGGCACATAACTGACCTTCGCCCCCTTGACGGCATTCTGAGGGATTTCATCCACGGTATTGAATCGGACAGAATAAAAAGGTCGATCGACAGGTCCAAACGTTTCAAACACTTCACCCAAGATGGTTCGGCCATCCTCCATCACCAGTAAAGATTCCATATCCAGGACAAATGGTGTTGTGTGGCTTTGTACTACCACGGTCTTGTCAATCACACTAAAGATGGTGCCTACCAATTCCACCACTGTCGATTCCGTTACCACGAATTCAGGTCGTTCGATCGTAATGTCGGTTAATTCATTGGTGGAGACTGGAATGCCCTTGTTGGGTTTGTCATCTTGGTCTTCATCGTAATCTTCATCGTCGTCATTGGCATGCTCACTATTTCGAATCATATGTTAGACGCATTGGGATTGGCAAGATCTTTTTATTTTTTCTTTCTTACCCTTCTTCAACGGAACCTTCATCAGAAGAGAGGTCCAAATCACTACTGTCATAGTCTTCTTCTTTCTTGGTTTGTTCAGAAAGTGCTTGATCGAGAGGGTCCGTCTTGTTGAGTTCTTCATTTCGAGTGTCCTACATGTATAAAAAAAAAAGTCAGCACAGTGAATAATTGATAAACAGGCACTTACTGTTGTTGTGGTGGTGGTGGTAGCGATCATCACTGTACCTTGATCTGGTAAAGATGGTTGTTCATTTTCGAATAATAAAGTAATGTTGTTCGCGTTCATGTTTTATATTCTAAAAAAGAAGAAAAGTTGCATAGTTTTTTTTCTTACCCGCAAGCCTCTTTTTGGCATTCCCGCGGTAAATCATTTTTCCAAACAGCCTCTGTCGGCGTTTAAATACTATCACCCACCCACCCAATACTGTTTGACAGACGTCAAGTGACAAAGAGTCTTTTTTTTATTATTTAACACAAGCACAAAAAAACACACACATATATATCATATAGAGAAACTATTTACGCTAGAGAGAGAGAGAAATCCGTCAATGTTCAAGGTAACTTGCAGCATGACTTCGAAGATCAGGATCCACACGCAGTTTTCGGAACCCCATAAAGACACCCACTACAAAAAGACACAAAGTTGAATATATAAAGACAAAACACACATTGAGTGGATACCTACATCCTAGAGCACCACTGACAAAGACTACCAAAGGTTTTATTTCTGTTGGCATTCTACCTTGAGGTAATTGAGCCGCTTTGGCTTTAAACATTTGAAGCATCATTTTTTATTGATAAAGTGAATAGTAAATACAGTCATTTCAAAAAGTAATGTCGCTGATTTTGAGTTTGATGTCGTGCAAAAAATCTTCGTGTGCAACAATGAAGTCGTGAGCCCATGGACTACATTGTTGATCAGAATGAATTTATCGTTGAGACTATTACTACTCATACAGAGTACCTGGGAAATGCAGTCTCCAATGAGGCTTCTTTGACATGCCCGATGTTAGAAAAACCAAAAAATGAAGATATTCATATGAAGGAGACAAAACCAAAACGAGAGTATGTGCGTTATACAGTTCAGGATAAGGCTAGGTTTTTCGATCTGAAGATTGAAAAATGTATGACTGCATCAGCTGCAGCAAAGCAGTTGGGCATTCACCCTCGAACGGCGTATAGGTGGGTTAGCAAGTATAATTCATGCCCTGACAGTATTTTTGAGAGCTGTAAAAAAGCAGGTCGTAAGTGCATCTTAACTGAAGAGCATAAAACGACTGTTATCAACTTCATTGATACTAATCCCTCTGCTACTGTTGTTGAAGTGACTGAGCATTTATTGCAGCAATTTCATGATCTTAAAGTATCACGTAGCACTGTTAATAACTTTATGAGACGTGAATGCAACCTTTCGTTGAAAAAAGCAGATTTTCATTCTATTGAGAGAAACAGTCTAGCAAAGGTTGATGAGCGGTACAATTGGGTATGTAAATGGGAAAATACAGACATGAACTTTCTGACGAATTGCGTGTTTCTTGATGAGTCTGCTTTTGATATTAATATGAAACGCTCTAGAGCTTGGTCCAAAAAAGGTACTCGTGCTATTGTTACCAGGCCTACTACAAGAGCAAATACGACGTCTATATTGGGCGCGATTTCTGCCTCGGGTTTGATAACCGTCGGGGTAAAAAAAACCTAGACCTGCAAAGAAGAGAAAGGCTGATGGATACATAAGCTCAGGAACAGTAACAGGTCACTACATTAGTTTCTTAAAAACGACCCTTGATGAAATGGACAAACATCCACATATGAAAGGTCACTATATTGTTATGGATAATGCACCCATTCACACGCATGAAAACATAAAGAAGTACATTGAGTATCGAGGATATAAATGTGTGTATCTTCCTGCCTACTCTCCTGAGCTTAACCCAATTGAACAATTCTGGGCAGTGGCAAAGAGTAAGGTTAAACGTCATAGGTTTTTGCAGGAAGACACTTTGTCCAAGAGGATTACAGAGGCCTGCAATAGTGTGAACCAAAGTCATTTCAAAGGATTTGTCTCGCATTCTTACAACTGTTGGGATAAATGCAGAAACAAAGAGCCCATGTAATGGTCTCAACAATCCAGCGATTAAACCAAAAAAAAAAAAAAAAAAAAAAAAATATATTTAAGATACATCTATCGATTATCTACCGACACATCGAACTCAAAATATCAGGCTAAAATGTGCATTGCTGCATTACAACAGGATGCATTGAACAATTGTGGTAAAGGTTATAATAATAATAATAAAAAAAGACGGAACGATCATAAGGTAAGGCAGGTAAGGCATAAGGTAAGGCAGGTAAGGCATAAGGTAAGGCAGGTAAGGCAGGTAAGGCATAAGGTAAGGCACATAGCAATGTAAGACATGCAGATAAGGAACCCCCCTTTCTTTTTGTTCCAGTTTTTTCGTTATGTCAGATAAACGAAACGTGGAACGAGACTTTTGAAACCAATAATAAATTAGTCATAAAACTCATCGATGATGGATATAACATTTCATTATCAATATGAACGATATTTGATACATATGCAAAATAGATACAATTAGGCGCGGAGTAATATGCGCATTAACAAGGGTCAAATAAATGCGATTACTGTATCAGATTACAATGTAGTAGTCAATGACATTCGAAAAAAAAAAAATTTATTTATTTAAAGATTGCCATTTTTTTTTATTGGGAATTCGAACGCACTGTTTGGGTCGTAGAGAGTTAGGCGCACAGTTTTCATAGCAGGAGATGAGAGAAACTTTCTTGGGATTTGACACTAATCATAAACAAACGTAGTAATGAACATGTAGAAGACTCGATGTATCAGTGAGCAAAACCGGGAAGGGAAATGAAAGAAAAAAAATCAAAGTACCGATGGTAATCAATTGTGCCGAATCTTCAAATGACACGGTTTCTTGCAATCTTTGGACATGGTGAAGAGTTGGTCGAATTTTTGACGTGGCAAAGTTAACGTATAGCGGTTCTTGGCACTCGCAACATCATTGACAGGTATACAAACTCGATGAAAAACATCAAGGATTTTCAGGACGTTTGGTAGTTCAGGTACAAGGCTTGGTAAATTTTGGAGTGAGTCAGGGATCTTGATCGTTGTTAATTCAGTCATCACATATAAGCCCTTGGCTGGTAATGTCAGAAGATAAAATTGTATAGTTCGACCGATGATTTGAATTCCAAGCATCCCTTGCATCAATTGGTGGTCCAAGGCATCTTTGCAAAAGATAGCCACTTTCAACAAGTCCTTGCACAAAAAAAAGTGGTCCTTTTCACGGATAGCAGGTTTGGCTTCACCATATGCCAGGCTTGACTTCCATTTTACGCCGCAGCACTTGGTAATGCATAAATCCGGCCGATTTGTAGTAAAATCTACGCACGTCTTGGCTTCCAGGGTTGCATCATTGGTCCACCGTAAACAAATCCCTTGATCAGGATCATCAAACAAACCGGTAAGAAATGGATCAATGAACCGAGAACACAATTCAGTTTCATTGGCATCTTCATCCATCGGTGCACGCATAAGCTTCAATATCAAGCCGCCTACGGCCTTGGCGAACTTATGTCCATACTCATCCAAGGGTAACTTCTTCAATCTGGCATCAGCTTCCTCACGGTTGATAGTTTTGTTTATGAGATCGTCGATTATGCACAGCATGCTGCTCACGGTGTCCGCAGGCATGGGCTTACGTTTGATCCCGTACAAATCTTGAATCCAGTCATTGGTCACCCTCCATTCTTCAGACGTGAAGAACTGTTGTAATTGTCCAGGATATTTGTTTGGCGTCATGAGCAGAATTGACGTCGCCGCCAACGCAAGATGTACATTTTGCTCAAGCGACAGCTTCCATTTTTCTTGTTTCAAAGAAGTCTGAAGGTTGTAGAAGGCTTGAGCCAAATCAAAGCTGTCAATCACTAAACGATCAGGACCAGGATGCAGAAATACGATACCCTCAACAGAGAGTTCTTCATCGCGAGGACGCTTTTGCTTGGTTGATGGAGAATTTTCCATTGAGTTTTGAGAGCTGTCATCATCGTGGCATTCTACATTGGCAGGTTTACCGTCCAAGTTATCCTGATCGCGCTGTTGGAGGTATGGGGGGCAGATAATCATAGTGCACAGTTCGAAAATGGACTGATAAGTCAATCAAATCAATATGATGGTCGGTACAGCATGGGCAGGCAAAAAGATCTATCACAGATCCAGTGTTTGAATCATTAAAACGATGTCGCAGGTACAGGTGTTTTTTGCTGTTGTATCGACGGGTAGACTTCAAACGAGCGGGGAATACATATCCGTGGCCATGTTGAAGGTGGTCGTGTAGTTTTCTAGGTGTGCTGAATTCACGGGTGCAATCATTGCTCTCGAAGCAGCGATTAATAAGATACACAGATTGTTTTGCATCAGACATCACGAAAGTAGGCAAGTGGTTGAAGAAAGAGGCGATTAGAAGTTCAAAACAAAAAAAAGGGGGGGTTCCTTATCTGCATGTCTTACATTGCTATGTGCCTTACCTTATGCCTTACCTGCCTTACCTTATGCCTTACCTGCCTTACCTTATGATCGTTCCGTCTTTTTTTATTATTATTATTATAACCTTTACCACAATTGTTCAATGCATCCTGTTGTAATGCAGCAATGCACATTTTAGCCTGATATTTTGAGTTCGATGTGTCGGTAGATAATCGATAGATGTATCTTAAATATATTTTTTTTTTTTTTTTTTTTTTTTTTTGGTTTAATCGCTGGATTGTTGAGACCATTACATGGGCTCTTTGTTTCTGCATTTATCCCAACAGTTGTAAGAATGCGAGACAAATCCTTTGAAATGACTTTGGTTCACACTATTGCAGGCCTCTGTAATCCTCTTGGACAAAGTGTCTTCCTGCAAAAACCTATGACGTTTAACCTTACTCTTTGCCACTGCCCAGAATTGTTCAATTGGGTTAAGCTCAGGAGAGTAGGCAGGAAGATACACACATTTATATCCTCGATACTCAATGTACTTCTTTATGTTTTCATGCGTGTGAATGGGTGCATTATCCATAACAATATAGTGACCTTTCATATGTGGATGTTTGTCCATTTCATCAAGGGTCGTTTTTAAGAAACTAATGTAGTGACCTGTTACTGTTCCTGAGCTTATGTATCCATCAGCCTTTCTCTTCTTTGCAGGTCTAGGTTTTTTTTACCCCGACGGTTATCAAACCCGAGGCAGAAATCGCGCCCAATATAGACGTCGTATTTGCTCTTGTAGTAGGCCTGGTAACAATAGCACGAGTACCTTTTTTGGACCAAGCTCTAGAGCGTTTCATATTAATATCAAAAGCAGACTCATCAAGAAACACGCAATTCGTCAGAAAGTTCATGTCTGTATTTTCCCATTTACATACCCAATTGTACCGCTCATCAACCTTTGCTAGACTGTTTCTCTCAATAGAATGAAAATCTGCTTTTTTCAACGAAAGGTTGCATTCACGTCTCATAAAGTTATTAACAGTGCTACGTGATACTTTAAGATCATGAAATTGCTGCAATAAATGCTCAGTCACTTCAACAACAGTAGCAGAGGGATTAGTATCAATGAAGTTGATAACAGTCGTTTTATGCTCTTCAGTTAAGATGCACTTACGACCTGCTTTTTTACAGCTCTCAAAAATACTGTCAGGGCATGAATTATACTTGCTAACCCACCTATACGCCGTTCGAGGGTGAATGCCCAACTGCTTTGCTGCAGCTGATGCAGTCATACATTTTTCAATCTTCAGATCGAAAAACCTAGCCTTATCCTGAACTGTATAACGCACATACTCTCGTTTTGGTTTTGTCTCCTTCATATGAATATCTTCATTTTTTGGTTTTTCTAACATCGGGCATGTCAAAGAAGCCTCATTGGAGACTGCATTTCCCAGGTACTCTGTATAAGTAGTAATAGTCTCAACGATAAATTCATTCTGATCAACAATGTAGTCCATGGGCTCAGGACCACCATTCTCATCAATAACATTCCCCTGCCCATCTTCATATAGAAATATTGTACTCATGTTGAATTGAAAAAGAATACTCGCTCTCTTTTAATATTTTTCGGCTGCCAAGAATCACGAGGAGATGATTTCTAAGCAACCGACGAAATTGATTTTCATTAATTTTAGCTAACCAGCGACATCAATTTTGGTTGGCCAATGACATCAATTTGACTAGCCAATGACATCAATTTGACTAGCCAATGACATCAATTTTGACTGACCAATAACATTGTTTTTAGATGACCTGTGACATTGATTTTGATTGGCTGTGACATTACTTTTTGGAAGCACTATATATAAAAGTAAATGTGGACAGATGGGTTTTTATTACGGAAGAGGAGATTCAATAAGTTGGTAAGCGTGACTAATCTGCATGAATAAAAGGATCACGAGTGTTGTTAGTTTTTTGCATGAATGTAATGATTCCGTGAGAAGGAAGGTTTTACCTGGTCTTTTATAACCTTGTAAGAAGAACCCAAGTAAGGCATGAGATCATGAGATAACTGACACCATCGTTTTCCATAGCTACTATTATGCAGATACAAAAAACGTTAAAATTCCGCCCATGGATGGATTCCCTCTACTTACGTTTGGTATCGAGTGACGCCTTCGTTCCATGTAATGATAACCAGATAATGTATTTCTTTTTCAGGATACTATATATATAAAAAAGTTATTATAAAACATGATTTTGAGGTTTCCGACATTTTACCTTGGTTCCTTGAGCAAGTGATATAGCGAGTTGAACAAGTGAATCAAAGGCCTCGTCTTTATCGCCACCATCCATTGTCATTGACAGATACAAACGATTCCATTTTGCCCATTTGTCTATCCGATCATGTTTATGAAAGAGAGAAGACACTGTATGGAGAATATCCTTGGTGACTATAAAGAAGACAAGGTCAGTTAATGTATCAGTTTGCTGCCCTCTTTACACACCATTAGGAGGACACTGTTCTTGCTGTATAATAATACCTATATGTATATATATATAAGTTTAATTTATCCTTTCTCCAATGTATTTATCCACTTACTAGCTAAACGTTCATAAATGGCCAAACCATCAGGCGATCCATCGATCTGATTTCCATATTTCTATAAAAGAAAGAGTGAGTAGGCTGCCTTTTTTATCTTTCATTTTACCTTTAATGTATTCCAAGCTTGATCAAAGTCATTTAATGTGGCATAGCACTGGACTTTGAGTAAGGTAATAATAGCCACAAACGCATCCAATTCATAACTGGGTCCAGTCAGATAATCGATCAAGGCAAGAATGTCGGTGCAAATACTGGCTTGATCATGATGGGTTAGTTGAGGGAAAGAAGTGGCATGGAGTTGACTGGTCGCACAGATCAAAAGGTAAGATATATATTGTTCAGTCAAGGGACCTTCACCAAGTATGAGGCAGATAACCTATAAGAGAGAGAGAGAGAGAGAGAGAGAGAGAGAGAGAGAGAGAGAGAGAGAGAATGAGTATTACAAATGAAAAAAAGAAAAGTTTCTATCATGTACCTTGCCTGTGATTTTGAATAATGCTTCACCCGCATCATCACGACCTAGACCATAAAATTGTAAGGCAAGATTCCACCCTATTGAGAGAGAAAGAGAAAACATGTTAGTACTAGTACAAATCCATCCTGGTTACCTGTTCGTAAAAGCCAATGGCGGTGTTCTTGTAATACGCTGGACAATGGCTCATCTTTTAAATAGGCAAAATAGTCGGCACCTACACAAAATATAAAACCATCTTTTAGTCATAGTTGTATCCTGTAAGAGATACTTACCTTTCTGCATGTATTTCAATATATCATCCTTATTGGTAAGAAGACCACTACAGAGAGAATGAATTGACTTGTTTTTGTTAATTGGTTTAGTTGTGCTGTTTCCTTACGCTGAATGGGTATTGGAGCCATATTGATCGTTGACACAGAATCGTATCGTCCATCTAAAAAACAAAAGTGAGGCACATGTTGCATGATACCCCCCCTTTTTTTTTACTTACTTACTTGAAGAGAGTCATCAGACTTCGTTTATGTGTTTCTTGATCATCCGAATTCATAACTAGGGCATGATCCAATACAGTTTGTAACAAATTACCATGTCCATTCTAAATAAAGAAAGTGAGCTAATACAAATAGATATATATGTATTCATTCTTACCTTGTAACAGAGATGAGCAGCCGACATCATAATATCCAATGTAAATCCTTGAGCTGAAAGTAGCAAGGTTAGGTACTCACCAGCTAAACCACTCCCCATACACGCACAAAGAGAAAGAATCGTTAAAAAGAAAGAGGTCTCTTTTTTTTTTTTTTTTTTTTTTTTTTTTTTTTTTTTTTTTTTTTTTTTTTTTTTTTTTTTTTTACCTTTGATCTCGTCCTGTAGAGAGATATTGATTTCCAAGAGTAGTAGATAATCCAATGCCACAGCTGTTGTTCCTGTCTCAGCTAGACATGTTTCAATATACGTCTTGGCGGTATCATGTTGACCCAGTTGTATGTTACAAGACGCCAGTTTTCTAATAAATAAATAAAACATTAATCAAAATCACTTGGTTATGTGCACGATAAATGCCCTTTTTTTTACCTTGCTAGTACAGAAGCATTAGGATTGTCTTTTAGGGAGGCGAGACATAGACTCCATAATTGTCGATACCAAACCAATGCACCAGAGTAGTTTTCGTTCTATGTATTTTAAAAGTAAAGGTGAGTCATCCAAATCCTGTGTATGTTTTTTAGACTTACATCAAAGAAGGTATCGGCAACAGTCCAAAGAAGCTAGACATAGAAGAAAAAGTGAGCATTATATAAAGAAGGTCTTTTCTTTTTTTCTTTTACCGTTTGACAGCATACAAGATCATCAGGCGTCAATCGATCCTTGACGAGATACATTTCTATATACAACAAGTAGATGAATAAAAAATATCATTTCTTGTAGTATTACCTTCCATCATTAGCTTGATAGTAATGTTATATTGCGGTGTTTGGACAATGGTGGTTTGATGAGTGATCCATTCAGAGACGATATACAGTTTAAAGAGGTAGAGATGTCGGAAGAGAATATCATTGGATTGGGTCGCGAGACAACGTTGCGTAAATACATTGATACTACCCACAATGCGATTTAAACTACATGATATTAGACTTTTTAGCAAGTTTCCATTTTTTCCATATACTCGTCATTTTTACCTGATTCTTCCTGTTAGTTGTAATAAAAGTGTACCAAGTCTATTTGATGATAATGAGGGATCAGTTTTTTTTTTTTGAGGGGGGGGGGGGGGTTATTGATTCCATCTTTCTTAACCTTTGTGTCATTTGAATGGTATCTTCAGTCATAGTTTCCATCGTTTCCATCCTATCAAATAGGGCCATCTCCAAATCTTCATAGTCCGATGCGCTTGAAGCATAGACCATGATTTTGGCACAATGATAATCAAAACGATAACGTCGGTTCTATATCGAGACTAGGTGGATGAGTATATGTGTCCTATTTTTATTTTAGATGGTTTTACCTCAAAACAAGTATCCAAAATAGCCAAGAGTCTATACATATGAGATTCATCCAATAGATCATTCTTCCGGTTTAAAAGAGTATGACCTACAAAAACAAAGGTGAGATTAGTTATTAGCACCAGCCTTTTTTCTTTCTTTCTTACCAATCAGTTGAGCAAGTCGGATCTATTATAAACAAAGAATAAGAGTCAGTACGTTTTGATATCATCATAAGGCGTATTACCAAAAGGGATTCTTCACAATGGATATAACCTTTGGTGCTTGAGCAAAAGGAGAGGATCCAATGAAGCGCTTGATCCCAATCCCGTTGCGTTACAAGTTCAATCGCCACATGGAAGCAAAAGTGGAATAACAAGACAACCTATTAAATGTAAAAGTAAAGCTATTCACTCTTTATTCTTCTGCACCCTATTGAGTTACCGTTTCTTCAGGGCCTTTAGTTTGTGTAGCTAGGGATTCTAATAGTATACAGTATAAGAATGGATTTGTTGTGTCCCCTTTATTTATTAGTATTACCGTTGATTCTTTTCATATAAACTTGAACTTCTTTCCATTGTCCTTGTCTGGCAGCCTATATGCAGTAAAGAAGTGGGTGAGTTGAATTCCAGTCTTTTTTCTTTTTCTTTTGACATACCAACTCCGCCAAGGCTTTGAGTAGATCGCTTTGACATTGATTAAACTTGGTTCCAATCTGTATTGGTTGTTGTTCCATACGACTGACTTGATCCTGTACTGTCTGAATCCACTTTAAATGAGGAGGAATTAATGGGAAGGAAGAATGATCAAGAGAAGGGGGTTATTACCTCTTTAGCAGATTGTAAAAGATCATTTGCTTCATCCAATAGTAGACAACCTATAGACACACATTAAAATAAAAAGTTTAGTAGTTAAAAAACAAACAAACAAATATGTGTATTTATACCTGTACACTGTGATCCCACAAAGATATTCATTTCCAGTAACTTTAAAAGCACTATTATACCATTAAGTTAATACTACGTTTAAATTAGTTTACAAAAAGACAAATAAATACCATTGATATCCTTGTTTATTAAGTACTTGTAAGCTTCCACCACCATGTTATAACCAATTTGATACACTATAATAAAAAGTAAGTGAGTGAGTGAGTGAGTGAGTGAGTCAGGGATGATAAAATTTGGGTAGAGGATCCACTTTACGAACGGTACGCGTATCGTTGGCGGAAGGTAAATGGTTGGTTGCACAGTTCCACAAATCAAGCCCTAGTACATAATACATAGAGTGGTTAAAAAGTAAACATTTTCTTATACTTGTCATATTTACCACTGGTTTCCAGTAAGGTGCTTTCTTCTTTAGTAATATCCATTTGTCTGTCGAATCGTTTGGTTTTCTCGAGGGTGCGTTGAGCCAGAGGAAGGACATGCGCTGGTTCTATTGAGTCTATCACCAGTGCTTGAATTTCAGACACAAGAGCTTTTTTTTAAAATAAAAAATAAATTTAAAATTAAAATTAGTAACGAGTGCTTTTCAGATAAGCAAAAAAGTATCAGCTTGCTTGTTATTTCAATAAGGAATGGAGCGACATTATCTGGCATAATGAATGTATTGAGGGGGAAAAGAGAAGAAAGAAAAAAAGGTGGAATTTGAAAAATAGCGCATGAAGAAAAAGGGAATCGGGGTTGGAATATCATTTGAAGAAAAAGCCACCTTGGGTTATTTTCTTTCCACCCCCCCTTCTGTGTTTATATCACTCTCTTCCCTTTTTTACTTTTACCAGAATGTCCAAAAAGCAGCAAGCAGCAGAAGTACTCGTACGGTTATTGGTATCAGCCGGTAAAGCATCACCTCAACCCCCGGTGGGTCCTGCTCTTGGTGCACGTGGTGTGAAATCCATGGATTTCTGTAAACAATTCAACGACAAGACCAAGCACATTGCCACCGATACACCAATTCCTACTGTGATTACCATCAAACCCGATCGGACGTTTACATTTATCACCAAAACACCACCCACCACGTTTTTACTGAAACGAGCAGCTGGGATCGACAAGGGGGCTCAGAAACCTGGCTCAGAAATCGTCGGTCAAGTCAGTCTGAAGCATGTGTATGAAATCGCCAAACTAAAGCAACAAGATGCCAACTTGAAACACTTGTCACTGGAAAGTATTTGTGGTAGTATAATTGGTGTGGCGAAAAGTGTCGGTATTCAAGTGGTGCATTAATCGACGCGGCATCCTTAGATATATAGTGTGTTTTTGTTTTGTATAGATTCCTTTTTTTTTTAATAATAATTAAATAAATAAAACTTCTCTTGTATTGTATAAATCTTACTTTGGCGTCTGCTCAATACTGTCTTTTAGCTTTTCAAATGTAAAGAAGGGGGTGAATGATGGTGGAATTGAAACCAAAAGGGACATGATGATATCAGAGTGTTCTCTTCAGTGTAATTTCATGTTTACTAGAAACCTGGTACATGAACAAGGTCGAATCAAACCTGGTTTTGAAAAATGAAAATGTCCATCTATTTCGTGCTTCATTCATGAATATCCTATCTCATGGCAACTAAAGAATGCACGGAAATATAGGTACACAAACAATTCATGACTCCATAGTCTCTCTCTCTCGTTCTGCAAACCTATGATTTGAAATAAAACTGGGTCTAAAGTCAACATCGTATCATACATTTATTCGGGGTATGTTTCACTAGGGATAATGAAGAGTGTTATAAATACATCTGTAAGCTTTTTGGCTCATGCCGCAGAATTCAAATCCCGCTCAGGGGTAAACTATCAAGTCAGTACTCGAAATAAAGGGTCCTATCCTCTTTTTAACCAAACCTCCTTTTTTATCTCAAAAATCTTTCTCTCTGTCTTTCTCTTATAAGGTTGGTTAGTAAAAAACTATTTTACTTGTTCTTAATTATATTCTTAAATTTCTCTATTGTACACATGGATGTGCATTATTCGATCCGTCTTGTTCTTTTTCCTTTCTTCTTTTTTTTGATGGTGATGGGTGCCACCAATAACAGTGAACCTCTGACTTTTCTAAACCCAGTCCATCCACCACCTTTCCCCATCATTCAACACCCTTACCCTCCCCATCACACCTCTGGAGTGGTGCCTACCAATTCATGGCTTTCCAATTTATTTTATACCAGCACCAATAACAAGGCACCCACCAATAGTGATCCTTATACTTTACGATTTCTTGATGATCAAGGTCGAGGTGTTTCGGTGGTACAGAAACAGGAAAAGACATTGGGTGCGTATGATGCCATGAACAATGTCGGGCGCGCCCAGGCAGGCTATTTACTGAATCAACCCGATGTGGATCTCCGCCTGACCAATCATGAATGGATCTCCGCTCAACAAGATCCCACGTTCCAGGTCAGTTCTTGGAATCATTTCGGTGCCACTATCAGACTCGCCTCCAGTAAGAATCAATCCATGGAGATCCCTGTGGCTCGTGGGATGGCATATGTCACTGCTCATTATCAAGCCCTGACACCACGGTTCGAGAGTCAACATGCCATGATCAGAGTCGAGAGTGAACAGACAATAATCACAAACACATCTACCATTTATCATGGTCAGCGGTTTAAAATCGCCATGAATGATGCACTATCAAGTATTTGGATCATCTATTGTTTGAATGGTCCCTTGTCACTTTCTTTTGCTGCTGATGGTGCATTGGAAGCATCTAGTCCTTATACAGGGACCATTCGAGTCACTAAATTGCCTCGACCTTTAGATGAGTCTTTATTGGATCAGCATCGGTTTGCCTGGACAACCGGTGGGACTGTGGAACCTGAAAAAAAGTAAGAAGCCCCACTTGCATGAATAGGAGTTTGAAAAAATATACTGATCCCTTCTTTCTTTGGATAAAGCTTGTATACGATCCGATGGCATGTCCAAGGTCAAGGCCAACCCTTACTTTATGCCTACCCTCATCATCTTGAAACCATTGTTAATGTAGATAAAACACCATTACGACTAGAATCCGCTACCAAAGGCACCATGTATGCCGTACGTGGCTCGGTCTGGATCATACCCGAATCCCAGCCGGATGCTCACTTGACCACCTGGTTCCCTCGTCATCGATCCCACCCTGAACCTTCCACCATCCATGATATTCTTCAAACATTATCCCACGACATTCATCAAACCGCCCAATTCGATACCAACAAGCAAGATAATTATTTCTCGGGCAAAGGATTACAGAAATATGCCATGTTGGCCTTGATCCTTAATCGACCTGATCAGACCGGGTTGCGAAATCCTGAATTGGCACGCACCGTATTGGATCGACTGAAATCTGCTTTTGCTGTCTTTTTGGAGAATCGTCAAAAGGATCCATTTTTATATGATGAGGTGTATAAAGGTATAGTGGCAAGGAATGGGTTGCCTTTATCCATGGGTGGGACTGGAGACATTCATTCTGGATTTGGACATTCTTATTATAATGATCATCATTATCACCAAGGTTACTTTATAGTCACAGGTATATGTATATATATAAAAAAGAATCTGGCTTCTCATCACTCACTTTTTTTTTGTTGGTTCATCTTTTTTTTTTAAAAAAAAAAAAAAAAAGCTGCTGTGATTCATTACTTGGACCCCAATTGGCGATCTCATGACATTCGTGTGTGGACAGATATGCTGATTCGAGATGTCAATGCTCCTAATCAAGATGATCCTTATTTTGCCCCTTATCGACAGTGGGATTGGTTTGCAGGACATACTTGGGCGGGTGGGATCAAAATCAATGGAGCCATGGAAGGTCGTGACCAAGAATCGGTACCTGAATCTGTCAATTTCTATTGGGGAATGAAATTATGGGGGTTAGCTACTGATAGTCCGGGGTTGGTGACACTGGCTAATTTGCAATTGGATATCATGAAAAGAACAACCTATGCTTACTTTTGGATGTTGAATTCTAATAAGAACAGACATGTGGGGTTGGTCATGAATAAGGTCATTGGGATTCTTTTTGAACAAAAGTTGGATTATGTAAGTGAGGAATAAGAGAGAGTGAGAGAGAAAGAGATGTGACTGACTTGATCTTCTCAATAGACTACTTACTTTGGTCGATATATGGAATATATTCATGGTATTCAACAATTGCCCATGACACCCATGTTGGCTGATGTGTTTCGAACCCCTGAATTTGTAAGTAGAGAGTAGTAACATACCATGTATTGACTCTATTGTTTCAAAAAAAAAAAAAAAAAAAAAAAAAGGTACAAGAGGAATGGGAGCAAAAGTTAGCTCCCATCGCCAATCAAGTCAAATCAGCTTGGGCTGGGGTACTCTATCTCAACTATGCCTTGATCAATCCATCTGACGCTTATCAGATATTGAAAAAAGCTGAAATGGATGATGGTCAGTCTCGAGCTTACTCTCTTTACCTTGCCGCTACCCAACCAGGATTCCATCGAAGAGGTCAGATGACTAATAATTTAAAAAAAATGGTTTACTAATATGTGTTTGCTTTTAAATAGCTTTATCAAAGGTGGTTGCAGGTCTTTCTCCATCGCCAAAACGACAAAATGTACCTCGTCGAAATCATCGCATCAATCTATCTCACAATCAACACGATGACCGCTACAATGGTTACTAGTGTATTTTTTTTTTCTTTGGGGACAATGATAAAAAAATTGAGACGAAGTACAAAATAATTTGGCATGCGGGAAAAACAAATTGATATGGGAAAAACTGAAATTGGGACAGGGACAAATACACTTGAGATGGATGATAATGACAGGAACACTAGGAATACCTGAAGCATAAATAAAAGTTAGTAAATACAATTAGATTATCATACTTTTTGTTTTGTTTTGTTAGTAACTTGCACCGTAAACATCGACACGTTTATACTACATGGAGCACGGGTGCGCTAGATTGCCTAGTCTTTCTCCATGTTTCACCGTGTGGAAGAAGAGGGATCGGATGTTGCGAGAGGAGTTGATATCACGTTGCCATACAGTACGGCAGTTACGACAAACTAATACTGTATACATACGATGATTTCCATCCAATTCTAGATGCTTCATATCCTTCTTCCCACATCCCGAGCAAACTTGTGATGTATTGAATTCGTCCATATCAATCAATACCAGTCTTCCATCCTTGTCTGCTTTTTGCAATAGTTTTCGACACTTGTCCGCCAATCCCGCAGGCTTGCCTTTGAATGTATTTCGACCAAATGTTGCAGGACCAAATACCACTACAGGGACTTTAGACGAGTCATGGGCAGGTGACGCTTTTTTCTATTTCCTACATGAGAAAGATTGAATAGCAGTATGACTAATATAGTATTTTCGATGAAACAAATTTATCTTTCTTTGATAGCAGGATTTGCTGGGTCGTCTTCGTCGTCTTCGTCGTTCTGGTATACTTTGCTGCTGTCGTCGTCTATGATTGTATTTCTTTCCACCGTTGATGAAAATGTTCACAGTAATTTCCAACGCCGATACTCATGCATATTCAAATGCCGACCCTCGCTTGCTTGATGTCTGTATAGAAACACACATTCTTGAGAGGATGCCAACAAAGCATGTCCTTTTAAATACCGATCAGGGAATATGCAGCCTTGTCAGGTGCCAACTAGGGAAAAAAAAGGAGAACAAGAAGAGGGAGTCCTCCTATTCCCAAGGATATCGAATCTCCTTTTGGTCTTACCCCCTTTCTCACACAAAAGGAGAGAAAGGTACATTTAAAATCCTCTCTCTTTTTTTATCTTCTTCTTCCTCTTTTTTTTTTTTTTTTTCTTTTATCCATTTATTATGACAACTGTTGCATCACCATTAGAAGTCGCTCCTCCACCTCCTCCCGTCCCCATCACATCCTCCGGCACGGGGATCGCCAATCTTCCCAACCAACGGCACAAGATCGTGGCCAAGAACGGTGCCAATTTCACTCTGATGGTCTGTGGTGAATCGGGCGTGGGCAAAACCACGTTTGTCAACACATTATTCACTTCCACCATCAAAGAACCCAAGAATTTGACCAAACGCCGCCTAAAGCCACCTTCCAAAACCGTACAGATCCAAATTACCAAGGCTGAATTGGAAGAAAAAATGTTTAAAGTGAAACTGTCGATTATTGATACCCCGGGATTTGGTGATTATGTGAATAACCGCCATGGTTGGATTCCTATCGTGGACTTTTTGGACGATCAACATGAGAAGTACATGCGACAGGAACAACAGCCTTGTCGAAAAGGTGTCATGGATATGCGTGTTCATGCTTGTCTTTATTTTATCAAACCTACTGGTCACACGTAAGAAAGAAAAAAAAAAAAAGGAGACAAAGAAAATCTAGATACTAAATGGATGTATTTTTTTCAGGTTATCTCCTTTGGATATTGAGGTGATGAAAAGATTAGGATCGCGAGTCAACTTGATACCTGTCATTGCCAAAGCCGATACCTTGACCCCCGCCAACCTGGCCAAATTCAAACAAAATGTAAGTCCTCCCTAACTTGATTCCCCTGGATTCTCCCCTATTTTAAATTCCCGACTCAACTCTTTTTTTTTTTTTTTTCCCAACTCCTAAAAAAAAGATTCGCGAAGTCATCAGTGCACAAAACATTCAAGTCTATTCATGCCCTATTGAAAGTGATGATGAAACGACGACGAAAAGAAATGTCAACATCATGGCTGCTTTACCTTTTGCTGTGATTGGATCTACTCAGGATGTTGTGACCTCAGATGGTCGTAAAGTCAAAGGACGTGAATATTCTTGGGGTGTGGCCGAGGTGGAAAACGATGAACATTGTGATTTCAGAAAGTTGCGTAGTTTATTGATTCGTACTCACATGTTGGATTTGATTACTACCACTGAAGAAAATCATTATGAAAATTACCGTCAATCTCAAATGGAAACTAGAAAATTCGGTGATCCTCGGTAAGTGGCAAACGGCGTTTTAAAAGATAATGATGTTCTCATCAAATGTTGTGCTACCTCTCCTAGTTCTCAACCCAATGAAAATGCTAAATTCAAGGAAGAAGAAGAAGCCCTGCGTAAAAGATTCACTGAACAAGTCAAAAGTGAGGAATCCAGATTCCGTAATTGGGAACAACAGGTAAGTTTTTTTTAAAACTAAAGTGCTTTCAAGTCAATTCATCTTTTTTTTTTTTCCTACCTAGTTATTGGGTGAGCGGGATCGTCTTCATAAAGAATTAGAACAACAAAGTGAACGTGTCAAGGAACTACAAACTGAAATTGATGGCTATTACTATAATCAACGTGATTCCCCAAAAACACTTCGAAAGTAGTCTTCTCCTTTCTTGCATTCTTCATCCCTTTCTAGTTACTTCTCCCTATTAATTCCTTTCTTTATTTTCTTTATTTTCTATATTGTGTCTTGATGCATAATCAAAATAAAAGCACAGAACCTTCTTTCCCCTATTTTTACCATATCAGAACGATTTCCCTCGTCAATCCGAAAAAGGAAAGCGGCGATTCAAACCGAGGTTGGTCGGGTGTTGAATTGGAATTCCCGCCCTCAGGTACGAAAAACAATGAAAACAAAACAACTTGCCCTCCTTATCTCTTTACTGCTATAGACTTCTCTCCCCCCCCCTCTCTCTCTCTCTCTCACTTTCATCATTCATTAATGTCATTTTTGAGATTATCCTCTCGGCTTCATTGTCGTCCCACCACCATTTTCAGAAAAACAAGACCATTATCATCATCATGTTCATCATCATGGTCATCATGTATACCTAGTCGAGCTTTTCATAGTAGCCACCCACGACCTAGCCCAATCATTCCACTTCCAGCCATTCTCTTGGGTTTACTGAAATCCGGGAAATTGGTTAGTTTTGTCTCTTTATCCTCGAAAACCTCACTCACTCTACTTCCGCATACCTTTCGACGGGATAAAGGTAAATTGGTCGGCAAGATTTTAGCAGGGATTCCTATTGCTGGGATGGCATTACTTGTCGCTGTAGGCTTAGACCAGGTACAAAATCAAAAAAAAAGGCAATTGACAATCCCCGCTCACAACTTTTTTATTATTATTATCATTTTAAAAAAATAGGCACCCAATACCTCCCGACTCCGATTCGTCTATTTATCTGAACAAGAAGAACAAGAAGAAGTAAATAAAGCCATTTCAGAACTTTTAGCCCCCATGTCCGCCCTCGTTGCTGACCAAGACACCGACTCGGTCAAATGGTTGCAAACCATCGTGAACAATCTCGCCAAAGTCTCACAGGACGATATCCGCAGCCCTGTGCGTGTCTATAAAGACGCCAACCCCATCCATTATGATCTGAACCTGGTGTGTGATGGTAATACGTTGAATGCCATGTGTGCCGGTCGACATATTATTATGTATGATTTGATGGTACAAGCCATGGACTATGACGAGACAAAACTAGCAGTGATTCTTAGTCATGAAATGGCCCATTCCATCCAACGTCATTTTGTGGAAACCCATGGGTTTGCTTCCCTCCTATTGATGCTCGGTGATATTACTCGGGGCGTGTTTTGGATGGTGACCGAATCGTTTGGTCCCTATGTGAATCAAAAGATCAATGAGGCCATCACGGGATTCATCACCTTGGAAACTGAAAATACGTATAATCGACCGTTGGAACGTGAAGCGGATCTCGTCGGGCTCAAGATCATGGCCAAGGCGGGGTACGATCCTCGGATGGCTATCGACGTTTGGACCACCATGGCGGAGATTGAAGAACGAGTCAAGATGTATCAAAAGGAAGAAGAGGAAGAAAAGAAGGCCAAGGCAGATGAGAGGTTGGCGGTAATTGGACAAGGCGAGGAACAGACCGTGGTGTCTGTAACTGCCATGATGGAAAGTTTGATCTCCATTTGGTTTGGCACTAGTCATCCTCCCAGTCTGGAACGTGTGGAATATATGCGGGAACATATGGATGAAGCCGTTGCATTATATGAAGAGGCTATTAGAATCAATGGTAAGCCTGCAAGTTATGCTTGGCCCTCGGATGATGAGGTTCCTCACACTACTAGCTATTTTTGGAGCATGTTGTACTACTTTTTCCCACTTAATAAAGAACAATGATTTTTCTTTTTTGGATCACAAGATGAGCGGAGTTTACATTTTGGTTTTCTTTCCCCTTTCCCACTTTTTTTTTCATATCTCTTTTTCTTTCTCTCTCAACTTTATTAATGATGGAAACATTGAACCCGGAATTGACAAGGAATCTACTAGACAAGCACTCTGATTGGAAACTAGGTATTACACCCACCGGTAAACTCGCCACCAAGTCTTGTTTTGTACAGAAAGTCATGCCAGCCATCGTCCGACTTGTTCCAGACCAATCGACAGCTCAAGTGGTAACTCATAGTGCGTGGACTTTACGTTTGGTGGACCAAGGGGTGTTATGGGACCACGCCAATGACTCGACCATTCACTCTCTCTCTATGGCTCAACTCTTGTTTTACCCTCAACAACATGCCCAACATCCTTTGACGTATGCGAAAAAGACGCTCCATCTCTTGTCTTTTGAAACGGCTGCTTGGTTTGCTGTTAACCAGGTACTTCGACCCACTCGCTCCTTCCAGACCGCCATTGAACAAGCATTGGTGTCTTGTTCCTCGGATTACAGGTTGACTTTGGAACGATTGATGCAAGTCTTTGATACGTTTGGATATCTTTGGCCTCAGAAAATCATACTAGGTATAAATAAAAAAAGACAAACTTGCAATAGGGGATGATGATGATGACTGATGTGTTGTGATAGGACGGCGGACTCATGCAAAAAAGTCATACAAGGTTTATACACCCGAAGAACGATTGATGCATTTACGAATGGCTAAAGATGATGTATGGATTAAACTCACTAAACAACACGAACAACAAACCATGGATAACCCTCCAGATCAAGAAGGTATAAAGAAAAAGAGATAAAAACTTGCTTTTTACTAACGATTGTTTTTTATTTCCATGCAGAAAAGAAAGCCTGACTTGGTCGATTATCAAACGTAACGATGTTTGCCCCATCTATGAATTTTTGGAGGAGCCCTGGAGACAACAAATCAAACACGTAATCCATGAATGTCTTTACCGAATTCCTATCGATACACCCATCAAATTACGACATTTTACCACCGACACTTATCTCTCCTGGTCCAACAAGAAACAAGGGTCTTATGGTATAGCCGCCATACCTCTTAAACAAATGGCATCCACTGGTAGCCACTATTTATGGCGATTCAATTGGACAACACATCATCATCATCCAGCCTCTTTTACTTGGCAACCTCAATTCTTACGATGTGGTAGCACGGTATATCTTTCACCCGCTTGTGATATATCCTCTACTACTAACAACAATGACGATGTTACAACCAGTAGTATCTTGACACGATCTTTAAAAGGCGATAGTCGACTTCGTTCTGTCGAATTGATATCACCGCCACTACCTTCTTGTGAACATTCAGCAACAACAACAATGACGTGGCGGGTGGATTTACCTGGATTGGGATTGGGTCGTGATGATGATAGTTCCACTGACGAAGGTTTAAACATGGACATCTTGATCGGTCGATGTCGTCCCATCCTTCATCGTGATATCATTGCTCTTCGTCAAATCCTTTATCTTTGTGGGGTGCCTGATCACAAACAAGACATCATACCGATCTTGGCTAAAGAAAATGGATTATTAGGTGATACTTTGGAGCATTGTTGGTATATCGAATTGGCATCTGAAGAAGATGTGACATATCATCAACAAAATACCACAACATCCACTTTATCACCATTGTCAAGATTGACGACTGCTATCAATAACAATAATAATAATAATAATAGAAAACAACAACAACCTCATGTCAATCCTAATTACCTTCAATCATCATTTCATTCACCACCGCCACCAAATGGTTTCCTTCCTTCTACGCCTACACCTTGTACCATTCCTGATACCGACGATGACGACGACGACCAAGATGGTTTCGAAACATTGACCAAGGATCCACGTGCTGAACCTTATTTGCGTCTCTATGCCGATCATAAACCTACCAAGACAACCACCATGGCCCAAGTTTGGAAATCCTCTAGCTTGAAACAAATGATTACTCGGGCTACTTCACTATAAAATAGAATTAATAAATAATATTATATTCAATAAAGGGGTATACAATGGTTGTAGACAAATGTGTTAAAGTATTTGTTTTTTTATTGGTGTGTGTAGTGTATGTATAAAGTCTAACAAAGATAATAATGATAATAAAGAAGTGATCTATTTAGAGACAACATAACCTGTACCCTTATAACCTTCCGAAGAGATACCAGAGATAGGGTTGGAGTTTTGACTCTTGAGGTATTCGTTGGTAGCAGCTTCCCATTCCTTGTTGACAGTAATAGGAGTTTCCTTGCCTAAAAAAAAAAAAAAGAGTTGGTCATTTTTCAAAAATAAAAATAAAACATGTTCCGTTCTTACCTTGAGAACGAATGGCAGCAAAGAGAACGCCAGATACAGCAAGGACAGCCAAAGTACCACCAATCACTTTTTGAGTATGACCAGGACCAGTAATGGGTTCACGAGGACCATGAGGACCAAAGGCAATATAATCTATAAAGAGAAAGAGAAAGAGAATGAGAAAGACTTGTTGTTTTGGAGAAGGGGGGGGGTACTTACAAGCAGCTTTCTTTTCATCAGTGGAAAGCACTTTCCAATCAGCTTTTTGTGCTTCTTCCAATTGTTTGGCAATGGTGTTTTGTTCGGCGGTAGATAAAGTCTTCCAACGACCTTCCAAGTTTTGGACGGTCACAGTAGACGCATTACGACGGCCGATAATACGAGTTGCTTGTTGACGAAGAGTAGTACGGAACATGAGGAGTAATTAAAACAATAAAAGAGAGAAGAAAGGTGAAAAAAATAAGAGTGAGGCGTGGCTTGTTTCTTACTGGATCAATGCTCATTTCACATCCCGACTGCCCTTCCTCTTTTTTAAATCCCGCATACATAAACCGGATGTGTTTCAGCTTTCTCTCCCTCATACTTTTCTCTTCTCCACCATCATGTCTCTTGCTCAATGGAGACAATTCAACTTTTTTGATAAACAATTCATAGCTGACCCCAACGATGCGAAAGAATCTCCTGCCATCTTTAAAGTAAGTGAATCTGATATTACTTTACACTGTCCATTTAACTCCATCTTTTTTTATATATACATGTAGAAATGTGATATTAATGTCATGACCGCTGGACGTGGGCACGTTGTTCTGGCTGATATCCTTTTATTATATTAATAATTATTGCTTCTTCAAAAGCAACTTTTTGTATATCCTTAACCTCATTTTGTTATTGTTAGTACATTCGGCAGGCTACGTGTATATCGTGGATAAAGCATTCAAGGCCCAAACCTTCCTGGCGTATGATGGCGGTCGTATCACTCATTTGAAACTATTGAAACAAAAAAATATCCTTATTACTATTGGGGCAAGTAAAACACTTTTATACTATTTGCTTTCACTAACGCTTGGCTTCTTACAGGAAGAAAATGATACTCAACATACACCAGTGATAAAAGTATGGGATTTGGATACCAGTAACAAGAAACCAGCTGCCACTCCAACAACAACAACAACAGAAGAAACGTTGATTCAACCTACCTGTATACGTAATGTCAAGATTCAACATAATGAAAAACCATTCCCTATCACGACTTTTGCCACAGTGGAAAATATGTCTCAAATGGCGGTAGGATTGGCGAATGGTACAGTGTTACTTTATCGATTGGATCTGTTAAAAGACAAGGCAACAAAACCCAAAGTGATTTATGAAGGTCAAGAGCCCATTACAGGTAATATAAAAGACTTTGTCTTGATCATGATTTCTCATTAGTGACTCGATTCTCTATTAAGGTCTTGGATTCAGGGAACAAACAAAGTCAACCATACTCTTTATGGTCACCACCACCAGTGTCATGTCATATAATACAACAGCAAGTAAACCTTCGCCAGTAAGTAGACTCGTCACCTTGATATAAAAAAGGCATTAACTATACCATTCTTTTCTTCTTCTTCTTGACATTAGATAACTTTAGACGAACAAGGCTGTGGATTGGGTTGTGCAATCATGACAGATACTCAAGATATGGTGATCGGCAAAGACGAGGCAGTATATTTATACGATCCGACGGGACGTGGACCCTGTTTCGCCTATGACACACCGAAATCATCCTTGGTATGGTTCAAATCACACTATTTGATGATCATCTCACCACCCGTCATCACCTCCACACAACTATCTACACCCTCACGTACATCTATCGGGGTCAATACCAATCGTACCAGTGGTACTAGTGATCTGACCAAGGTGACCATTTTTGATACCGCCAATAAATTTGTCGCCTATGTTGGTACTTTTACTGGTGGGATTCGTGGTATATTTTGTGAATGGAATGCACTCTGGGTGGTTGGGTTAGATGGAAAGGTAACATAGGGAAGAAGAATAGGAGAATCACTCTTTATTCACTAGCTCTTATTACTAGCTGTATCGCTTGGATGAAAAAGATACGCCGACTAAACTGGAAATCCTCTTCAAGTTAAACCTGTATGTCTTGGCTATCAACTTGGCTCATATGCAAAAATACGATGATGCTAGTATTGCCGATATCTTTAAAAAATATGGTGATCATTTATATACGTAAGTGAAACCCTTTCAACATCACGTAACAAAAAAAAAAAAAAAAAAAAAAAAAAAAAAAAAAAAAAGACTCAAGTTCTTCTTCTCTTAGACGGGCTAATTATGACGGGGCTATTGATCAATATATTCGCACAATTGGGCAGTTGGAACCATCCTATGTGATTCGAAAGGTAAAAAATATCATGTGTGTGTGTGTGGGGGGGGGTTCCCTCAAAAGTATGTGACTCACTCCAATTCTTTCGAATTATAGTTTTTGGATGCTCAACGGATCTATAATCTGACAAACTATCTTCAAGAACTCCATGCAAAAGGATTGGCTAATGCGGATCACACCACCCTCCTATTGAACTGTTATACCAAACTGAAAGATGTGTCTCGACTGGACCAATTCATTAAGGTAAGGAACACGTAAATGATATTTTGTAAATAGAGATACACTGACTAACTGATATTTGTTTTTTTACTGTAGACAGATGCTGATTTGAACTTTGATTTGGAAACGGCGATCAATGTCTGTCGTCAAGCTGGTTACTATGAACATGCTGTCTATCTCGCTAAGAAGTTCCATGAACATGATTTGTAAGAAGTCTTAAATCAGAAACGCAATGGGCTCACACCACTATTCTAGGTACCTTGATATTGTCATTGAAGATATGCGGGATTATGACACTGCAATTGAATATATTAGACATTTGGGTCCTCACGAAGTAAGTATTCAACAGAAATAGAAATCCATGTCAATTCAACTAACAGAACTTCTCTCTCTCTCTCTCTCTCTTTCTCTCTTTTATATATAGGCTGATAAGAATCTTCAGAAATACAGCAAAATGTTACTTGGACATCAACCTGAACAAACTACCCAACTACTTGTCGAACTATGCACAGGCACATTACCCATGGGAACATCATCAACCACCATAGCGACCACCATGGTTGAACCCAATAATCGAGTCAGTACCCCCACCATTGCGTCACCCACACCCTCCATCAAGAACACAAATGCGTTATCACACTTGCCGTTTGCCGAAGGATCCTCACCTTCTTTAAACTCGTCTTCTCATCACAACAACAGATCGGGCCATAAAACCGGACTCGGCTACAACCCACCCTCTCCACGCACATTCATGCCATTCTTTGTCGATCGACCTGACTGTTTGGCGTATTTTTTAGAACGTATTTTGGAAACACAATGGGCACCACGATCAAACCAACGCGAGTCAACCTCTCAAGAAGAACGTAAAGCTACTTGGAATACTTTATTGGAACTTTACCTGATGGATGAACAACCTCATCCAGCTACTTCCACCAGTCTCATCTCGTCACCACGTCTCGGCAACGACAATAAATTGAAACGAACCAAGGAATTCAAACTCAAGGCATTGGCGTTATTAAAAGATGAGTCCGTCCAATACGATACGAATCAAGCCTTGGTACTATGTCAACTCAAGAAATTTGATGAAGGCATTGTGTATCTTTATGAAAAGACTGAAATGTATACTGATATTCTTCGATTTTGGATGGAAAAACAAGAAACGGATCGTGTCATTGAAGGTGTCCGGAAATATGGGTAAAAAAGAAAAAAAGAACAAAAAGCAATGGTAACTAACATGCCTCTTTCCTTTTGCAGCCCCAAGGATCCCTCGTTATATCCAATGGTACTGACTTACTTTTCTTCCACGCCTGAAATCCTTGCCAAATCAACCTCTGAACTTTTATCTGTCCTTCGCCATATTGATGAAAAGGATCTTTTACCTCCTATTCAAGTCATTCAAGCCTTGTCCCGTAGTAATGTCGCCACCATTGGATTATTGAAAAGTTACATTGGTCGAAAAATTCAAAATGAACGAAATGAATTACAACAGGTAAATACACACACACTCTCTCTCTCTCACACACACACTTTCTAACTGACAACTCTTTCTTTCTTTTTTTTTTTTTTTTTTTTTTTTTTTTTTTTTTTTTTTTTTTTAGAACCAGGAACTGATCCAAAGTTATCGAGAAGAAACAGATAAACGGCGCAAAGAAATCGAAGATCTCAAAACAAGGTAAAGGGGGGGGGGGAAATATCAAAACAACTTTGACTCACACTCCTTCTTTTACCTAGTGCTCGGATCTTCCAAGTCCAGAAATGTACAGGTTGTGAAGGAATGCTGGATTTACCTGCCATTCATTTCCTTTGTCGCCATTCTTACCATCAAAGGTAAAATATAAAAGGCTATATTCTCCAATAGACTCTCATCCACCCCTCTTTGTAGATGTCTTGGTGAAAACGATAATGAATGTCCCCAATGTGCTGTCCAACATCGTATGATCTCTGAAATCCGTCGTGCTCAAGAAACAAGTGCTGATCGACATGATCTATTCTTTGATCAGGTAAAAAAAAAAATCAATATGTGTGTGCTCGACTTGAACTTGACTTTCTCTCTCTCTCTCTCTCTCTCTCTCTCTCTCTCTCTCTCTCTCTCTCTCTCTCTCTCTCTCTCTCTCTCTCTCTCTTTTTAATAGCTGGATAATGAAGAAGATGGATTTTCGGTGATCGCGGATTACTTTTCCAAAAATACCATGGCCTTTGCCAAACTGATCGACTAGACCACATTTTATTTTTTATTTTTATATAATAAAAATTTTATTGTCTTTATCTTGTCTTTATCGACCCAATTTGCCTTTTTATTTATCATAAACACTTTATAAGCAACATGAAAAAAAAAATGGGATGGGATGGGATGGGGCGGGTGGGGTGATGATTTTTTTTTTTATTTATGATTAGGCTCCGTGGACATCTCCAACAACCGCCGTGACAACATGATCGGGTTTCACAACGTGTTGAAAACACAACGCTGGGAACTTTGGTGCTTGGCCTTCTTCCTCGGGATAGTTGAAGCAAATGTTTTTTCTGCCTTCAAACATTTTCATGATGAAGATGAAGATGTGTTGCACACAACATTCCGTTGAAGGTTGGTGGAAGGCCTAAAGGTCCATATCAATGGTATTAGGGGTGGTAATACCGGCAACACCATGGGCACAAGGGGGCAGGTACACAGGGTTGATCATCATAAACTTGTCCTCTTGGGTAAACACTCCTTGTCAGGGGATTACATCCGGCGGGTCTGCATAAAGTGCAAGATTAGAACCCAGCATAAATGCATTTGTGCTGGGGACGCCTTGTGCCAAAAGTGCCATCCCAAGCATATCCTGGACGTCGAACGCTCGGCAAATAGACTATATAATTTTTAGTTGGTAGATCTTTGCTTTTTATTTTATTTTTTAAAAGTAAACTTCTTTTAACATCTTTTATGACCGTCCCAACATGCGGCCTTTTCCGGTCGCTCCCAATAAGGAAATACTATCGATTTTTAAACATAGATTTAGACATTTAGATTTTATTGTAACCACTCCAAACCCACTTCATCATTTCTTTACACCCTAAAGAGTCGTATAGTTCGTTTAAAAGATTTTTATTTATTGTGGATTTATATATATATATATATTTAAAGGTGCGGCCTTTTCCGGTCGATTCGACCAATAAAGGTTTTACATTAATATGTTTTACATTACATATCACATGTACAGTAGTGATTTACTGTACATTTTATGGTTATCATTACATGTAGAAATATGTAGTATACTACATATAACTGTACTTTATTACATTTTTTTCCCGTCGTGTTAGGTAACTTTCCATATCATCAATTAGCTGAAACCCCAAAGCAAAGTCTTTTTTTTTTTTTTTTTTTTTTTTTTTTTTTTTGTGAGGTTAACATTTATACTTTGACCCGTTGTGTTACCCAAAGACAAATGTCGTGATATCCTAAATATAAAGACAGAGACCAGACAGTGTATATGGGAAAATAAAACTTCTGTTTATAAATACAGTTTAAACAAAAAACTAGACTATTCAGACTAAACCAAGTTATCTACAAGAAGATGGATATTTCATCTGTTTTCGACCAAGAAGAGGATCCGTCAAGCAAGTCCAATGAGTCAAATCCAAGGATTTCAAACAAGTCAACTCGCTCAGAATCATTTCCACCGTAGCATGTGAGACTTGGTCGCGTGATGAATATGACAAGATGGATTCATGTTGTTCTAATAATGACATTACTGACTCTGCCTTGTTGTTGTTTTTGTTCCTACTACTTCTAGAGATGGGTGTGGATGATTTCGATCGTGCCATAGTGCGTCGTGATTTATCTTGTTCCATTCGAATCCTATATTGTAATTGACACACCAGAGGTGACCGAGGTCGACCAAGAGCCAAATATTCCAGTCGTGGGCAAAACCCGACAAGAGCTTGCAGGTCCGAATGCAAGATCGCACCTATCCTTGTCACATCCAATGATACCAAACTATCCCCACATAGTCGTCCAAGGTCTTGCAAGATTTGTCCAGATACTTGATTACAATCCTTTAGGTTTAGACAAATAAGTTGTTGTTGTCTCGCCACCAGGGCTTGTATACCTCTTTGTGTGATACGTCGACAACCTACCAATTCAATCCGTTGCAAAGATCGACACCGCATTGCCAAAGTAATCAAAATATCATCCGTCAATGATTCATCATTTGTGAGCATGAGACAAGTTAATCCAGGTGCACACGGTGCTCGGGCCAGGTAATGATATCCTTTTGTTGTCAATGCATCGGCAAAATCAAGTACTTTAAGGTTTGGACAGTGTTGCATGATGGCTATAAAGTGTCGGTTATCATTATCAGTCTTGGTATGATCTAGTGTCAAGGTATGGATGGCATGACCATATTTCGGTAGACGCAGAGCCCGAAAAAAGGTGACAAGAGTAGTTTGACGATGGTCATAAGATGGTGACGGTAGGATCGGGACTTTCCATAGGAGCGGGGTTACAAGCTGATGCCACCTTTGACACACCATGGTACAGTGGAACCAGTCGGCTGGCGTTCCGCTCTGTTCCAAGACAAGCTGAAGTATTTCGTTAGGTAGTTGATTGATATAATTGAATTGTAGTTGTCGTCGTCGTCGTCGTCGTCGTCGTAGTGAGTTGGAAGTCTTGTAAATCTGTTGTTGTTGCTGTGAATGAGTTGATTGGTATGGACGAATGGTTGGTGATTGCGCGACTTGGACACCAGCGTCATACATGGCCTTGATACGAATATAGTTACGTGCGATAGTATCTAGCCATACTACAATAAATCCAATGATAGTATAAAAAGTAGATTTGTCAGTGTGAAGGGTCATTATTTAAAGAAGAAAGTGGAAGAGAAACGAAAAAATGTCTGAGATTTAAAAAAAATGAGATGTAAGGTTTTATAGGAAGGGTATAACCCCATACTACTCAACAACAGCCCCTTTTGTTGGTTATTTTCAACAACAACAGAAAGAGGTCATCCACCACAATAGATTTTTTAGTTTGTTCTTGTGCCTTCTTTTCGGATGAAACGGGAAGCTCGTGCCGTTAAGATTAGGCCCAAAAGGAGGGACTTGATTTTTAACATCCGCCCTCCCTCTATCTTCCCCCCCCTCCCTTTTTTTTATCCCATATGAACTTGCCACATACTATTGCACATCATTTAACTCAATTGGACAATCAACAAGATGTCACCACCATGCTAAAGTCACAAGATCAATGGTAACCTACAAAAGAAAACAAACACACACAATGAATTTCTCATTTAAGCTCTTTTTATTTTTATTTTTATTTTTTATAAAGTCGAGACATTTACCATTCCAGTCAAGAGAATCTAACTGCATTCAATAATTTTAGTAAAGCCCGTTATGATCAAGTCCATGGCCACTTTGAATCACACACCAAACTATTACGGCAAGTTAAAATCGATCTGGATGGTGTGTTTATTAAACTAAGGTAAAAAGAAAGAAAACCAATCATCACGTACACACACACTTTTTTATATTTGGCATAGGAAAATCAAAGCACAACTGGAACTAAAATACCCTGACGAAATGAAACGGGCTTTGGAAACACATCCTCCTTTAGTGGTTGAAGATGATTGACATTGTTGATAGTGATAGATATCTCCCCCCCCCCTCTTTTATATATACATATCAATAAATAAACAACATTACTATTTGACAAAAGTGTCTATAATATGATCATGTGTTGTGTCTATGGACTCAACCCATGGTACCTGCATCAACAACATCCACACAACAAATGCAAGGAAAAGGTCATGCTATTTGTATATTTTGGTTTGCAAGAGTGCAACGACTTGGTAAAGGAGCACCTTTTGGCATGGATGATTACGAATGCTGAAACCCAGTACCCGACTGAATTGACTGCATGAAGATTATGGATTTTAGTCATCAACAGTTCATGATCTGATGCCGACATAGCTGGTATGTATTCGCTCGGTGTACGGGGAATCGGCTCGTATTCTTCTGTGTCACTGGCATGTCTTGAAGAATTAAAGAAGAATCTTGTCAAGAAGGTCAAGGTGCAACCAGGTGTCCGTCGGTTAAACTCTAATCTTGCCACCCATCGTGATCAAACTCTTTTGAAACTGATAAAGATGTTGAATGCTCATAATAAAGATATGCTTAACTCGGCCTATGTATATATGAAAGAATGGTGCGAATCAGATATGGAAACATGGGATTGTAATGACCCCCTAGTTTATTTTGACCGTGACTATCTCAACAAGAAGGAAATTTGGTCTTTTGCTTGGTGCCATTGAAGACATTAGAGCACTAATGGGGGGGGGTTATGTTTGTAAAGAATAGAACGATCAAACCAAGGGGTGATGTATGGGATTGTATAGTTTAGCTTATAGAAATAAGCCTTTTTGATTATTAATTAGTAAATAAGGATCTTTTAATCACTATTGTCATATTGTCATCCACCTTGTTTTATTGTATTGTGTATGTCAAATTCATGCGGGTCAGGAATAAATTTTATTTTTCAAATTCCGTCATGTTGGATTTGAACATTCAATAGCGTGGATTACGTATTAAACCCCGACGTTAATAGCCGGAACATTTCCAGAGAGGGTATCATCGCTCTTGAACAAACTCTTACCGATTACTATTGCCCAGAATGCAAAAAAAAAACAGCACTATTCAAGATATCCCTCAACTGAATGAAACTGATCAAAATGGCCTGATGGAAAAGTTTGACATGACTGATCTTCTGGTGCAAGTTTCTCTGTGTCCTAAACAAAGTAGCCCTGGTGATGATGGTCTTAGCTATCCGTTTTTGGCGATTATCTTTCGACTAAACATCATACAACCAATACTCCTCGATGTTTACAACGATGCATTATAACATAACGTTTTTTCGTCATCATGGAAGGATTTTAGAGTTCGGCTTCTACCAAAAAAGGGCGATTTGACATCATTTGAAAAACTGGAGACCAATTTCACTCATTAACTGCGATGGAAAAATATTTACCAGGATGATTACACAATGACTCTCTGAAATCATGAATACAATGATCAATCCTTTGCAAACTGGATTTATTAATGGTCGCTTTATTGGGGGAAAATGGAATGATTCTACATTTAATGCTACAACAAGCCAGGCAGCAAAAAGCGAAAGCTATTGTACTATTATTAGATCGAGAAAAAGCTTATGATAGGGTGCACCCAGGATATCTCAGAAAAACAATGCTTGCTTTTGGATTCCCTGCTCTCTTTGTGGACTGTATTTGCTCCTTATTGTAATAATTGGGGGGGGGAGAAGTCGAATATCGAAGTAAGTGATATAAAAGGTTATGTTTTTTATTGAATAAAATATGATGAGGTTTATATAATTTTAGTTGTGTACTGTTTTGATATGATTCTATAAAGTATAAAGGTATGGATGTGCAACAGTAAAGGT
Source organism: Chlamydoabsidia padenii (assembly GCA_025330725.1). Taxonomy (NCBI): domain Eukaryota; kingdom Fungi; phylum Mucoromycota; class Mucoromycetes; order Mucorales; family Cunninghamellaceae; genus Chlamydoabsidia; species Chlamydoabsidia padenii. The sequence continues at coordinate 47,729 of JAIWND010000057.1, read as the reverse complement.
TATACTTTCTGTGTGGAGAAGATCATGCAAGCGGGTATTTAAATGTGAGAAGGCGGGATTTTAATGTTGTATTGTTTGGGGGAGTACGAGTATTGACGAATATGACACTTATTCTTCAACAATCTTGTTCAGATCAATATCAATGGGTGTTTTACTGATGATGTTCTTCAAGAACGTGGCCTGCGTCAAGGGAATTCACTATCACCTTTACTCTTCAATCTGACTATTGAACCCCTTCTGTTCTCTATTTAACAGGACCAACAGTATCAAGGATTCCAACCGATGCATGACGACCCCACTGTCTCCAACTATCATCCTGAACCTATCAAATGTATTGCTTACGCGGTTGACGTTTGTGTAATCATCAAGGATCAACACGATTTCGACCGACTTTGGACTCATATGAATAACTACTCTTCAGTTTCTAATGCTCGATTTAATACCAACAAGACAGAAGCCTTTTCACTGACAAGAACTGAAGAAGAATATTGAACCAAAGTCCTTGCTCGTCATGATATTACCTTTTATCACACCAGTAGATTATCACATGCTTTTAGATATCTTGGTTTTATATGCCCTACAATATTCAGCAAAGGAATCAACTACAGCCAGATCTCGAAAAACTCAATAGTCAAGTTCATATTTACTCCCAACGCCACCTGTCCATCCGTGGTCGTACGACGATTATGAACACATTGATTTTTTCCAAAATTTGGTATTTTCTACGTCTGCTTGCCCCCACCAAGGAATTTCTGAACAAAGTCAACAAGATATCATATCAATTCATTTGGCAAAAGAAAATTCCAAAGGCTTCCTATGATCAACTCTCTTTGAAGATTTCTAGTGGTCGTATGGATATGTTGCTGGCGACATCCCAACACCGGGTCATGCAAGTGAAATGGTTGCAGTCTCTGTTTGATTCCAAGCTTGATGGATTCTGTAGAAGAATGTTGCTTCATCACTTGGTTCTTCTTTCTGGTGATCCTGCCTTCCTTTTACTTCCTTTTTATATCCTAAAACTCGCAGAGGTCCTTGGTACTCAAGACCATCGGTGCTTTTTAATATTCATGAAGCATATGATCACTTTGACTTTGATATAGGCCACCAGCACATTCCACCGACGTATTGCTGAATCTTTCACTCAAGTATATGTTTTCAATCTATCCAGAAAACCATTGGGTAACCAGACAAAATCTACTAGCTTCCACCTTTTTCATATTCGATACTATTCTCAATCGTTTAAGACTTACAGTGGAAAGGGAATACCACCAATACCAACGCCTACACAAACAACTATACAAGGATATCTTGGAAAGAAAAACGGTCAAACTTGCTTCTCACCTTTGGCCTCATATTCTTCAAGCACCTTCCATTGAACCAAGCACAACCCCAGATGGATCTTTCCTGTGTCAGATCAATTTAGCAAACCAATTGCGTGAATATAACTCCAACCGGTATCGCCAAACTGGTTATGAACCCAAACTCTCTCTTGAACCTTCCTGTCTTTCTAATTTTTGGAAATCGTCCATGTTGTTCCTGGCCAGAAGTATGTGGTATCGTCTCGTGATCAAAAAACTCCCAACAAGACTGCTAATTCATCAAATGGGTCATATTGATACGCCAAAATGTCTTCTTTGTGATGAAGTTGAAAATTGGGACCATCTCCTTGTTGGCTGCTCGGTAAGATGGGAAATATGGGAACATGCATTAGGCGTCTATTACCTTGTCCTCTCCTTTACACAATCCGACGTCCTTCAATCCTTACAACTTTTTTCGCCTCCTTTTTCCATCCTTGGTCGCAAGCGCTTCTATACAATCTTGCCCACCATTCAATGGTTCATTTGGTGGAACTATTGGAATTATGTATTCGACCAACAACTTATTTGTAACTCGACAATTATTCGCATTATAATCTCTCAGATTAGTGTTCTTTTATCCCCTCCTTCGTCCACTCTAGAATAGTAGTTGCCTATTTTTATTTCTCTTTTTTCTTCCTCTTTTTATGTATACCACTTTATCACCCTATATTAGTACTTTCCCTTCTTTCAGTTATACTCCGTTTCATCCATGCCTCATCCCTTCGCGAATATGAGTCAAATTTAAAAAAACTAAATTTATTTTTAAAAAAAAGTACCCTCCTATACCTCTGATATATCAGTAAAGAGTGTAGCTGTTCCGGTTGATGTTTCTGATTAACCATCATTTGCAAAATCCCTGCATTATCTGCGTAGTACTATTTTGTCGTGGACCAATATAATTGCCTTATTTGAAATTGTTGTGTAGCACTTTTCTATCCCCGATTTTTTTTTTTTTTTTTTTTTGTTAGCGGCGCAATGAAGGTTGAGTTTGTCTATCAAGATGACTTCCATGAAAGGATTTGAGCTTTTCAATACTTACCAGCAAGACTTCCAAACCCTTCATCAATCAATACAGCATAAAATAGACCAGCAGATACCAGTTTTATATGGAGGTATAGAGTAGTTGTGGTCTTGAAATAGTGACCTAATTCTTTATATCCGACGATTCATAGATGAGCGGAAAAATTTAGTCAATGCTGTTGAAAGAGAACTGGATGAAGCCGAAGAAATTGTAAGCTTCAATGTGTAAAATTGTATCGGTCAAGTGGCCTTTCATAAATGGAGTCGTACTCATAACTCTAACTTTTATTTGTGCAATAGCTGGGTCAGATGGACTTGGAGATTATGAATTCCAGCGTCCCTCAACGCACTCATTATCAAGCGCAGTTGCGCCAACATAAATCAGAACAAGAAGAAGCGAAAAATGACTTGGTAAGAAGCTCAGTTGCACTTTACTTTTGTGCCTCGGTGGATTGATCAACTTTTGCATATATATATATATATATATATATTGACCGTCCCCATTTAGCGTCGATTAATTGCTAGCAAATCCAACTACCACCGTCAAGAACTTTTTGGGGATTTGGAAAGTCAGGACCAAATAGAAAATACAGATGTATTGTCTTTAGATCAACGCCAACAACTGCTCAGTGGTATTGATCGTTTGGGTGAGTCTAGCCGCCGGCTGGAACAAAGTCATCGGATGGCATTGGAAACTGAAAGCGTCGGTGCAAGTATTTTAACCATCTTGAAAGGGCAAAGGGAGACTATGACTCGTGCAAGAGATACTGTAAGATGAAAGAAAACGGTATTGGTCCTGATCTACAGAAAGCTTATAAACATTTACCCTTCTTACTATCGCATACGGCTGTTTACCTTGTAGCTTGCAGAAGCGGACACTCATATTGACAAGGCATCTCGCACGCTTAAAACTATGGCCTATCGGTAAAATATAGTTTAGCCAGTAATAAAACCTCAAATGAGATACTAACTTTTTTGTTTTACAGCATGGCAACTAACAAGATCATCACAGCTGCCATTATACTTATTCTTATTGTGCTAATCATTTTCATAATTTATTCCAAACTTTTTTAGAATGGATAAATAAACAACGACCCATTAATGTTATTGATTAATTAATTAAGAATACACATTTAATATGACTGAAGAGAGGTAGCAGACCCCCTTCGTTGAGCACGATCGTACCCAAATCTTGATCGTTGCTCCTGTTTCTGTACGAATTTCTGAGCACGGGTGGTGTGGTTTGATCGAGTTGCATAACTGTACTGCTGTCCATCTTGTAGTTTCAAGTGCACCTGCTTTTGCTTGCCTCGTAGAATTACACGATCCCATAATTTTATGGTCGCCACCTTGACGACATCGACGACTATGAATGTCACCAATGAAATAGCAATGATAATCATTCCGACAGGCCAACCAATACCTTCAATGTCAGAATTTTGCCCAAACATACCATAAACAGACAAGACCAATGCAATCACTTGAGTACCAAGAACAACCAATGTAAAAGGCCAAGAGGGTAGACTCTTCCAACAAAACCCTTCAACCCGAGTTGAAAAAATAACAAAGTGAGGAGCTATAGCATAAAAATGTCAGAACAAATATCATGAGAGCAGCTTTTGGGATATTTACCAGAAGAAATATGGAGATACATGATGGTATACAGTTGCCCAGGGGAGACTTTTAGGATATCACGGGCGATAAAAAAATGAGCAAAAGAAAATCCAGCAAGAAGAATGGCCAAAACACACGATAAGAATATTAAGAGCGGCAATCGCCATAGCTGAGGCTGTTTACTAATACTGACATTATCCACTGCCATAATAAGTGTAGCAGCATCATTTAGCACGGAAATTAGGATCAAGAATACAGGAGGCATTTTCCAGTCCTCCGCTAGAGTTATAACGAAGAAGAAAAGCAAAAAATGAATAGTTGACGCAATTCGGTAGAGGGCGTATGAATGGAGACGATGGAAAATTACTCGGGATGTTTTGACAGCTTCGATAATTGCAGATAAACCTGGCTCCAAGAGAACAACATCCGATGCTGAGCGAGCTGCGTCTGTACTACCCTCCACAGCGATCCCAACGTTTGCCTATTCGCCATATTGTAAAAAATAAAAATAAAAAAATAAAAATAAAAAAAATAAAAAAGTATGTTAGCAAATTGGCAAAGTTTCCCAAAATAATCAAGAGGATTCTTCTACCTTTTTTAACGCCGCAGCGTCATTAACTCCATCCCCTGTCATGGCCACAAAATATCCTTGATTTTGTAAAAGCTCTACAACCCGATACTTGTGCTCTGATTAAATGAATGGATCATATAATAATATAAGCAAAAATGTCATCATATTGGTATTTCATAGATTACCTGGTATCACGCGGGCAAAGCCATCGGCATGCAAGCAATTTAATGCAAGTTGATGGTCCGAAATCGAAGAATCGACGATATGGTCAGCGTCCAATATGTTTTGCCCCATGCCTAAACGACCAGCTACTTCCTGCGCAATCACCGTTTGATCACCAGTAATCATTTTTACGGAGATACCATATTCTGCGCAATCTTTAATAGTTAGAGCAGAATCGTGACGAGGAGGATCAATTAGACTAAAAAGCCCCACCAACTCCCATCCTTGTCCATTAGCAGACGTTCGAGCGACACCAAGGGCACGTAGACCACGACTTGCAAAAACATCAATAGCTTGTTCTGCATTAATATCACCACCTACTAGTTGAAGTATTACTTGAGGAGCTCCCTTGGCGACCCTAAAGCTTTTATCATGGTGTTTGATTGTGGCCTGAGACATCTTGTCGTGGGGATTGAATGGGTTGAATGAAATCACTTCGTAACTTGATACGGATTCTTGGCGAGAAGCCTCAGCTGCTGCTCTTACGGCCATTTCAATCGGGTCTTTTGTACCTCTTTCGCTGGCGAGGTATGCGTAAAGTAAAAGATCATCCCTGGAATACGGCTCATTTAAGTAAGGTTCATCAAATGTGAGTTGATTGAGTGTCAATGTTCCGGTTTTGTCACTACATAAAATCGATACAGATGCCAACTCTTCAATTGCAGTAAGGCGCTTGATAATAACTTGCCGTTTCGCCAATTGCTTGGCGCCGATTGCCATTGTAACAGACATCACAGTCGGAAGGCCAACGGGAATTCTAAATCAGAGCATAATGCAAAAATATTTAATATTTTTTTTTTTAAAAGTAAAATTGGGAAGAGTCAACTTACGCTGCAATAGTTAATACTACCATTTCATTTAGAGCAGCTAGTACGTGATCTCCTGAAACAATACCTTCCTTGATTTTATGTTCGACAAGATCAAAAACAAACATAATGACGACCAAAAGTACAGTGGCAATGATTAGGAAATTGCCAATGTAGTTTATGACTTTTTGAAAGTGACCTCCATCAGTAGTAACGGTGATCAAGCTAGCAGCACGACCGATGAACGAATGGGGGCCAGTACGCACCACCACAGCTTGTTGCTGACCTTGTTTGACAACACAGGACGAGTAAACAATGTCATTCTTTTTCTTTTTGACCAGAAATGATTCTCCTGTCAGGGCACTTTGATCGACTTGCAGATCACACTCCGCCAGTTCACCGTTGACACCGAATCCCAAAAGACGAGCATCTGCTGGAATGATATCGCCCAGCCGGAGGATAATTATATCGCCCACCACTAACTCTGCTGCTTCTACATCTATCAGTTGACCTTGACGCCAGCATTTGGATTTTAAAGCGAGGCTTTGCTGAAGCGAAGCAACTGCTGATTCCGCTCGAGATTCTTCAACGTAGCCAATTAAAGCATTTACGATAAGCATTCCCAGTATTATACCAAAGTCTACCCAATCTTTTGTAATTGCCGTCAAGATGATGGAAAGCAACATGAGGTAGGCAATGGCACCAGTGACTAAAGTATAATCAAGAAATCAAGTAAGTGTTCTGTCAAGCTAATTGGTGCAGGATTCGATCAAAACGGCAACTCACAGAATGATAAAAAGTGTAATAATTTGTTTCGTTTCTTTTCAGGGAGCTCATTTCGTCCGAATTGAGACAGACGATTAGCAACCTCCTCATAAGTCAAGCCGTAGGTAGGTTGTGTTGTCAAATAGGACTCCATATGAGTAGGGATCTCGTCAACCCAGCCTTTTGAGGGCTTCTCAGAGTCCTGGCTTTTTTGTATCGTACCAGTATTAGTGGTGGTTAAAGGCACAGATTCTTCCATGAGTACTTCTGAAGGATTCGAAGGAAACATAGTCTCTTGAACCATGGTCACCAAGAAAAAATGAAAAAAGGGAAAATGGGCTTAAAGCGCAAACTAATTTTAGTTTTTTAGTTTGTGTTTTTGCGTAACCCAAATAGATAGCTCGCAAAGCCCATTGCTGATGCTTGACTGCAAAATCACCATTTGTACAAAATGCTCCCCTATGGAGTCACCAACTCCGTCGTCGGAGCTGATAAAACTCACACAAGCCTGCTTTCCCTATCATATTTTCTTCTTTCAACACTTGATTAGCTATATTCATGAACGATTACCAAGATCAGTTGGTCGAGTTTGATCGACAGATTATTGAGCATCCACAACTTGCGTTTTCTTATGCTACCAATGGGTTCTTGAACGCATTGGTTCAAATAATTAAAGACTCTACTTGCGGTAACATTGTTTTGCTGAAGAGTGTTATTCGAGCCTTCACTATTGTTTTACCGCCTGTTTTTTTGACAATGTATTCACTAGAATGAAACGACTTGAAGTAGTATACTAATCTTATTCATTATGTGTTGTAGATGTAAAAATGAAACGGAAACACAGATGTGGGCAAATACTGGAGACCTATTAAACAAACTCTTAAATTCCTGGATTGATCACAATAATACTGGTGTGCGGATCTATGCTTTCAAATGTCTTCAACTATTGATTCTACTACAGTCCAAAAAAGAGAAAAAAACAGAAGAATCCAAAGTAAAAAATAAAATAAAAATAAAAACGCACATCTCACGTCTTTCTTTGTGTGATGAATAGGATATTTTCTCTCTAAATCTTGTTAGGCCTGGCCACCGACTGCTGAATGTCCCTAAACTCGAAAAGGAAGGGATGGCATTATTAGAAGTTGTACTGGATCGTCTCAGTGATAAGAACGAGTAAGTAAAGGAAAAAGTTGACTTTGAGACACCCAAACGCGGCAGCCTTATTATGCTTCTTTCCTTTTTTTTTCTTTGAGAAGAAACAGTACAGTTATTACGGCTATTATCAATTCTGTGACTCAACTTGTCAAAAGACGGCCTCAATTTACAAGGGCTGTTATTGGCGCACTTGTAGCTTGGTGTAAAAGCAAACCAAGACATATGGCACCCACTGATCTCAGGAATATTGAGAAATCCATTAAATTAGCTTTTGTAGCAATGATTAGGTAAGGTAGAATACATTTTTGTTCCCTCAAGGTCTTTAATCATTACGTATATGTACTTTAGGACTAGTCGTTTATCAGTCTATAGATCAGAATTGGTTGGTGCTTATACTGCCATTGGTGGTAATCCAAGTGCTATCCAATCACGCTCCTCTCGAAGTAGTAATAACAACAACAACAACAATTCAGATCATCGTCATGATGAAACAAGGCGGAAACGTAGCCAGGTGCCAGAATCAAGCTCTGAACGTAGCGACAATAAAAAAGCTCGAACATCTGCTTCTTCGCAAACAACAGACCATCATCATCATAGTGTGACTCCCAGTTTAGACATCACAACTCTACCATTGAATGTAGCAGTGGATCTTTGCTTGGCTATTTTACAAAATGTGTCTCTGGAGATTTTGAACGATCGATTTAAAATGGTACGTAAATACATGATGTTCATGAAAGTGTTATCTAACTCTCTTTCAATGTATATATAGCTTAATGATACAATTTTTCTCCAAACTCAGACTCATATCAAGCAACAGTGCAAGTCACCATCGTCATCATCATCATCGTCATCATCATCATCATCATCATCATCATCATCATCATCATCATCATCATCATCATCATCATCACCATCACCATCATCATTCACCAAGAGGAATGTACCTTCGTCACCAATCGTGATTAAAAAGGAACCTTCAGCTATTTCTAATACTGAACTCAAGCTAAGCAATGCTATGGCAAGTTCTTCTGGGATGCGATTACCTTTAGCCAGTACTGAAGAACGTGCTAGTCAATCATTCAAAATGCAACCTTATAATTTAGCCGATCTTCAGCCTGTGCCTGAGGATCAACAATTGAAACTCTTATCCATGTCGATGCAACGTCTACTTACCGCCAATTATTTCGCTCAGGGGGTAAAGGGTTCCTCCTCTTCACCTGCCATTACTAACAATACCGGTAAACATGGAGCAAGTACATCTATGACTTTATCATCATCATCACGACTTCTCACTTGGGATTCAACCACAAAAATATTCTGGGCTGCACTTATATCTAAAGTGTTTACATTTGGTACATCTATTAGGAATTGTGACACGGGAGATGATGATGATGGTTGTGACAGTAAAATATCTCTCTCGATTGATTACATTGACGAGCACAAAGAAATGAAGGAACGATTATTAAACTACATATTGGAAGATTTCCCAAACAGGTATGTAAAGTCAAAAGTCAAAAAAAGATAGTTTCTCATACCAATCAACTAATCAACATTTCAATGGGGAATAGATATGATCTTGCCTTGACATGGTTACATGAAGAACGGTATTACGATATGCAACTCACCCGCCGATTCTCTTCTTCTCCCGTGAAAGAAAGACGACGAATAACACAACAAACATATTATGATTGGCTTGAGCGTTTGATCGACGGTAGCGTATCGACCTCATTAACAAATCCAAAAGACAAGACGTTAGCCAAGGTTCTATTGGCTGCACCTGCTTTGAATAATGATGTGATTGATAAATTACATTTGATGATGCGACAACAACAATCAACAATTAATCGATTTGTGATGTGTGTGGCTACGATTCGTGACCTGGCGACCCAGCGCCCACCTGTTCGGGCAAGATGTTTGGAGATCTTGCTTGATTTATGCACAGACCCTGATATAAAAAATAGGTCGACAGCTATTGCTGCTGTCAAAAGATGGATACCTTTCCATTCTACAATCTCGAAACAAGTTGAACACCATGCTGTTGATACAGTCCGATTATTATTATCTCGACCTCCAACATCTCTGGGAACTAGAGAAGAAATGCTAATTGATCAGGTGGAAGGTGATCCGAAAGAAGAAAAAGAGATTTTAGAATGGGAAGAACCAGATGTTATCCGACATCTTGATTTATTCTTTGCCGTGTGCACCAAAAAACATGATTTGTTGGAAGAGTAAGTATTTGGTTCATAGAAGAAGCTGATGAGACGCCATCTGCTTACATAAAACTTATTCTTACTCACTCGATTTAGATTATTTCCTATTTACACTCAAGCCAAGCAACCTATTCAACGTTATATTCGTCAACACATATATAATCTTATCACATCCATTGGTGTAAGCTCAGATACGCTTGTCAATTTGGTTAAAGACTATCAACCCGGCAGTGAAACACTGATTCTTCGTATTTTGAAAATCTTATGTGATACAGGTAAGTGGAAACTTGAGTATGTATGAACTTGTTCGCAATTAACCAACTTTTTACTGTTTTCATATAGCTCCAACTACGCCAGCTCTTCGTGCACTCGTCAAGGATGTTTATATTCGAAAAGGTTTGCGTGCAAAATTCATGGTGCCAATATTTACTGGACAAGTCAAAGCATAATTTTTAATTTGAATCTCTAATATAATAAAGAGACAAGTTTGATGTGTGTGTGAGATGATTGATTTAATTACCATAGAATGTTGGATGCGTACGGGTTGATTTTTATTTTTTATATAAAGTAGTAGAGTTGTTGGCAGTGCTGATAGACGGAGAGTTTACATCGATATTATTACTACTATTTGATGGCAATACATCTTGTTGTCGTGTTTTCAGTACATTGGGAGGTAATTTTGGAATACGACGTTTCGGAGGATCAGCCACTTGTTTTGCTGCCATCCATTCATACCACTGACTTACAGTCTTCTTACGTAAAAAGGCCACGATGATGATTGTCATATTATCACATCCGATTCCAGTCATGTCCCCACTTTCTGCTAAACAAAAGTCCATTATTTCTTCGCAGATAAGTTTTAATGACTTTTTTAACGTCAGTGCATGACGGATATAATCAATAGCTTCTTGATTTTTCAAACAATCCCAAATTCCGTCACATGCCAGAACTACAAACTCATCCAAATCAGTAAGTTCATGCTCAGTGATATCGGGATCGGCTGAAGAGTAAAGAAGGTAAGTTTTCTTTCACTATTTTACTTTTCTCTTGGGGATACTTACCAGTAACGGCTTGCTTTTCGGGAGAAAGCTGGGTATTAGTTTTGAATCCAAAATCACCAATGGCTCGTGAAAGTGCCAGGCTGCCTATAACATCACCTTTTGTTAGTTGTCTTTTACTTAACCTTGAAATTAATCTCTCTTTTGGTTACCATTAACGCGCTTAAATTCCACATAACCGCCAGCATTTTTAATCCGCGCCGTTTCAAGCGGGTCATTTGGTTTATGATCTTTTGATAGTGGAATAGCTCTACCATTTCTCGTACTGATCACCGCCCTAGAATCACCCGCATTGCTCTACATAACGTTATTAAATGAATTAGGATCATTTTTCTAGCTAAAGCTTGTAATTTTTACTTACTACATAAAGTACATTATCTTTAGTCAATAAAGCTGCCACTGCTGTACATCCTGCCGTGTCCTCACGTAATGACGGATCTTTAGGAGGGGGAAGAGAACTGTTCAGAATATATATATATATTATTTTTAAAAAGTATAAATTAATTTGTTACCTTGACGTAGGTCTTCATCTATTACTAGGTTTCCCCACCGTAAAGCGTCGCGATATCTTTGGTCTTTGAAAGGTTGTGAATGAAATATACGTTCATGAAGATGTTTGCCACAGTACTTTGCGACCGAGTCACCTTTTGAGAAGGAGAGAGAAGAAGAGTTAGAAAGTGAAGTTAACAAACTCTTCTGCGAATTACCACCGTGGCCATCAAAAACAGCAAAAAAACTTGTGTTTGTATTATTGTAACAAGGAATTGCAGTATGGCTATCTTCCATACCTTGACAGATGGCACAAAAGTCAAAAGAAGAAGAAGATTAGTTCTTTCGGTATTTTCCGTTTCCTTGATCTGCTTCACAATGGCGCCCATAGAGAGTGAGAATCAAACGACGATACAACTTACTTATTCTCCATCCTTGCATAGACGATAAGCCAAACATGACTCTTTTATCGTTGCCTTCACCAGAATTTTTTTTTGTTACTGGTTCGGATAATGTTTGGCCCATTCCTTTATTAATACAGGTGAAGTAAGCTCAGAGGGTTAAAAAACTCTTTCTTAAGAGGACGCTTATGTATGACATTTTTCATCTCCAGACAACTGCCCTTTAAAATTTCCAGCGCCTACACGGACACGCAGCGAGATTCTTAAATTGTCATTATGCTTTTTAAGCTCGGTCACAGCCAGGACTGAACGTTTTCAATCTGTTTTTCTTTCCTCCTTTCTTACTCCTTTACTTACCACGAGACGTTAGCTTCACAAAAAAATCGCGGAGAATTCAACCCCCGCCAGGCTTTTCGTAGGCATGGGATTCTTCATCGCGGACCCTGACAACCAAAAAAAAAAAAAAAAAAAAAATTATTCTTCCCTTTCCTTTTCATACTTCACTTCTACCTCTCTACTTCATCTTCACTTTTTCTATGAACACTCCAACTCCCACTGACCCCTCTACACTCATCCGCTGTAGCAGATGCAAAGGCTATAAGCGACATGAACTTTTCATTGGTGTTAGAGCAGATAAATTGTTTAAAACTTGTTACAATTCCCGTGAAAGAGACGTGCCAGAACCAAAACCTCCCGCTTTTCTTATGTACGACTCTGAAATCCGGCATCACTTCTTGGACCCTGACGAAGTCGGCGACGTTGGCGTTTATCTGGCCGCTGATGTCGATATGTCGCCTGTTCTCTACGACTTGACAGATCAGCAAATGCACCAAGCAATTTTGGATCTTGTCACGGATATCGATCACTACGAGTATCACCCGCGGTATATGGCCACGCCTGAGTTGCGACACTGTGTGGCCATCGAATTCGTTTACTCGCAGGATGATCATGGTAAACATGTATAGAAGTCAGTAAATACATTAACCTCTTTTTTTTTTTTTTTTCGTAGCTTGCCGCCAATTAGACCAATCGATATTGCGACGACGTTATCAACGGATGGATTCATTCGACTGCAGAGGAAAAGTATTCGGGTTCATCAACCGCAAGTACAGATGGATCAACTTGAACGTCGTCCATTATATTGACCATGAAAGACCTGAAGCATTGGAATTGCGTATGATTCGGGCAACTCCCATGCTTCAAGCGATCAAAACATTCATTCCCTCGCGGATCGATGTCCACGATCTCAATGCGGTGAGCTTGTATGAGAAAGTTTTTGAAGAATTTGGCTACGTTGTTAACCAGGGGCAAGTGTCCTCGGCCTGGCGCAATGCATTCGTGGCGTCGTACAAGAAAGCCGAAGATCAACTTCAATCAAGTCGCATCCTAGTAGAATCGCTACAAGAAGAATTGGATTGTGAGGAGGTAAGCAACAATTATGGGTTTAGTGAAGGATTCTGTAGGAAATGGTTGTGGGTGCGAGGAGTAACTAGATATAGGGTATAGTACATAGTACATAGTCTAGATACTGTAGTGTAGATTATTTGTCAATATTTACTAATAAACTTATTGATCTATTGTTGTATTTAATATTAAATGATGTACTGTAGTTGATGTTTCGAAACACTGCTGGTGTAAAGTATTTGGGCTTCAAAACTGGCTTTTTGGATCTCCTTGTTCAAAGCGACCAGGTTACAGAATACCATGTCGACTCGACGTACAAAACGAAACGCGTCGGTTTCGAACTACTTAGTGTTGTTGCAAATGTCTAATGTTCAGGCTATCCCATTGCTTTTTTGATTATGAAGATTGACAGCAATACCAATGCCTCATCTGAACCATATGCAGATACAGGAAGGATTGCAACCCTGAAAATCTTTTTCAGAGCGATGAAGGATCGGGGTTTGAACCCCACTATCTTCTTTACCGACAAAGATCAAGCTAAAATCGCTGCAATTGAAGCTGTTTGGTCATCCAATGGTCGATTAATTGTTCGTTTGTGTCTTTGGCACTTGAAGAGAGTTGTCAAAACTAAATTATCTAAACCAAAAACTACCATTCTCCCAATTTACAATGGATTCGATGCACACAATGAATATGAGTTCGTTGATCCTAGCTTCTTTCCCGTTCACGATGCTAGAAGAAGAGGGGGAAATCTGTTAGCGACAATAAGCTAGAAAACAGTTATATTGGAAATGATGGGGAAACATTACAACATGCACCACATGATTCCCGAAGGTAAAAGTTTTTTCAGTGATTCAGGGGCATCTACAAAAAAAGGAATTGAAATTCATGCATCAGATCTGACATATCATCCATCAAATGAAGCAATCCAGATGCGTTCGACAGAATAAATCTACAACTACTGCCACGCCAACAACCTTCAGGACACTTGGGCATACCTGCATGGAAACTGGTATACAAAATCTGCATACGACCGCTGGGCGAAATCTGCCGTAAACGGTATGATTCCCATCGGAAAAACGACCATGATGATTTGGTTAACAGAAGATTTTTTTATTAAACGATCACACACGCCACCATTCATCAGTTTCCTGCAAGTAATTATATCTAATCCACCTAATTTATTTTAACTATGCTAAATATTTCTACGCGTAGACCATCAACCCCAATCCTTACCATTCTGATAATTATCCTCGTGAAGGCGTTTTGTCTCAAAAATCATATTACATCCTGTTTATATATATATATATATATATCTTTTTATTGTGGCTTTTTGTATAGTGTATGGTTGGAGAGCAGGATATAGATGGTGGGGATCAATGCATCACAAATAACGGGGAAGATTACGCACGTGGTCGAAAGAAAAAGGGTTCACTCCAATCTCGTCCTCCTATGCGACATCCGTCATCCTATATTGCAAGTGATGCTGAACCACCGGCACTGATAATCCCACGCCGAAGACTAGAACAGCAACAACCGTCACCTTTCACCATCCCTGATTTGGTGATTCCACGCGGAAGAATTCTTAGGTGAGATCCGGAAGAAGGTGACCAAGGCAACGATGAAGCCCCTGTCGTGAATGAGGAGTGTAATTTGTTGGTGTTGGAAATCTGGTACAGGGATAAGCGTGCCGATGCGAGAAGGCTCAGAGAGCTACTAACAAGAGTTGAAGAAGAAGAAGAAGAGGAGACGAGAGGCAAATATGCCAGTTTGTTGGAGGTGTCACACCCAACACAAGCAACTGTGTTTTACCGTGCTCAGAATGATGGTAGTGTCGATGCTTGCATTGAGGCTGTCATCCGAGAACGCCAACGTACAACTTTACCAAGAACGTGGCAAGACGATGATCCATATACAAGACACATCTAGTTTCAAAAAATAAAATGTCTTCTTTGAGATCGCCCTCAACTTTTTTTTTTGGTTGTCATGGTCCCCCATTTTTTTTTCCGCGAAAAAGAATCCCATGCCTACGAAAAGCCTGGCGGGGGTTGAATTCTCCGCGATTTTTTTGTAACCTTTTTTATCACCTTTACCATATTCTTCACTTATATTACACGCGAACCTAATTTATCTTCAAACAGCCAGGTCGATGTTCTCCACACTGAGGAAGATACATTGATGCTTCTGGAATACACGTCAATGTACTTATAGGAGGGAAAAAGTCGATATCAACAGGCATCTCACTTTACCTTTGCCAAGAGAAGGCTCTTTAGCATACAAGTCTTTGGCTACAAGATGATTCTGCTGTCGACATTCATTGGTCATGACGAAAGCTGGGAGCGCTCAGCTCTTAACCCCAATTGCTGGAATCAGCACAAGTATTGGATTCAAGCTTTTGAACTGATCGCACGACTCATGGTAAGCGTCAACTGATACATGCATATTCAGAATGAGAAGAAACATAATCGAAACCATGTCAAACACAACAAACTTGGAAGCCTTTTTTGGCCTTGGATCGAAAGCTTGACCTTGACGAAATTTGATTGCAAAAAAAAGCGAGCTTTGGATAATGCAAATGCGCAAAATTGAGCTGCTACCAAAACGAACTTTGGTCGGAAACCAAAGCGAATTTAGTTTGTTGGAAAGCGAACGTTGGGGAGTGGAGCCACTGTAACTTTATTTAGTCATCCTTGATGAAATCCCTAAGCGCTGATTTGAATAAACGAGGCTCTGCCGAATATATATTCATATGCAGCGAGCGACTGAAATTGATAAATGTCGCATTATGGATGTGATTATTGCGAGCAAGCGTATAAAGTCGTTTCATATGAAATGACGGAACGATTTCATCATGTTCGGATGATAATAAAAGTATCGGCAATGTAGATGGCAGTTTTCGGATTGTGATATGATTATCCCAATGATTCCAGAGACAATATTTAGCTATGAAAGGATACGGACTGTACCTCGGATATAAAGCACAAACCATATCATAGATGCTAATGAATGTATTTTCAATAATTATACCTTGAATCGTCGCCGCTGTTGCCAGGTCGAGAGCTACAGCCCCACCTAACGAATGCCCGTAGAGATAAATGGGACTATCATATCCATAAATGGATCGAACTGTTTTTAGGATAGCACAAGCATCTTTTTTCAAACCATGTTCAGTTGCATAGCCTTCACTGTTTCCATATTGGCGATAGGTAATACCGACAATGGTTAACTTTGGTATCGCGGCAATAATACTTTTGAAAAGATCGAATCGATCAGACATGTTTCCGGCGTTCCCCTGAAAGTAGATCATAACAGGTCCACGGTTCGAGAAACTCTTCTTGGTATTAGTGGTATTCACCGTAGTAGTAGTGGACGCTTGTTGTTGTTGTTGTTGTTGTTGTTTCTTTGTAACAATAAAACCATGGAGTCGTTTTTTGTCACAAGTTGTGATGGTCTCTTCTCGCACACTCAAAGAGGGGGGGATACTTTGTCGAAAATCTTCATTGCACCGTGAGCCGGGTGGCAAATATCCCATATATATCAGCTGGTTTTGGAAAGCAATAAGCATAAGACACTTTCAAAGAATAAAATATGTGTCGGTCATATTTTGCAGGTAGGTCAAATCGAGCTTTTCTATCATTCTTTATACCTTGTAAGTGTATAAACCAACGGAAACACCGAAAAAGAGGAGTCCAGAAGTGGCTAAAGTGGAAAATTGCTTTAATTTTCTGTTGGGACTTTCGTAAAAGATGGACAGTATCGATTTCCTACTATGAAACATACTACAAAAAGAAAAGTACGGGGGACAGCGGGTCTTCTCTTTGATATATCGAGAAATATTCAAACTCAGTCTCAATGAAAAAAAAAAAGTAGAGAAAATTCCAAGTATCAACTCCTTTGTTTAAAGGTTTCACTAATGAAGCAAAGACAAGCTGAATTAATTCGAGGGCATCGAAGGCAATCAGTACTTTTGACCGAGTCAGAGCTACAAGATCTTAGAGGTAAAAAATATTAGGGTACACAACAGCCCATGAAGAACAGATGTTTTCATACTTTTAGTTTGAATCTATTCAGCAAGACAACGAACGTTTGAGGGAGCTTACTGGAGAACATCACTGGCAGCTTTCTCAACTGGGCTTTTGATATTGAAGATTTTCACTCGAGAGTTTTATAAGATAGGTATTACATTTTTCGTTTTTGGTTTGGCCTTATTGGCTATTGCTCTTTGGCGAAGGCGCACAGCAGGAGATGTCTTTGATTTGTCCATCCCATTCCGTACTAGTGGTAATTGGGTTTTATTGACAACAATGGCTACTTTGACAACTTATTTTGTATTATTCATTTTGCTATTGAATCTTTAAATAAACCACGCATGTAAATGGGAAAAAAAAAAAAAAAAGTATCTGATATTTCCCCCGGCGTTTACGCCGACCTCAAAGTAAGATGAAAACCCTGCATTTCCTTCTTCAGAAACTGATCACCATCTCTCTACAAAGCGAGAATTGGAATTAGCTATTAAAATCGACGGTATTTATCTCTTTGCGACTCGAACCAATTCGTTCATTAGCTTTGTTCAATAGACGATTGGATTTCTCACAAATCAGCCCGAGATCATCAAAGAGAGAGTCAAAAACATGCGATTCTTTTGATGATGCACAGCCCGTAGCATCATAGACATTCTTGTGTCCCCGTTCCTGCACTGTGTGCGTCTCGAAAACACACACACACACAAAGGACGATTATGATGCCTGCATGAGAGATACAAACAAATGCCGTATAGGTTTATGCAAATAAAGTGATTGGTTTGTTCGAATTACAACAATCTTCAAGAATACTGTTAGAAGATTTGATAGGCTGATGTAGTTTTTTTTTTTTTATTCCTTTTCTTGTAAAAGTTAATTTGAGGTATGTGTATAAAAATAGTAAAGTATCCGATGAGTAGGTTTTGGTAATACTGATATCTTCCATCTTTTTTTCTTTCTTTCTTGGTTCTCTTGTGGATGGGTAATCCATAATAAACAGTGTTTCCAAAAAGTCCTGTTGGCAAGTTTCATTACCTGTCATAATCCGTCATCTTTTTCGTGGGACAACCACTCACTAATGGCAATTATTTCATCTTTAGTATGGCGTAACGCATACGACTATGTGTCACGTATTAATGAAATATAAAAAAAAAAACTTTATTCCGTTGCACACAGTACTGTACTGTTGCAACGTGGTGGATGATAATCCAAATTCGATAATATTTTCCATTCATGTCTTTTTTCATGCCTTATAATTGGTTTCCCACAGCCAAGGAAGATTCAAAAGGTATATAAACCATAGTACTTTGTTCTCGTTTGACATTTTATCTCTCATAAAAAATAACTCTACATAAAAATGGTTGACTACAAATTCCTTTTGATCCTCTTGATTTTCGTTTTCTTGCAAACCATCAATGCTCAAGCTGCCTGCCGTAACTGCGGTGATATTTGTACCTGCTGGAACAACAGATGTGTATGCTAAATGGCGTTCAGTCTCCAACTTTTGTGATGGCTTTATAAATTAATTGTTACGTTGACATTTGATAACAGTAATAAATTATATATCTATCTATCCTGTGGGTAGAATATTCATAAAATGACAGTTAGTTTTCAAATTGGTATCGCCTATCAGGTTGATACGAGAGAAGTGGAGTGATGTGAGATCACAGTTCCCTAATAAGGAAGTCGAAAATTAATGAGTGAGAACTGCTTACCGCTTACTACCTTACCTCTTGCTAGATCATAATTTTTCTGGTTGCCTTCAATGTCGTCAACAAGTTGTTGCACGGACAAAGTGAACAACCAACAGAAACAACGTGAATCACAGGGACTTTTAGCCAAAGCAAAGCAGTACACATAAAAAGGAGTCGCATTTTCATCTCTTTCAACGCGCCTTTATTTGGTCCAAGACTGTATATGGTTAGGCATTCAATCCAAGCACTACTTTGTGAGTGAATTTACAGTTCTGTCATCGATAAAGTCGTTTTCTTTAAATCATGAACTTTACTGTTGTCAGCGCTCTTTAACAATTGTGTGAGTCAAGCAATAGTGGCCAAACAAAGTGAGAAAAGTAGGAAAAAAATGGAACGTTGAATATACAATTTAATACACTTGCCATGCCAGGTGAATGTGAAACAGGTACCTGCTAAAGTCCCTTTTAACGAGTGATTTGAAGATTTCAAAATCAAAATCGTGAGCATGATAAATCGCCTAAAAGCATTTGGCGGCCAATTTTTCGGTCGCACTTCTTTTTTACTCCCTCAACTTGCATAATATGTTTAATATTAGTTCATTAAAGTTACTATCAGTTCTCATTTCAGTATGTATCTTCCTTTAGCTGTGTTCCCCTTAGTTTCAGCAAGTTGATCGCTAGGGCACATTGCCCGAAAGTGACGGTCTTTATTTCCAGGCGATTTAACAGGATCTTTTTTTGGCCCTCCTTTTTCTCGACAGTGCCAACTGATATAATGAATGATACTAACTTTCGAAACACCCAGGGATCAAGTACTTCATTACACAATGTTGATAGAGATAATAACATATCAATCCCACCACCACAAGAAACTAGTCTATCAGTCAACGATGTAAGATGAAAAATCCAATGGTGACGACATTTGACTGATAAGATTCCCTTCCCCTCCTTTTTTTTTTTTGTAGAAGCAATCCTCGTTTGATCAAGGCAGTCCCTCTCCCGGGGTCAATGATACCAACACCAAAAACGGTGAAATAGCTTCTTCATCACTGCCTTTGAATACACCAACAGCCGCCCCTTCCATCGATATATTGCGCGGACCAGACTCGGCTCCTCGCACCTACCTTGATCATACTGTAGTTCCGACCCTGTTGGAAGGAATGAAACTTTTAGTATCACAAAGGTAAAGTGAAAAACAAAACTTGACGTTGAAAAAGCATATGCGGCTTAAAGGCGTATCTGTTATTAACTTGCTTTTGATAGACCTGCAGATCCTTTGGCTTTTCTTGGGCAGTTTTTACTTGATAGATCAGCATCAAATAAAAATTCAATAGAGGAATAAGAAGGCAAAAACACTACAGACACATTAGTAATATAACCATTTATCATCACTCCCATAGTTTACATCGCACATATACTGTATACATCTAGCTATTGCCTTTAATAAAGCAGAACGGTAAATTTGGGCAACATAGAACCTCAGACTCTGCTTTTGATGATTTGTCTCAATGGAAATTTTACTCAGTGTAATTTACTTGTTTAACTTTTGTATACTAATGCCATTTTACTTTGTCTTTTTACTGTATGTACTAAAGTGCATAAGGACAACAACTCTCTCTCTTTTATTTTTATTTTTTATTTATTCATGTGCGATGAGTATTCTTGGAATTACTGTACCATATTTGGGTTATAGTGGGTCCAACACAAAGAAATGAAGGCATGAATTATTCCATATCTTTTGCCCTATTAAAGTCATTTCATATACAATACAAAGAGAGTATATATATATATATATATATATATGTTTATTAAGTAAGTTAACACAGTTTAGCAGTTGTTGCTATCCTAAATCATTGAAGATACTTGATATGTTCAGTTGCCATTTCTACCACAATCATCATTCCTTGCAGCATATGGCCAGTGATATGACAATGGAAAGCCCATAATCCTGGATTATTCTATGTTGACAAAGTATCAGTATATAAAAGCTTTCAGAGAAAAGACCCACTTACCGAATATACTCGTATTTTGGTCCATCCGCAAGGAGTTCCGACTTGATCAGTATTGTCAGGAGGAATAGGGTAAACAACTGTAGTATCTTTTGCCACCGGATGATTGAAATTCCGAATCTGATTATCCCTTTCATGTATATATTCTCCTGGACCATGAGCAATAGGGTAATGAACAAATCCATGTGAATGCCAAGGATGGGCTATAAGCATTAAAAAAAGTCAGTTTTTCCGTTTATCTCTTTTACACCAGTCCTTACCTGCACAAATGTTATGGTTGATCAACGTGGAGGTATGAATAACAAAATCGATCACTTCTTTATCTCGAATAGGATAAGTTTGCATTCCTTCGTCATACCCATCCCATTTACCGGCCTTGTTAAGAGCCATTGCAGTATGATTCATCTTGTAGGAAGAAAAACTCTTGCCATTCTTTCGGGATTCCACAAGCTGATCAATAATGGGAACTTGCCACATTGGCATCGGGCGGTCATTAATCATCCATCGAGTCTTATTGGCCACCAATTGTTCCTTGGGCATCAAAATAATTGTCCGATCAGGTGGTGCATTGAAATCATGATCTTTTTCTTCGGGTTCCAAAGGAGACACATCAGGAATCACCCATTGATTGGTAGCAGGTGGGAAGACCGGTAAGGCAGGATCACTGGCGGATTCCATGGTAGTCCGAGTCAAGTCAATGTCCTTGTCCAAGTAGTTCAAAATGGCATGACCTGTGGCGGTAGTATTGGTGATCCAATAAGCTTGTACACCAATGTTATAAGATGTGCCCACCGGCTGCTCAGTTTTCAACAAGACCGAGAATCGTTGTCCAGAAGAGATTTCCAAGTAATCTGTTTCATAAGGTTGGATCAAAGTACCATCCATTTCAATAATTGTCATATTATGTTTGGCAATCGAAAATCCTACCGTGGCAAAACTAAGGGCACCAATCACGCGTAATCGGTACACTTTCCCAGGAGACACATCAATGGCAGCAAAACCAGGGCACGAGTCATCGGGCTTCAGAGAATCATCATGACTAGTTTCATTTGATTTCAGAATCGAACCTCGACCATTGATCAAATAACTATCGGCAGCTATAAACCCTCGGTAGGAATCACCCAAGTAATAATTTAATCGATCAGTCGGACCTTGAGCCCACCATTCACCAAGTTGGACAATACGTTCATCATCATATTGAAATGGTCCATCATTGACCGGATCATGGCGACTTTTCGTTACTTTTCTTTTTTCCCCTTGCAATTTGATTTCATCATCCAAATCCTCATCATGTTTCATTGTAGCACTATTACCAGAAGCAGAGATTGGCCAGGCATCTTCACTTGGGTAGATGATAAAAGGACCTTGGACACTATCATCTTGTAAATCAATATGAGCATGGTAAAAGTAAGTGCCAGTTTGATTAATGAGACGGAATCGATGATGGAATTCACCCCCTGGCATTATTGGTGCTTGTGTAACATAAGGCATCCCGTCGGATTCGGTGGTACCAATTTGAAGGATACCATGAAAATGGACAGTGGTGGGTTCATCGCCTTGATTGCGGACAATCACATGGATATCATCATTGATGGTTGCATGGATAGCTGGGCCAGGGTATTGACCATTCACTAGCATTACTTCACTATCACTAGTACTACCACAAACAGGATTCCATAAACCTTTGCTGATATTCAGTTCAAACGTACGAAGTTTGCCTTCCACAACTACCACCAGTATCATAGACCATAAAAAGATTGGTAATAGTATCATTGTGAATGTGTTGTATAAAAAGGAGCAAGTTGAGTTAATAAAAACAAAAAAAAAACAAAAAGATAGAGAGGGCTTTTGAATTTCATTTTTATATGGGTAAACAACAATGTGTTTGTTTACTAACGCCAGTTATGTGTGCTATGTAATGAAGATCATTTTCTTGACCGCCCTGACAGCAGTATACTAAAATAAACTAAATAGGGTTTCTTTTATTGGTGTTTATTTAATTTGTTCATATTACTATTGTCAATCAAAAGGATATTCCCTGAATGAAACATGTTTTGTATGTGCAATTAATTACTAATCAGCGTGTAGCCTTTTGACAAATTATCAAGTAGAAGGTTCAAATTCTATTTAACTGACCAACCGTGTCTCTCGCCTAATAGATTATGACTGACTATCTATCCAGGAGGAATGAATGGTACAGTTTTTTTTTTATGCAGGAGAGCAAAAAATGAGAACCATGTTCATTCACAACTGTTTGTAAACAAATAAAGATGTGCCAATATTACATGCATTTCTTCTCTCTTCTCTGATTATATTGTGTCACTCAAAAACAGATACAGATCGACAAACTATCATAAACATTCATTTGCAAATGTAAGATGATACCTCAAAGGGGCAGAATTTTTTATACCTGAACGTTCATCCTTTTGTCGACGGCGCATGACATCGGATTTTGAAAATAATCTCCGCCGCATGAATCAGAACAAACTTTATTTACCGCCAGTTTGGCAAAAAATTAGAAAATCAGAAAAAGTACTTCTTAATCCCCGTCCCTCGAACTTCTTTGTCTGTAGTTAGCGCTCCTTTTTTTTTTTTCTAAAAAATATTTTGGGATTAACAACACAACAATCTTCAATTGGACTCTTCTTTTGATATGGACAAGAAGAACAACATAACAAGGTTATACTAAAGATATCGGTTGTGAAAGGTAATCATCAAGGGTCAATCGCAATGGTATCAACATGATCACGAAATTGTATATTGTATATTAATCAACGGCTTTCAATTTTTTGCCAAACTAGCGGTAAACTAAGTTTGTTCCATGAATCACGCTTGCATATCAGAAGATGGAGTAATACCTGGATTTAGCTGATGTTACTTGATCTCTTGGATATAATTTGTGTTATATACTTGTAGGATGCTACTGCCATGTTAATTGTAATCGTGTTCTTAGACTCATGGTCTTCTTGTCACCTAGCAGGCTCACTGGTGTTTTTTTATGATCAATGTTCCTTTTCTGCCAATGATCTTCATCTACCTACCTACTAGAAGATTCCCCTTTTGATCCATCAACAAGCCATTCGGTCTAACTCATTCATACGATCTCTTCTTTGATCATCTACTTTGACCTATACTCGTTCCCTTTTTGATATCAACTTCCTTCTATGTTTTTTCTATTATTAGCTAAATTAGACAGCATCCTATGATAAAACTGAAACTCCAAACTCCCTACAAGTCCCCCCCCTTGAAAGGTAAATAGCTCTTTATTTGACCCTATTAGAGAAGTAAGGGAACTTGGCTAATCGTAAACTTTATCGCATAAGCTGGATTAAATGTCTTATTTATAATAAAAATCTATTCTCGACTCCTTTTACTATGCCTGATTGAAGCGTTGTTTGATTTTAACTGTCTTGACTTTTTTTTTTTATGCAGACAGCATGCAATGCATCACCCAACCCTTCACATACAATGCTTCCCCAGCCTTTTACACAAAAAATGTAGCCCAGCAATTAATACACATACTGTAGCCCAACATTTAACACACAAACTGTAACCCAATTTCTAATAGACAAATTGTAACAGGAGGAGCCCGACCAGAGGTCGGCAACGAGCTCCGCATTTATTTTGATTAAAAAACAAGAATAAACTAGTAATACCAGCTTCGAGTATGATGAGTTGGCACAGTAAGTTCATCTTGGATTTCTTTAGCCAAATCCCAAATATAGAAATCGATCAAAATAGCATTAATGGTTGTTGTTTTGTTATTCTGAAGGTAACGTTCCTGGATCCGTTGTCGTGCCACCTCTACTGCCCAGATAGAGTTTCCTCTTATTTCAAGTTCTTCTTGACTTCCTGATTGTATTTCATCACCCTTGATTAGTTTTGTTTTTAATACCGGGCTGTATTCCAATAACCCTAAATAATAAAGTGCTTGTGGAACTCTTCACGGCTTTTAGAAAAAAGATAACAAGCAAAAACAACAACAACATTTTTTGTTACCTGTAATCAGCAAACATAGTAATGGTGTCGATATCATTGAATAGACCATAAGACAACCCATCAAAGCATGCCCTAAAAAAATAATACCTCGAGTTTATATAAGAGAATTTTATTACATTTCACCAACATTTACCACAAGTCTGCCACCATGATTTGTGCTCGTTTCAAAATGTAAACTGAGGTACAAAGAGATTAGATCGGATGTATATATATAAAAAAGACTTTTTTATTACCTTTTCGACCCTTGAAGTCATGTATATCACGGAACGAAGGAAAATATTCTAAAAGAATATCAATCAATCGTTGGGCTGAATGATTCGCTTGCTTTATACATTGAATAAAAGATCCATTGAAATGCTCACATAACATTTGACCGGCATGTCTCATCAATTGGATCCGCTCGTTTAACATGGGTACTTCTTCTTTCGTGTCGGACTTGAAAATCATGGCCAAATCACCATCAGTGGCTTCTGACAAATAGTGTGGATCTGTAACAGGAATACCATTATCCAAAGCTAAGAGAGAAAGAGAGAGAAAGAGAGAGAAAGTCAAAAAAGTCAAATCTTGAGTATTCATATGTATACCTCGATTGATAGCGGCACATAGTGACCAGTACCCTGTGTAAGAAACTCCTTTATATTCTACCGCATATCGATCAGGATGAGCTATGGTTCGATCAGCTATATCCAAGTCGCTCCAAAATGAAAAATTCAATAGATCAACCAAAAAAATCCTAAAGATCAGAATACCAAAAAAAAAAAAAAAAAAAAAAAAAAAAAAATCAGTTTGGCGGAAAATGTACTAGTAGAATGACTTTATACCAATCAGCGGTGGTATGATCCAACTTTTTAGGATTCAAAGGATGTTGGTTCCAAGTCTTTGTACTATATTCTCTTTGTTCCATGCTTTTCATAATCTATACAACAAACCATTGTCAATTAATCCCCTGCTTTCATTTTGAATATTTTACTGTACCCGATCAGTGGCTCGGTCGATATGATGGTATGGGATAGATACAAAGTCACTATGCTACCAGAAAGTTATATCCCTTAGTGTTTCAACTATCAAAACGTCTCCTTTTTTTTTTCTTCTTTTTGATTTTTACTTCAGCAATGAATTTGGCACTATCCAACACTCGAGATGTCATTTTGAAAAAAAAAAAAAAAAAAAAAAAAAAAAAAAAAAAAAGTAGTGTTAAATGGATAAAAAAAAGGGCAAAGTGTCAAAATGTGGCACGGGGCTCGGCGGTTGAGTATTTTCACTAGCTGGCTTTAAAATCAGGGGTAAAACGCATTGTTGCCGAATACATACCTCCTTCTTTGTTTCCTTTGTCATTCCCATTCCATATATACTTGGCAAATTTTATTAAAATACAAATAGCTTAATATGATTCTATCAATAAAGGTCCATCTTCTTTGAAATGATTTCGTTAAATCACACTTTTAACACCAACTTTGATGAAATCAACTCACCTGCTTTTTTCCATTAATCCCGCCAAGGTATCTGATATTCAAGACCCTTGAAATAATGGTAGCTATGGCTTGATGTGCCTTGCTTTGGGGATATGCTGTACTTTCTTACGGTCTGTGGAATTCCACGGATTAGCGAACGTCGCTGATGAAAATTGGTTGTCAGCTTGCAGTTATAATTCGAAACACTCTCTCCTACAGTGCGGGGACAAAAAAAAAAGTAAACACTTTCAAATTCCCGCTTTTTTTTTTTTTTTTTTTTTTTTTTTTTGAGAATATGTACTGAAATGCACATAGTTTGACAAATACAAGTCCAAAGTTGATAAAAATAGATTCATTCAATAGATATACTACTGAAGTTTACTCAAGACAAAAAAAAAAAAAAAAAAAAAAAAAAAAAAAAAAAAAAAAAAAACGGTATGTGATGGAGGGGTGAGCAAAAGAAGTAGTGTCACCATCGAGTATTGTCACCTTTGAGGCGGATCACTTCATTGACCCGTTCAGGCATACTATCAATAGACTCCCATGTGGTACGGAAGACATTTACGAAGTCGGTAGCAGACATACCAGGCCGATGGCTCTTGTGTACGGCCATTTTGATCTGATACCATAAATTTTCAATTGGGTTTAATTTATGATACCATGATTCTCCCGCCATTTCGTCGCTACCTGACTTCTATGGATGGGTACCCCATCCTCCATCACCAAGACATTACAATCTTCTTGGAGAAAACGTGCCAAGGGACCTTCATATGCCACTTTTACGTGATCCTTGGCAGAACACAGGCTCTTGTTCCCATTCTTCTCGAAAAAGGCAAGTTCCGTCTTGCTATTGTGAGCGACACCACCCCAAATCATTATTGACATTCTGTTCCCTTTGAAGGTACATGTCGTACACTTCTTGAGGTTTACCTTGCCTGATTTTCGCCAGCATAGTTACACCCTGCTACTCTCCCCCCTCTCGAAGCTGAATTCGTCGCTAAATACCACCTTTCTCCAGTGCTCCAAGGTAAAATTCTTGTGTTTTTCTGCCAAAACAAGTTGTCGAGCGATGTGAGAAGCACTCAGGTGAGGCTTCTTCTTGCAAATTCTCAAGTGATAGCCTTCTTTATGCAAGATGCGCTGAAATGTCCGCTCGCTTAGGTCAAGGCCCGATTCACGCACAATTTCATTTTTGGCCTTTTTCTATTCGTTTTCACTTCTCGTATGAGACATCTAGTATCACGTTCAGACAGTTTCGGGGGGCATCCGGAGCCTTCCTTTCGTACGATCTCGCCATTAGATTCATAGATCTTCAGAATGGCGTAGATCATTTATCTTGTCATTTTGAATTACCGTGTAATTTCTGCCACAGATGTGTTGGCAAGTTCAATTCCAACGACTTGGTTTTCTGCAGCTAGTGTCAGAGTCATATTATGTCAAGTTACAAGAAGTTTCATTTACGCGTTCAGGGGTAAACTACGTATTACTGCTGGGACTACCTCGGCTGAGTTGATTCGGGATTTAAAAGTGTTTACTTTTTTTTTTGTCCCTTCACTATATATCCTTGTAGTGCAAAAGACCAGAGAGTAGAATAACAACAGCGACAGCTGACTATTATGGACTCTACTGTCTTTAGCCGATATCATTAGTATCAAAAGAAAATGAAGAAAACGCTTCGACTCATGAAGACCATCTTAAATCATGCAGCCAACCATTCGATATTCTTGCAACACCGCTTCCTTCAAAAAGAAACGAAAGCAACCAGAGCCAACAAATATAACAATCTCAACTGCATCACTTGTTTCTGGACCTTGTAGCAAACAATTCGACTCTCAAGGTTATGTTGAACTGACAAGAGGATCTTTCTACAAATTACCGTATGCTTACTGTAGACTTTTTGCCTGGAATGACAACTGGTATTTTCCTGCTGCTTCACTGTGTCGAAATATATGGCTGTACTCGATCTTTGGACTTGCTTTACGAAACCTTTTTTTTTTTTTTTTTTTTTTTTTTTTTTTTTTTTTTTTTTTTTTTTTTTTTTTTTTTGAGAAACGACTTGACACCAACGAGAAATCAATTAACATCCGGATATCTGTCAAAGAAACAGCATGACTGGCCGCCACTGCATCATCGACTATGACACTCTGTATCAATTGCGACCCATATGTCAACCCATCTTTGACTATCGCACCTTACATTTTTAAACTCAACAGTCTCTTCCGTCGAAATGAACAATGACGAATTAAAAAACTTTTTATATCTGTTTGTCGTGAAAGAGGTAAAGTGTTTATTTTGTTGTAGATCATCAAAATCATCATTTGTTATCGCCATTGTTTGATCACGCTTTTATGGATCTTTCTTTTTTTCATTTTATTTAGTACCAACGTCATTGACCGTCAATCAGTAATCATCAAATCAGAGAGAGAGCAGATTAACATATGCCATGAGGTAAAGAGTAAAATGATTTACCGTCATCTATTATACCCAATGGCCAAATTCGCTTATTAGAGCGGGGATTCAATTCTGGGAACGTGGTGATAGATAATGGAAAACATTCAACAAAAGAGAGCAAAGGGAAATCATTAAACTGGAGAGGGAGAGGAGTATCTCTGCTTTATTTTCTTTATAGTATGTATATTGAAACATGTTGGTTTTTTCTAAAAAGTCATATATCATGTAAAACTTGTTTTTCAATGCCCGGTCGGCTACCTGAATGAATCAAAAATAGACCTGATCAACGGTTGTCTTAATGTTACAACAGAAAAGAGAGTTTATCATCAATTGCGGTTTCTTCCATATGGCTGATAGTCATTTTAAAGTAAAAATCTTTACTATTAAACATTTTTTTTTTGTTGCCACCGAGGTCCAATGAAACAAATGAAAGCAACACCCTTAAAAAAGTTGAACGACCTCGCTCTCATCTATTTAACTTTCAAAACCCGCTCTCCTTTTTTGGGAACCGAAAAATAATAGTGTATGTGGGTGGAGAAGAGAGAAAGGTCATGAGATTATCCAGGAACAGTTACTATCGACTCGAAAAGATAGAGAATGGATAAAAGTTTCCAGTTTCAACCATTTTCTGTTGTTGTTTTATAAATACATACCCCTTATTTTTTCATAATTGGTGGAACCTGAAAGGGAAAATAAAATAAAATAAAAATCCAACTTTGTGCCACCAGAAACGGTGATTCTATTCCATGATTTCAATCCTTCATATAAAAAAGGATCAGAAAAGCTTTAATATCCCTCTTCTTCTAATCTATTTGCCTTCTTTCCCTTTGTTTCTTTGATTCTTTTTTTCTTTTTTTTCTTTTTTCTTTTTCTTTCTCTTTTTCTTTTTATCTTCTCTCTTCAAATACCATTCTTTCCTCTCATTCACTTCTCTCTCTCTCTCTCTTAGGAGATATCTATAAACACCATGTCTGAAGAACATACCAAGGTGGAGGTATCAGGTGATACCCCCCAACAAAAAATCAATGGAGATCTGAATACATTGACTGTCGAAGAACTTTATGATAAGGAAAAATTCGATCTATCAACCATGGAACATGGTGAATGTATGGCTCTTTTACAGTAAGTTTACACCCCCTTCTACCTCTTTTTTTTTTTTTTTTTTTTTTTTTTTTTTTTTTTTTTGATCTTTCGACTCACCGTCCTCTAATATAGAACTACCAAGGATGGTTTGACCTCGGATGAAGCCGCCCGTCGTGTTGAAAAGTTCGGACACAACAAGTTGGAAACTAAAGAAGTCAATCCATTATTACAATTCTTGGGCTTCATGTGGAATCCTTTATCTTGGGTCATGGAAGCTGCTGCCATTGTTGCGATTGCTCTTTCTAATGGGTTTGGTCAACCCCCTGATTATCCTGATTTCATTGGTATCGTCCTTTTACTGTTGGCCAACTCGGTCATTGGGTTTATGGAAGAACGTCAGGCCGGTAATGCTGTCAAGGCTCTGATGGAAGCCTTGGCTCCGGAATGCAAGGTCAAGCGAGATGGTGAATGGAAAACTATGGAAGCCGCTGAACTTGTACCTGGTGATATCATTGCTTGTAAATTAGGTGATGTCGTACCTGCTGATGGTCGTCTTATTGCTGTAGGTTACCCTTCTTTTTCTTCTCATGTACCCGATCTGACTTCCCTTTTTTTGATAGGCTCATGGTCAAGTATCTATTGATCAAGCTGCCTTGACTGGTGAATCTCTTCCCGTCACAAAGGAAGCAGGTGATGAGGTCTTCTCTGGATCTACCGTCAAACAAGGTGAAGCCGAAGCGGTTGTGATTGGTACTGGTCTGAACACTTTCTTCGGTCGAGCTGCCAAGTTGGTTGGTGATGCCGGTGATGATGTTGGCCATCTTCAACAAATCTTGGCTGCCATTGGTAACTTTTGTTTATGTACGATTGGTACTTTCCTGGTGATTGTCCTGATCGTTCAATATGCTGCTTTCCATTACGACTACCGTCGAGGTATTGATAACATCTTGGTGTTGCTCATCGGTGGTATCCCAATTGCCATGCCAACGGTTTTGTCTGTCACTCTTGCTATCGGTGCCAAGCAACTGGCCGAACACAAGGCCATTGTTACCCGTATCACTGCTATTGAAGAAATGGCTGCTGTCACCATCCTCTGCTCTGACAAGACTGGTACTCTGACCTTGAACAAGTTGATCGTTGACAAGCCTACCATCAAGTCATATGCCGAACAAGACGGAGATGAAATCATCAAGCTCTCTGCCTATGCCTCTCGTACCGAAAACCAAGACGCCATTGATTTTTGTATCGTCAACTCGTTGCCCGATCCTGCCCTGGCCCGTTCCGCAATTCAAGAACTCGAATTCAAGCCCTTCAACCCCGTGGTCAAGCGAACTGAAATCACTTACAAGGACAATGAATCTGGTAAAGTACTCCGTGTCACCAAGGGTATGTCTCACACCATCTTGGATCTCTGCTCGCGCGACAAGACTGAAGAACAAATTAAGGCTTTAAATGACGATGTGGATGAATTTGCTCGTCGTGGTCTCCGTGCTCTGGCTGTCGCTGTGGATGAAGTTCCCAGTGGTGAAGTGGAAGGTGAAGGTCTCGGTTTCCGTCTGATTGGTCTCTTGCCTATTTATGATCCTCCTCGATCTGATACCAAGGAAACCATTGATCGTGCTATCGAACTCGGTATTCAAGTCAAGATGATTACTGGTGATCAATTGGCTATTGGTAAAGAAACCGGTCGTCGTCTCGGTATGGGTGATAACATGTACTTGTCCAAGACTCTCAAGGAAGGCCCTCCTCCTGGTTCTGGTTATGCCGATGTCGATCAAATGGTCTTGCAATGTGATGGTTTTGCTGGTGTCTACCCTGAACACAAGTATGAAATTGTCGAACGCTTACAAAACCTCGGTCATATGTGTGCCATGACGGGTGATGGTGTCAATGATGCCCCTGCTCTCTCCAAGGCCAATGTGGGTATTGCTGTTGCCGATGCCACTGATGCTGCTCGTTCCGCTGCTGATATTGTCTTGACCGAGCCTGGGTTGTCTGTTATTATTGAAGCCATCATTGGATCGCGTCAAATCTTCCAACGTATGCGAAATTATGCCATCTATACTTGCTCGGTCACAATTCGTGTTGTTGTTGGTTTCTCCATTCTCTGCTGGGCTTTCCAATTTGATTTCCCACCTTTCCTTGTTTTGATTCTTGCCATTTTAAATGACGGTACGATCATGACCATCTCCACTGACCGTGTCAAGCCTTCTCCTTACCCCAACTCTTGGAACTTGAGAGAAATCTTCACTTATGCCATCGTTTACGGCCTTTATCTCACTGTATCTACTGTTGCCTTTTTTGCCGTTGCCTTCAAGACTGATTTCTTTGTGGACAAGTTTGGTGTGCAACGTTACGACGATCCTAATCACGGCATCTATCATTCCATTGTGTACCTTCAAGTTTCCACTATCTCTCAAGGCTTAATTTTTGTCACTCGATCCCGTGGATTCTTCTTTATGGAACGTCCGTCCATCATGCTTATGTGTGCTTTCGTAGTAGCCCAATTGGTAGCCACATTCATAGCTGTTTATGCCGACTGGGGCTTCACCAAGATCTACGGTTGTGGTTGGGCCTGGGCTGGCATTGTTTGGATCTGGAACTTTGTCTGGTTCGTGCCCCTCGACTATATCAAGTTTGCCATGCAATATGTTTATGAACCTAAGAATACCCTCGTCGACAACAAACCCCAAGCAAAGGAATCAAACTCTCGTCGTACTTCCGCCATGTCTGGTACTTCTTCTGCTCGTTACTATGCCAATCGTACCCGATCTCTCAAATCCATGGAACGATCTCAAAACTTGGGTCAGAAATTGCTGGGCAAGAAGATGTCCGCTGATCCCAAGGAAATGCGCCGTTTCTCTTCCGCTCAAACTTCTCAAGCCGCTCAAGTGTTGAACAGTTAGATTTTTTTTTCTTTTTTTACACAGACTTTTCTTTGTTAGCAAATAGACTTTTTTTTTATGTATCACCTATAAATAACTTATACTATTCTATACTTTCTTTTTGTGTTCTTTTCAGAAATGATAAGAGTCTAATATTAAGGAGGATGGAAGTATATACGTTGGTGGAACGCTTACAATGTATATAGTTAAAATTCAGTGAGCCCTTTCTTTGTTTTCGACACTTTTTTAATTAATTTGCAATGATTTTTCCATACTTGGCTAATCATGATCCTTCAATGTTGCTTTGTATACACGGATACATTAAACTAATTTTGGATCCACCATCTTTTGGCAATAATCATCGAAAATTTTACCCATTTACATCATTTTCAAGGAAGAGCTTTATACAGGATTACAGAGTGTGATATGTGTATATTCGAGCAATACATTATAACTAGAACTTGGTGAGGATTTATGCAACTTTTCTTTCCAGATTTGATTCAAATCCCGATGACTCTACCAATGAGTTATTCTATTATATTCTATAGTCTATTCGGAACCAGGGACACTTGACCAAAAAGGATCGTATTTATCTTGTGGGATTTTTGCCAAAGGAAAGTGTTGAATGGCCAAATTATTAAACACGTTATTGATATTAAATAAATGATCAGGGAAAGGAGTACTTTCAACAAGAGTGCTTGCAGGGATTAAATATGGACATTCCCGTCTTAATGTCGAATCAGGTTGACTATAGTATCAGTTAGTTTCAATACAATCTTTTATTATTATTATTATTATTATTATTATTTACCTTGTAATATACATATCAACAAAATCATTCCCAATAAATGTGACATGTTGAAGTTGTTCCCTAGTCCAATTAGCACTGATGGTATTGCTATATAGATTTTTAGCACAATGAGGCATGTAAAACAGGGTGGATGCAGTCACCGATCGTTTACATTCTTCATCTTGTTCAATCACCTGTAAACCATAATGAGTACATGCTTCTTTGTCAAGACTTGTCATCACCGGATCGTAAATGGACACCCTTCCTTTTTTCAACTAGAACCAAAAAAAAAAAAAAAAAAAAAAAAAAAAAAAAAGATCAGTTTTTAGTTTTACTTATTCCTCCCCCTACTTTGATAATATCTTGAATAGCCAAAGCAAGCATCAGTTGATATCTAGCTGGAATTGAATCCTGCATTGATCCAATACCATAACATATCATTGTCTCGCATCGTCTGGATTCAATATGTTCCGTCAATAAAGGTACCAGAGTTTCATAAAACCTACTTTCTATCAGTTTTTCCCTATTGGATAATATTCGGTATTAGCAGAGCTTTATTTGTTTCTTTTATTTGAGTCTGTTACCTGTATGATTCCAGTTGTTTGATCATGTCATCAAGGGTCCAATCAAGGGAATCTTTATATTCAAAATGGGGTTTCTTCTTCTTCTTGTGGTGTTTCTTTTTGGGAGTAATTTTATACTTAAATTTGGTTTCCACTTTGGTGAATCCATCAATGCGTTCGTTGGTCGTTGTTGTGGTAAGCGTTTCAGCAGGGGCAGTGGACATAATGTTGGCAAAGAAGTTCTGGGCGAACCTACTGATATAATGAGAATAATTCACTGTCACGAATTTGAATTTCGGCGATTTACTTAGGGCATCCACAGTGGGATTTGACATATCGGCGCTTGAATTTTACAAATGTAGTGGGAAAAAATAAGTAAGGCACAGTGGTCCACTTCCATTCTTACCCCTTTTTTACATCTTACTTTAATTTTTTCAAAATGCAATACGAACTCTCTCTGTCCGATGACGATATCTTTAATGACAACGACTTTGTACGCCTGTCTGAAGACGACGAATTTTTCGACGACGATTTGGACCAACAAGTAACAGCTCTTGTGGTGGCAATCTCAAGATAACGGCGAGCGGAAATTCCTGTCAAGCAAAACCATAAAGTGGTAGTAGTAGTAGTAGTAGTAGTAGTAGTAGTAGAATAGTCAAGCAATAGAATAGGCATGATTTTATTTATATTTCTTGATAATGATAATAAAAAAACAATAGTGATACTATTTTATACTATACTATTCTATTCTATTCAATATAGGTGTTGTTGTTGTTGTTGTTGTCACTGTTGTCACTGGTGGTGGTGATGGTGGTGTCGGTATTGATGATGATGATGTTGTTGGTGCTACCGCTGTTGTTCATTTTGTATGGGTGTCAAAATATAAAAATAAAAATAAAAATAAAAATAAAAAAGCAGAGAGAAAAAGAGAGAGAGAGAGAGAGAGAATCCCACTTGGCACCCCACTGGGTCTGGTGGGAAAGCAAGTGGGAATCCCGCTCCACTCATTTAAGTGGAGGAGTTAGTGGACCACCCATTTATTCATAGAGCGGGGTTTGTATATATTCGATCTCTACTGCTTTCATTCACAATAGAAACATCATTATTGGTGATATCTGTCGACATTAAATCTAGACAACAACACTTTGACAGCTGCATATATAGTTACCATTTATCCAAGTTATTCGATATCTCTATGGGTGGCTTTTTTCTTTCATACATATAATGAGTATGTATGAAATGAATGAAACATAATGCAACTCTTGTTGTCATTATTATCATAGGCCAGTCAGATGTCATTGTTACCAAAAGCAAAAAAATATAAATACTTTCTCCAATGTGCTATCAATTTCGTTTCTCTAACAAAAAACAAAAATGAGCTCCTGTCAAAGGCCTCATAGAAACACCTTCCATCGAAAATCCATTGCCTCTGTATTCATGTCACACAATAAAGTAAGTCTCCATCATCTCTTTTTTTCTTTAATTATCTCATCCTTCTTCTCTCCCTCCCTCCGGTATATAGGTTCAGTCAAATCCCCACCCGTCACAATCTCCATCGTCGCTTTACAATGAATTGCGTAAATGGTATCCATGTCAACCAATGGCTGCTGCAATAGGTCATTCTCATGCATTCTCATCCAAAACCAATTATTCCCAAGACTTGTCCTCTATTCATCTTTCCGATCTCTTGAGGCAGCTTGAAATCAAAACTAAATTATCGTCTGCTGGATGGAAAGTGGCCGGAGTTCATTCTGATATAAAGAGACAAAAAGCAATTTGTTCACCACCGCCTCCACCACCATCACCCTCATTGGAACAAAGATGGCAGCAGATTCAAATTTCAGCCAAGCAATTACCCATGGACTTTTTCACCAAGCCTAATGAAGTCTTACGTTCTACTTTAATAATAGATGATGATGATGATGATGATGCCTCTTTCGTGACAGTTCCGACTTCTATCAAAAATCATTGTATTATACAAGCCGATAGTGATGAAAAATCATTATCTGCCCAGACCACTTGGTGGAAAAATTTGCTTAATATTTTTCTTTTTAAGCAAACTTGAACATTAATAGTTCGTTTTCCATCAAAAAGAATGCGCGCAAGGGTATGTAAAATAATGATTTTAGAGGTTTGAATAAAATAGAGTAAAGTAGAATAAAAAACAAAGGTACCAGTATAAGTGTAATGCAATTCCCCTGTTTTATTTTCTATGATTATTACTAGTACAGTTTCATTAAATAAAAGCGACAATAAAATCTACGATGTTTAAAAGTAGTTGAAAGAAATGATCAAAAGCAATCATACATTGAAAAAAAAAATCAAGCAGTCAGTTAGTACTATGATCAGCCTCTTTTGTCTATGGAAATGATAAAACTTAACACCGAAGTGCAGTGATGTTGGGGAAGCGGTTACCCCCCCCGGAAAAGACTTGAATATATAGAAGGAGTGAATTGGGCATAGACAAAGGAGTGGAGACAAAGGAATGGAGAGAGACAGAGAGCGGATTCATACCAAGTGGCTAGCATTACTACATGAATTGTCTGATTGGATAACCGTTGCAGCCTGGCTGACCACATTGGCAGTGGCGGAAGGAGAGCGGATAGAAGACAGAGGAGAAAGAGAGAGAGAGTTTATATTAGAAGTGGAGGAAGCAGAGCGTAAAGAAGACAAAGGATGAACGGGAAAAAAGAAGAAGGTGAAGAAAGTAGAGCTTTATAGGATACAGAAAGGGATAGCGTGTAAAAATTGATGGTGAACCAATCATTCAACCAATGGATAAGAAATGTCTCAATGACAGGAGGTGATCAGTGTTGGGGAAATTATAAAACAATGAAAATGAATGATGAACCAATCAATCAACCAATGGAGCAAACCCTTGTCAGTCAGTGTGGGAAACAAGAGAATAACATGTATAGGAGTCAGTTTCACTATTTACAACCGACCAATTCAAGTTGATCATCAATCAATACATGTAAAGAAGCTAGAATGTAATCACTGTAGGAAAAATCTGCGGTTTTTTTTTCCAGTCCGGATTTTTAAACCAAAAATAGAAAAGGATCAAGTCAGATATACCCCCTGAATGAAAACGGAGGATATAAGTGTTCTAAAAAGATATAAACATATCAAAATCAATCGGTGAGCCAATGAAATCAAATTTTATTTGGGACATGGTGAAAAGGAAATGAGGGATAAGGGGCATAAATGAGCCAATGAGTGGTATTAATTTAATTTCAATCACAGATATTGACATTCCTCTTTTCTTTTCTTTCCTTTTCTTTTAATTTTTATAATAATCTCCCCTCTACTACACACAATACAATAAACAACAACTTTGAAGAACGGAAGACCTTCAAGAAACAAACAGAAGAATTTCTTGTTCTGCTGATAGGAAAAGTGGATTCTATCGACAGGCACTTGGGATTTGTCGTATTCTAACAGGCATTTAGTAACAAATTGTGCTACATGCTGGAATACTCAGTTCGGATAAAATTATTCTAGAGCAGTCCCTCTGTCTGCAGTCCTGTTGTTATATCCAGGGAGTAGTTTTTGTATTACTGTTTTCTTCTCTCTTTCATTTTTATCTAATAAATTTGACTTACACCTTTGACTCAGTATTCATACAGTCTTTATTTACATAAACCACCACTACAACATATTTTTATACTAAATTCAACCATGTCTGCTTCTAACAACAACAACCAACCCATCGTCGAAGATGACACCGTGATGGTCGAAGCCCCTTTCAGGAAGCCGCTCTCGGAATTATCCTCTGTGGAAAAGACGAAGCTTGTCTTAGGGCGTTTCAGGGTGGAAATGGATAGGGCCTCCGATGTCTATTTGGAAATGGAACTCATGGAACCTGAGCAAAGCGAAGGTCTCCTGGAAGACGGTATCAGCATGAGATCCGTCGACCTCAATGATTTGTTGGAAGCTAGCAAGAGAGCTACCGACAAGTATTTGGATGCTAAGGCACATTTTTTGAGAATGAATCCAAATGAACCTGCTTTTGGTGGGGTGCCCCTTGTCGCCGCGAACCATGTTCACGAAACTCAAGTGGGACCAACCCTCATCAACAGCTTGCCCGGTTTGAGGTTCAAGCATGATGCTCCTCCTACCATGATCAGGACAACTCAGGTGCATCTTGAAGTCCAAGATTTTATTACGCATTTTGAAAAGGTTTTTGCGATGAACTGCATTGATGTGTCCGAACATTTCAAAACACCTTTGTCTTGGTGCCTTAGCGACACCATCCTCGCCCATTACCGCATGCATCAGGAAGCATTGCCGGCCGATCAGCATGAGACCTGGGACTTGGCTAAGGAGTGGATTGCTTCCTTCGTGGAGACGCCTGCTAGCAGGATTGTCAATTTGCAAGCCCTCTTTAACGTTCGGTATGCTCAGCATGAGAGTAGTACTGAAATGGTTGCTCGTTACAGGGATGTCTTGAAAAAGGCAAAAGTTGATAAGCTGACAGTTTATCAAATTTTGGCTGTTCAACTGATGATGTCAACACCAAAGGTCTGGCAACGTAAGTTTCAAGAAGATTTACAAGTGGCAATGAAGGAAGGAAAAGGGGATGAGCAGCAGATGTTGGATCTGCTCATGGGTTTAGATATGGATGCGGTGACGATCAGCAAGAGATCGCTTTCCGAAGCCAACACCAGCAACAGCAAGAAGTTGCACACCTCTTCTTCCACAATAGGTCTCGGTATGTGTGGTAACAAGTACAATTCCAAGACTTGTGGTATGACGTACAGACCAGGTCATAACGCCGTGTGTCCCGTTTTGTTGGCCAAGGACAGGGACTTGGCTAAGAAAAGAAAGGATGACGACGAGGCACCTGTGAACAATGCGTACCAACACCACCGGTACCCTAACAAGCAATGGGGACCAAGATCAGTTGACAACGTCGACAATAAGACCAAGGCCAAGCCTAGGTTTTCTCGTGCCGTCAAGAAGACGAAACAACAAAAACAACAACAACAGCAACGAAACAGCAGCGACCTTCCTAACAATGATGGGATCAATGGTTGGCCTGTACCTGTTCCTCGCGACGACAAAGTTGTGCGTGCTGGTCCCGGTTTGGCCAAGTCCAAACATGCCCCACCAACTGTGGATGAAATCGCTGATGAGTTGACAAAGGCAACTTATCTGTCAAGCGATGACATGTTTGATCGTTTCGGTAAGCTTAACATGAATGCAATGAAGGGAACACCGCAACTGACTTATTCTCCTAATATCAAACAGATTGACGGCGATGAAGTAAATGTGCCTGTCATGATTGGCACAATACCGGTGATGGCTCTCGTAGACGGAGGTGCCAACTTTTCTTCTTTAGATCAGAAATTCTGTATCGAAAATAAAATTGCTTTTAAACCTTACTCCAAACCTATCCCAGTGGGATTAGCAGATAGCAAAGCAATCAGCTCCATCCTCGGACGCACAGATGCTATCAAAATTCATTATAACTACAAAACATATACAGTAGCCTTGGATGTCATGAATCTAGCACTTAACAAAGATATGAGCATTGGTACTGATCTGATGAAAGTATTCGGCATAGGATATACTGGTTTAGCTGTTTCATGGACACCACCAGTAAAAACGGAAGAGGAAAGTCCTTTCAAAGATGTGGCTGTACCTAATGAAGATCCTTATGGTACTCCCACTCAACAACGTCAATTCCTGGATGAAGTACAAAATAATATCGATCGTAGCCAAGCTATTGATAAACTTAGCTTGTGTACCCATCCTGATGCTATCGTGCGTCTAGATACACCTCCTGATGCAGAAGGTTTCCGTATCCAATACAAGATTCCTGATACACTTATTCCCAAGGTGCGTGAAACGATCGACAAGTGGATTGTTGATGGTGTTATTGAACGAGTACCTTCGAATGTGGATAACCGTTGGAATAGTCCTTTAACACTAGCACCCAAAAAAGATAGTTCGGGTAAATACACGGACAAGCGTCCATGTCTTGATCCACGACACAACAACAAATATCTTAAGGAGGACAGATTCCCCTTACCCAATATCAATGATATTTTCAAGAAATTTGCCAAGGCAGAGGTATATACCACGTTGGATTTGACAAATGCTTTCCATTGTTTTCCCATCCTTCCAGAACATAGGCATAATACCGCTTTCACTGATCCTGACGGCCGTCAATTCATGTTCATTGGTTGTCCTTTTGGTTTGAAACCTATTTCTTCCAAATTCCAAAGAGTCATGACCACACTCTTTACCCAACCACCGTTCCAAACGTTTGTTGCTACCTTTGTCGATGACATCGTGATCTATAGTAGCACTTACAAGGAACACGCCGACCACACCAAGTTAGTGATCGACGAACTTACTCGATACAATTTGATCCTCAATCCCAAAAAGTGTCACTTTGCTCAAAGAACAATCTATTTATTAGGTTTCTGTGTTTCGGCGCAAGGAAAGTCCTTCCTCGATCCACGCAAAGTCACTAATGCCCAAGAATGGCCCATTCCTGTTACAGGAAAACAGATTCAACGATTCCTCGGTCTCATCAATTATTTCCATCAGTACTTGCCAAAGGCTCCTACTCTTGCTGAACCGTTGAATGCCTTGCGTAACCACCAAGGTCAGTTGGGTGCCCTTTGGACAAAGGACCATACGATTGCCTTTAACAAGATCAAAGAATCTTTGGTCCATGCTCCTTACCTTTTCTCGCCTAGACCTGATTTACAGTTCCATGTTGCTACTGATGCCTCCGATGTCGGTATTGGTGCTGTCCTCTATCAAATTGATCGTGACGGCACTATCCTTCACAATGGTT
This sequence comes from Chlamydoabsidia padenii, assembly GCA_025330725.1. Taxonomy (NCBI): domain Eukaryota; kingdom Fungi; phylum Mucoromycota; class Mucoromycetes; order Mucorales; family Cunninghamellaceae; genus Chlamydoabsidia; species Chlamydoabsidia padenii. The sequence goes on along the minus strand of JAIWND010000057.1, from coordinate 6,902 downwards.
TCATGGCTCGTGCTCTGAGCAAGTCAGAACGCAACTATCAGATCACAAAAAAGGGGTTGTTAGCTATCATTTACGCTTTCAACAAATTCCATCAGCATCTCTGGGGTAGAAAATTTACCTTATATACGGACCATAAAGCTCTTGTCTACATCCATACACAACGTGACCTGAATGCAATGCTTTCGAAATGGTGCGATACGTTATTGGATTATAACTTTGATGTGGTGCACCTCCCAGGTATAAACAATGTCTTACCTGATGCACTTTCTCGACTTTTTCCTTCGGCCAAAGATCTGGGGGAGGGTAATGATGGAGGTGAACAAATCAAAGCAGACTATGCAGCAACTCGTAATCAGAGAAAGCTTATCCGAGTACTTCGCAAAGCAGAGTTGAAGGATAATTATCTGGAACCACCTACACAAAAGGAGAGAAAAGAGTTATTACAAAAGGCACATCTGTTCGGTCACTTCGGTGCAGAAGCAATAGTCAAAGCAGTGCATAACAATGGAATTCACTGGACTAACATAAAACACGAAGCGTTGGAAATGGTGAAGCAATGTATACCATGCCAAAGATTCAACATAGTCAAAACAGGATACGACCCACATAGACCTGTGCATGCAGCATTGCCGGGAGATCACTGGGCAATTGATTTAGCAGGCGAATTACCTTTGACAAAGAGAGGTAACTGTTATTTATTGATAATGATTGATATATGTAGTCGTTTCGTGATATTGAGACCACTCGAGGATAAGACGGCAGAATCCGTCGTTAAAGCCATAATACCGGTATTTTGTGATTTCGGAATACCTAGAACATTATAGTCAGATAATGGAAAAGAGTTTGTCAATCAAGTAATGACAAGATTCAAAATCAAAGCAGGATTTGATCATAGATTAATAACACCTTACCATCCACAAGGTAACGGTGCAGCAGAAAGAACTGTTGGTACAGCCATGAGATTAATCAAAAAGTTGGTTGAAGGCGTAACAGATACATGGGATCTATTTGTGCCAAGCGCACAGTTAGCAATTAACAAGAAAACTAAATGATTTCAAAAACTTCAATGAAGAAACAAACAAACAAACGCCACTCACAGCTGACCAAGTGCAAGCACGCATTGCGGAATTACAAAATGTAATTTTCCCTGCAATTGAGGAAAGAACAATGCAGACCATCAAGAAACAAAAGGAAACTTTTGACAGAACACATCTACTCAAGGACTTCAAAAATGGCAGCACTGTAAGGATAAAGATACATCCCAATTTCCGAACAAAGATGGATGCAGTGTATGAAGGCCCGTATGAAGTAGTAAGAAAGACTGACCAAGGTTCATACGTGTTGAGAGATACACTGAACCAGCTTATGACAAGACACTACCAAGCAAGTGAATTAGTTCAGGCAGAGACTGAACATCAAGGAGCAGACAACGTGTACGAAGTTGAAGCTATAGTTGATCACGAACATGACGAGACAACTAACAAATATACCTACAAGGTAAAATGGCTCAATTTCGATGATTCGCACAACACGTGGGAACCCGCAGAGAACTTCCATTCCCAGCAGTGCATCCAACAATATTGGAAACGAATCGGCCAAGAACCTAGGGTGGTACAAAGGAAGCGCAAAGCGCATAACAACAAAAGAGGCAGGAAAAGAGGCAGGAAAAGCTCAAAACCGAGCAGAACCGCTTAAAAGCACCCTTCTTCTAAGCTGGAGGGGGGGTTATGTCGTATTCTAACAGGCATTTAGTAACAATTGTGAAATTAGCTTCTATGAAACTTGACGACTAGAAATAAAGAATCTGACCCCCAAATAAAGTCTCACATACTTAAGGTAGCACGAGTGTCGTATACGGCAGTAGTTTATTTTTTATTTTTATTTTTTATTGAAGTGATTGATTTCGAAGTGAGCAATAAAGTCAAGTTTTTATTTTTATTTTTTCAGGAACCATACAAGTATATCCGTATGGTAACACAGTAGTTGAAGATGATCACATTCGGACTACGAATGTGGGGGCTTAACTGATGGGACAAACACTTATTAGAGATAGAAAAACAGTAGCAGACTTTTTTTTCTTCTTCACTTGAATAAACAAGCTCATTACGTCTCGGAATCACGTCCCATACCACAGACTTGAACTCGTCAACTAATCGTTTCCACTTTTGCTTGATGGAGTCAATTGACTGAGAAGTGTCCCCCGACAGTTCGTGATATTTCGCCGATATCACTTCATATTGCGAGCTTTTAATGGAGTTTTGAGTTCGCATGTTGAAGAAAAAAAAAGAAGTAAGTAAAAGAGAAAGGAACAAAAAAAAGTAGAAAAAGGAATAACAAGGAAGTGTGAGAAACATTTAAAATCCGCCAATTTGTTCCTTTTGGTCGACATCAAAGACCAACTTCCCCTGGGCTCAAAAAACCATCGCATCAAGTGAAAAAATAATCAACCCCGACCATCTCATCGTATCACTTTCGTCCCACCTCACCTTACCATTTTAGACTAAAGTTTGATGCGATGCTTTTGATGCGATGGAAATTTAAGTCGTCGTGAGAGCACTAATTATAAAGTCCAATGAAATCAACTCCACTTTACAAAAGAAATAAAACCAGTCTTGTCAACTTCCCCTCATTGGCTCAACTCAACAAAAAGCCAAGGTTTAGAAATTTTTAAATTTGTATAAATAGTAGCTCTTGTATTGACCTTTCTTGGCTTTTCTTCCTCATTCAATTTTAAGATATACAAGGATCTCTCTTTACTCTTGCTGTCTTTATTGTCGAATTCCACATACCATTACTTTAGACAAAATTTTAGGTTTGTTACGGTGTCTGATCCCATCAACAGCGGTGGATCACGGAAACGTAGCCGTGCCCAATGATCATCATCACCATATTCATCCCCGTCCCCTTCCACTTCTTTATCACCATCCATCTAGCTATTTGATAGATATAATGACTATAGTAAATAATAATTTAATAAAATAAGTCATATTTTGTTTTGATCCAATACACATGTCATCGGTTTGTGGTAGGAATGTGCAGTATGCAGGGCTCAACGGCGTATCGACCATGTGGATCGACAAAAGCGGAAATTCAAAATGTACATACCTCACTTCCTAAAGGGGATATCCTGTTTTTTTGCTTAAACATTTCCCCTTTGGGAAAGCACATACAGGGTGCTCTCACCGCGCACTAAATCGTCTCATCATACTTTAAATTCCGCCGAGGTAGTACCATGAGGTGACGAGCGGTAGGTATTTCATCCGAACATGAGACGTCTTTTATCCAATAAGAAGTGCCAGAACGGCTTCGGAAAAAGGGTTTCAAAGTACATGGTCCTGAGGAACGCCGTTAAATGACAACCTCTCTTTTAGGAAAGTGCCGTCACTAGGGCAATATCTTAGGTATGATGTCAACCTTTTTTTTTATTATAAAAAAGTGGATTTGGCTAAAGCAAAACATTGTTGAGTAAAGAAATCAAAGTAAGGATTCAAGTAATATGGTGTAAATATAAATTTTATTTATGATTGATGGATAATATAATAAAGATAAGTAAAAGTCTATAGAATGGATAATGATAATAATGATAGTGGTAATAATAATGGTTGAATAATATTAATAAAATAGATATAAAAAAACAAGGGGATGAGTTCAACATTGCCTTGAGGTGTGCTGGTTGGAGGTGATGATGTCGTCTACTTTCGTCGTAAGATTGTTCATATCGTCCAAGAGAAGTTCCATCAGATCATTGTTTCCATTCACCTTTTCAAAGGTTTGGTCAAGGGTTCTGAGGAGTCTTTCCCGGCGTAGAGAGTACATGTTCTTGAGTTCAGCAGAGCGAGCAGCATTGTAAATAGAGTCATTGGACACAGGAAGCGATGTTGAAGGGGATGATGATGATGATGATGTTCTGGTGGCACGCAGGTTAAATGGTATCAATTTGATACTTGAGAGCAAAAACATATGTTTGCAAATACCAGTTGGGACCGGACAAGAGCAAGAAACAACACAATTGTTGATGATATTGAGATTGTAGCAAACGTTTTCAAGAGTAAAAGATTCACATATGTATTCCTAACATGGTCAAACATTGGGTTATTAGTACAGATCATTTATGATTTTTTGTTACTTACATTATCATTGACTAGTCGGATCATAGCATAACCTTTGGTAGTTTCTACTTCATCAGCGAGGTTCTTGGATGTTTCTTCAGCCTTGGTCAATCTAAAATTTTTTACACCATAAAAAACTTGTAAAGCATCTTGACGGTAGTCCAATACAACAACTTGAGAGAGCACATAGATAACTTTATCCATACGGTTTTTCTTGGTTCGGCCCAGGTAGAAGGTTTTCAATTGATTATGGTAGGATTCGATCAGATTGTTGGTGTGGAAGGGAGCATCCTATCAAAGATAAAGCAAAAAAAAAAGTTGATTGGTTAATAATGAATGAATACTATTGTTTTTAAAACAATTACCAATCGTAACGCTTTTGACCAAAGCTCTTTTCGTTGATACCAAGTTTCATCAAAGTATTTCAAAAAGCGTGGAGACCAGGAGACCAATGAATCGCGTAGAGAAGTATAGAAGCCATCAAACGTTTCAATAGTTGTTGCATACATCATATCATGAAGCATTTTTCTGACCTTATCACGTCTAGTAAGAGTTTCGTTCTTTTCACCACCTTTGACCTGAAAGAAGAAGAGGAAGAAAAGTTAGTATTGCTTAGGTATAATCTTTCATTCAGTAACTTATATATTTCTTCACATTCAGTTTCCAAGCCCGTTTTATGTGCCAGTGACATAAGAGAACAGAGACATCATTAAAAACATTCTTGATAGCAGTAATTTCAGCAGAGAAGCAATCAATCATTATTCGTTGGACCTTGAGATCGTTACCTTGTTTCACCCATTCCAGCCATTTTTGAATATCGATCGTATATTTGTTTGAAGTCAACATAAAGCACACAGGCACACCTTTGTTTGTAATAGGGCTTCGCACAACAATGGTGTATAGATAGCAATAAGAGTCAGGATCCTTCATCGAACGGCAAGTTTGATGGGTAGAGTCGACACACCAATCAAGGGATTGTTCAAGAAGCTATCAATATACGATTAACAGAAGAGTATTAGTGTAAGTAAACATTCAATGTTGAATATATGTTTACCTTTTTTTGCCAGGGAGAATACCAAGATAAAGTAAAAGGACCATTGTCATTGTCATCATAAAACGTACTGTAACCTTTAGAATTCAAGTGATCAAACCAAAGACGGACACTAACTTGATCAATATGATGCTTTTTAGAGAGTTCATTCAATTTTTGATGGATAACATTTTTGACATCTTGATGCTTGATAAGAAGAGAAGGAGGGAAGTATGGGCGACCACCAGTATTGTTTTCGAGCTAAAAGAGAAGTAAAGGTAAGGTGAGAATTCAAAAGGCTTTTTTTATTTTGTATACTTACATCATCCAGTTGTTCAGAGTTCAGGCGAAGTAATGATTTGATAGATTTCCAGTCCATGTGTAAATCAACTTTTTCTTGGATCCAGGTTTTGATTTCAATAGGTATTCTTGATTCAATAACATCGGAAAACTATACCAGGTCAGCTAGGACCTAACCAACCTAATTAGGCAAATCAGACAAGATAGGGTAACCCCCCCACTTGATAGGCTCGCTTTTTTTTTTAAGCTATTTGTCCTAATAAAATGCATAATCGCCTAATAACCCTGGTGACATACATGAAATCTAAAACTCCTAATAATATACTCAATATGTAAAAATTATAATGATATCCATAACATCCAAAATACCTGTTATTTGCCATTATATCTATAGTCCATCGTATATGGTGGTTTATGTAAAGCCATGATCTGTGCTCCTTATTATCTAAATGTCTTTTTAATCATTTCGAGGTCTACAGTACTTATGAATGTTATATGAAAAGTATTTCTCCATCTGTTTGATCATTTTATTAAAAAAAAAAAAAAAAACTATGCTTGGATACGGAATCGACGGTTGACCGATGAGACCCCTCCAGGTGACGATCGCTCTTTCTGTCGAAGGACATAATCCTTCACGGTCCTTATGGCGACGTCCCAATCAACAGAGGCCGCAAGTGATCCTTTTGGAGGTCGTGTTTCCAAAAATTCCTTGTAGAACTGGAAGTAAGGATTACTTCCAGACTCTTTAAATTCCAAACAGGTCATGTCACCAGACATCACCGATAGTTTTAAAAGCATCTGAGACAATGATTAAAGTTAGTTGTTTGTATTTAATTATATTGGTACTTACAAAAGTAAAAACAAGACCTATAGACTGCTTGTTGATGTGTTCGGCTGGAATGGGCGGTGTTTGCCCATGTTTCAAACAGAGCACCTTATAAAAACACTCTAAAAAGAGATCACCAGTGAACAGAGGACTGTCGTCCAAAGCGTCTTCTCTAGCAAATCTACGAAATGATAGAAGTGCAAGTTAATATACATAAAGGTTTTGTTTTCATACTTCATAGTACCTTCCGTTATCGGCAATATAGGCGAGATATTCTTTCTTCGGAAGGCTACCTGTGTCAAAGTCGTAGGAGAGCAGAAACTTTTTGATCCTGTCCACCAAAGCACTTCTTTGTTCGGAAATACATGATCCAAACTTTACCAAAATGAGTAGTTGATAACACAAAATAGCAAATGTTTGTACTTACCCGTCCCGCCACACCGAGATCAGCGTAGTAACGTCGATCCTCAGGTAGGTCAAGGATCGACGCGATGGTTTTTACCACAAACTTCCTGAAGTTGTCCAAGTCCCCGCGAGGAAAGGCATCCTCCAAGACCATGTACAGGGTAGCTTGCTGTTTCAACTTCCTGTTTTCTTCATCTGTCTTGAGCGGAGGTAGTGGCACATCATGACTAAA